>CM053743.1:53482721-53566155 GCA_028658305.1 Pachyuromys duprasi | reverse complement strand
TGTATTTCAATTTGACGACCACAAATCCATTTTCTGTCCAAATTATGTAAAGCATCTTCAGCATCACGAACATCCTCAAATTGAACATATGCAAATCCTCTTGGACGTCGAGTGTAGAAATCAAGTGGAACATAAACATCTACTATTGGACCATATCGACCAAATTCCCGACGCAAATCTTCAGACCTGGTGTCGTCGGCCACGTTCCTGACGAACAGGGACGTGTTGGGGGGGCGCAGGTAGCGGGACATGACGGCGGCGGGGCTCTGGGCCGGCGGCACTAACGGGCTCCAGCAAACCGTCCGCAGCTCCGGCGGCTCACAGCCACTTACACTCTCACAGAGCCTAGAGGGCTCCGCTACGGCAGCTGCCTCTTCTCGCCGGCCTTAAGGTGTTTTATAGTGTGTGTTCGTGTGTGTACACATATACACAATTATAACTTCTGACACTTATTTAAAGCTCTGTTATAGCAAGTTATTTTGACCTTTAGCATCTTCAGTTATTATCAATTAAAATGAGTCTTGCTTCTAAACTTTCCTTCTCATTTTATAGAATATTAAAGGAAACAGCATTCTGAGGTAACAACAGAATTATTTTTAAATTATGTTTTAGGCATAGACAATTTAGTCATTGGTTCATCCGTCGCTAATTTTTTTTAGACAGTTTTATGTCAGATTTCATGAGGGCTTTGGATTGTAGTTTTGTTAAGTTTTTGCCTGGCTTTGCTGGGCCAGTACTGACTTCATGAAAGTTAATATTGCCTTATATTTTCTGAAAGAGATATTTAAAAATTGCTGCTGCTTATTTGTTTTATAACCTTCGTTGGTGAAACTAGTTATTCCTGTGCATTTCCTGGTGTGGATGAGCAGTTCATTCAATTTCATTATTTGCTATATTCAGATTTATTTAGATTTTCTTTCTTGTTGAGTCAGATTTTGTAATTTGTCATTTTAAGAATTCTTTATAAGTTGTCTAATTTGTTTAAAATTGTTTACAGTACTATTCTTTTTTTAATTTGAAAAGGTCAATAGCTGTCTTCTTCATTCCTGCTTTTGGTAATAAGTGTTTCCTTTTTTGTTTTCTTGGCCATTCTGTCAAAGGAATTGTAAGGTTTTAGTGGTTATTTTTTAATCCCAACTTTTAAATTCACTGTAGTTTCTGTTCTGTTTTCCACTTGTGTTACTTTAGTGTTTTTTTTTTCTTCACGCTTTAGTCTTAATTTTCTCTTTTACTAGTTTCTCAAAGTTTGGAAGCTTATAATGATTTATGACTTTTCTAAAACATGTTGATGGCTGAGGATGTAGCTCATTAAAAGGGATGCATAATCTGTATAGGCAGTTAAAGCCATGAATTTTCTTGTGAACATTGCCTTAGCATCCTGTGAGGTTTGATGTGTTGTGTTTTTACTCAGTTCAAAATATAATTTCTATTGTAATTTCTTCTTTGGTGGGTTTTCCTAGATTTCCTTTTTTAATGGATTTTTATTTTATTCTTTTGTTGTCACACTTTTTTAAATGTCTCACTTATAAATGTGTTGAGGTTTAGTTTGTGGCTTAACATGTGGAAAGTATTATGGTACACTTTTGTTCTCTTAAAAGGAATGTGTATGCTGAAATGTTCAGAAGTTAGATTGAGTGGGTTGATAGTGTTGTTGAAGTCATTTGTATCTGTGCGGATTTTCTCTCATTCTTTTTCATCATTAAGGTTTTTTTCTTTTTTTGTTGTTCCTGGTTTTTTTTTTTTATGTTTGTTGGTTGGTTGGTTTCTTTCTTTCCTTTTTATTATATTTTTAAAATATTAATACAGTTTATTAAGTTTGTATTCCAGCTGTAGCCCGCTCCCTCATTCCCTCCCCATCCCACCTTCCCTCCCTCATCTCCTCCCATGCTCCTTTCCACAGATAGGGAGGTCTCCTTCCCTTCCATCCAGGTTTCTTCAGGACTGGCTGCAGTGTCCACCTCTGTGGCCTAGCAAGGCTGCTCCTCCCTCAGAAGGTGGGGGAGGGGAGGGGAGGTCAAAGAGCCAGCCATTGAGTTCACATCAGAAATAGTCCCTGTTCCCCTTACTAGGGTACCCACTTGGATACTGAGCTCCCATGGACTACCTCCGAGCAGGGGTTCTAGGGTATATCCATGCACGGTCCTTGGTTGGAGAAACAATCTCAGAAAATACCCCTGTGCCCAGATATATTTTCTCCTGTCCTCTACAGGTCTTACTAATTCCCCTTTCTTTCATATGATTCCCTGCACTCTGCCCAAGGTTTGGTTATGAGTCTCAGAACTAGTTTGATACACTGCTAGGTAGAGTCTTTCAGAGGCCCTCTGTGGTAGGCTCCTGTGTTGTTACTTGTTTTCTCCTACTTGTTACTTGTTTTCTCCTACTTCCAGTGTCCATCCCATTTGTCTAAGTGAGGATTGAGCATTGTTGTTGTTGTTTTTAAGACAGGGTTTCTCTGTGTATCTTTGGCTGTCTGGGACTCACTTTGGCCTCAAACTCACAGAAATCCGCCTGCCTCTGCTTCCCTGAGTGCTGGGATTAAAGTCATGTGCCACCATGCCTGGCTGGTAATTTTATTTTTAATATACTTATAAATGTTATATTTTCCTGATATATTGGTTCTTTTGTCATTATAAAATATCCTTTGTCTTTAAATTCTTTATCTTAAGCTCCATTTTGTATGCTATTAATGTAGCTATTCCAGCTTTCATATTGTTACTATATGTATGGTTTCTTTTGTAGAAGTATGCACAGTATTTTTGCTTTTTGAATAGTATGCTTAGTCTATTAATATTTAGAGTGATTATTGTGTGATTATTAATGTGATATTGTATGATTGTACTTAGTCCTTCCATTTTTTTTTTCTAATACCATATTTTGTGTTAAATATTCTTTCAGGGTGCCAAGTTCCTGTGTAGATCTTTTTAAAACCACTTTGAGTTTATTTAAAAGTTCCTGTCTTAATTTATTACAACTACTTTCATAGTTGAATTTATTCCATTACAGCATTGGGGTAAATAGTTTCTTTGATGAAAGTTCAAGTAGATTTATCTAGAATGAAAGCTATTTTTATTAATTATTTTTATTAATTACAGTTTATTCAGTTTGTATCTCCCCCCCCCCGTAGCTCCTTCCCTCCTCCCCTCCCAATCTCACCCTCCCTCTCCTCCCCATCCCTGCCCATCCCCCAGCCCACTGATATGGGATGTCCTCCTCCCCTTTGCTCTGATCCTAGTCTCATCAGGAGTGGCTTCCTCTGTGGCCTGATAAGGCTGCTTTCTCCTCAGGGGGAGGTGATCAAAGAGCAGGCCAATCAGTTCCTGTCAGAGACAGTCCCTGTCCCCGTTACTCTGAAACCCACTTGGACACTGAACTGCCATGGGCTACCTCTGTGCAGGGGTTCCAGGCCAGCTCAGTCCCCATTCAGAAAGGCAAAGAGAATGGACATTGGAGGAGGGAGAAAACAGGGAACAGAACAGGAGCCTACCACAGACGGCCTCTGAAAGGCTCTACCATGCAGGGTATCAAGGCAGATGCTGAGACTCATGGCCAAGCTTTGGGCAGAGTGCAGGGAATCTTATGAGAGAAGTGAGAGATAGTAAGACCTTGAGAGGTCAGCATCTCTACAAGGACAGCAACAGAACTAAAAAGTCTGGGCACAGGGGTCTTGGACTGATACTCCAGCCAAGGACCACTCACGAGAGCTGTTTTTTTAATGATTTTATTTTCTAAATAATCAAAAAGATTTTATTTATTTTATTGATAATTCTGGTTACTTTGTGTCTTTGAATTTATGGTATATCAATTCTGGGGATTTGCACAGAATTATTATCCATATTGGTATCCAATGAAGTTTACATCTGCCTAAGTGTAATATCATAACCTTTACTAACTTCTGTTAGGTCTGTTTCAGAGTTACTCATAAACTGCTAGTTTCCCATTATATCAGAAGTAAAAATACTACATTTTCCTTAAGTAGTTCATAAATGTGTTGCTTTTATTTTCTAATCATCCTGTATAGGCCAGGTTGACCTTGACCTCATTATCCTCCGCCTTACAGCCCCAAGTGCTGGGTTACAGATGTATACAGCTGTACTCAAGTATATATAATTATTATTTCTAATATAAAATTAGATCTTGAACTAGTAAAACTCTGTGATTTAGTTTGGCCAAATATGTCTGTGTTATTGTAATAACTATTATATGTGAAAAGTATTTTTTAGCTTACTTATCCATTGTCTGTTGATTTGGATAATATATAATAATAGAGTAATTTTGTTTTAGTTTTTTGTTTTGGTTTGTTCTCTCCTGAGACTTTGATTTTGAGATAAAAATTTGGTTCTAGGCTAGAGATAATGCTAGAGCATTTGTCTAATATGCAAGCACCCTGATGATTAAAAAAAAAAAACCTTTGTCTTGACTTTACTTCCTCCTCTTCTCAGTTGTGCATTACATCTGTATGAATTTTCTTAGTCTCTATTCCCATTCTTTTAAGAACATACCACTGACTGTTTTCTGTTCTTTTACCCTGTCATTTTAAAAATGGGTCTTTTCATAGCCACCTAGGACTTCTTGCATCTTGTCAATTCTAGCCATTTGGTTCCAGTTAAAGGTTTACTCTTGGAAAAAACAAAACTCTTCTCCTAGCTTCTAAGACACAACAGCATTGCTAATACAAAAGCTAATACAGAAGCCGACTGGGCAAGCTTCTTATTTTCTTTTCACTTATTTGTCCTTAGAATATATTCTAAGCACAGGGCTAAAATATAGCCCTCTGGGGGCTGGCATAACAAATTCGTACAAATCCAATTGACTAGGAAAAGGAGAAATGTGTCCTCTCAGTTTTAAAGGCACAAAACCAAGTTGTATTTTCCCTCAGAGGTCCTGGAAAAGGAAATTTTCTAGTTTCTGGTGGCTCCAATATTTCTTCTCTTGGCGCTTTATAACTCCTGTCTTATCTCACCTTCTTTGTCTATAATTGCACCATTAGATGTAGGCTCTATCTTATATCCAGTATTATCTCATCTAGAGATATATCCTTCCTTATAATAAATTCACATTTATATGTTCCCAGTAGAGCAGAGTGGGAGGAAAGGAGTCTATATATTTCAACTTCCTGAACCCAGAAATTTATAGTCAGAGTACCTTTTTCAGAGTACCTGGAATTAATTTCTTTGTGATAGTATAATATAGTTAAGTTCATTTGTTGCTATTTGTGTTTAGTTGTAGGATTTACTTCTTCTGTTAATGTTAACTTTTGAATATTTCTAACATACATAGTTCAGAAGAATCAATGTAATATTAAACTACGCCTTGGGTCTTGTTGATCTTTTTTTCCTACCTTACTTAATAAATATCTATCTTATTAGTTTTAAGCTTCTTTTTTTAATCAAGTAGTTGCCTATCTATAGTCTTAATTCTCCTTCATTGGAGAAAAGAGTCACGTTCTGTATATACTTTATAATATGTTGCTTTTTTTTAGTTACTATGTCTTAGAAATTATTCTATATTGTTCTTTCAGGTATGTGTTTATGTGTGTCAGAGAGAGATTAACTGTTTTATACTATTTCAGTGCCTATTTTAGATTCGTATACATTATGATGTTTACAGAAGTTGGATACGGTACCATACACACGAAATCCCTACGTTTGAGAGACTGAGGCATGAAAATCACAAATTCAAGCCAGCCTTGGTGATGTTAGTAAGACTATCACAGAAAAACAAACAAAAAAATCCAAGGAAGGAAAGGGAGAATGAGGATACGCTGCCCAGGTTGTGCTTGAACGTACAATTCTTCTGTCTGGTCCTTCTGTAGCAGTGATTACAGCATTATAGCATGGTCCACTATGCCTAACTTACATATATAATTTTGTTAAATATTTCTACATTCAACTTCATTTTGTTTCTAACCAGTAGTGATAGCACCTGTTTTGCCAGAGTCTTAAACAAGAGCTGTTTGTCATTTATATGGGGTGTAAGATTTAAAGCCTTGCTGCTTCAATATAGTTTTTAGTTAGTATGTCTGATATTAAGTATGAAATTGTACTTTTTATTGTAAAAGCTGTATCAGTTGCTTTTCTTGTTAATCTGAGTGATAAACAGATTTTAATGTTAAGTTCTACTTTTACATTTGGGTAGTTTGTTTGAATTTATTTGTTTTACTTATTGAACTATTACGAACAGTAAATGAAGAAAGATAATATAAGTAACTAGCAAGGTGTAAGGTTCCCCGGTAGATAAGATTTGTTCCCCCATGTATATCTCAGAAGGCTATGTTATATTTAGCTAGGCAGCCTGGTAAATTTGTTCATATAGAATGTTTTCCTGCAAGGATAAATTTGCAGGGTATTAAACAATCAGAATATTATGAAATATTGCCTAATAATCTTTTTGGCTTTTAAATCTTCAAAATTATGTCCGTTACATACAGCATTTATCTGTACTGACTTTATAAATTGGATGGAGCCCCAGTATTCTTGAAGAACACCTGGTGCTTTTAACCACTGAGCTATCTCTAGCCCCAAGTCCCAGTTCTTTATAAGAACTTACTGGATAAACATTTCTCAGCTTATAGTATCTTAGAAAAAGTACATGTTTGAACAATTGCTGATACAGATAATTTTACGAACAGGATAATTTTTTCTTTGTCTTGCTAAGTAGGAAAATTGATTTTCATTTGAGTATTAATATTTGGGTCTTTGTAGAATAATGTACTTTTCTGTGTATCATTTTTATTTTTTTTATGCAGATACATCTTTTGCCAGAATTTTTAATTCATTTAAAGTTGTCTGAAATGCTTTTTCTGTATATCCAGTGGCCACCAAGTTTGGTCTTTATCCAGTTCTTCTTGCTGACATCTTCACCTGTCTTTGCAGGTCTAATTGCTTCATTGATATATTTCCTACACAATCTTCCTGCATACAGTTTTTTGATTTCCACATCTTCCATGATGTAGCCATAGAGTAGGTTCTAATTCCAGGTCTGTTTTTTTTTGTTTGTTTATTATCATAAAATCCTGTGTGACTTCCTGTAGCTTTCACTAATGTTTGGACTACATTAATGTAACACATAGACTTTTCTGTGATGATGTTTCCTGTCTGTTTTTATTATAACTGTGTAGTTCTGTCTATCTGAGTCTTAAGCCTCCTTAAGCAGTTTTACATCTGTTTTATTTTTTCACTTGCTTTTTCTGCTTTTCTATCAAGCTTTCAAATAACATTACAAATGACATTTCACCAGAATTTTTTCTTCTCATTCTCAATAGTATGGTGCATGCATCATAAGCATTGTTATTATTTGAGGAAATTATTAGTAATATATGTTTGGCTTTTGGGGGCTTTTGTTTGTTTGTTTGTTTAGGTATTGCAAGCTGTGGAACCCAGTGATTTTCAGATTTTAGCTCTCATTCCTTAATGCTTTGGAGCTTTAAAGCTCAGCATCCGTATACGAAGAATTTCGTGAATAGCCCCAGTTTTTGTTCTTCACTATAACCAAACCCTTTGGCACGTGACTGTCTGGATGCATTTCTCCTACTTCCACAAAAGCAGGAATTGTTTCCCTGCCCTTGACTTTCAGTTTGGCTACAGGTCTTACTGTTGCCACTGAAGTAAGTGGGCATGACATGACTGAAAGCTTGAAAACATCTGCAGGACTGGGCTTGCTCATTGGTGCCTCTGCAGCTTCTAGGAGACCAAAGTGTCTGGCCTGCCTGTGGTTCTAGGTGAGGGATTGTTGTTCTAAGCTGGTAGAGACAAAATACTTAGAGAAGTGGAGTTTGGCGTCTCCAATTCACTTTTAGATGGTTCAGTAGATACATAAACATGTATTGCTTCTGGGCACACATAGAAAAAGAGGAAAGAGATTGTGAATATTAAAAGAGATGAGGCATAATGTAAACAATTGGTAATTCTTAGTAAAGATTGTAGTAGTTTCTCACATGTTTAAATTCATATCAAAATTATCTCCTCAACCTGAAATATGTTAAAACATTTTAAAAATATTCTGCCTGTTAGATATATTACAAAGTTCTAAATCTACTAGTCTAAACTTTTGATTTTGCTCAATATAAAAAGCTTGTAGAAACAGACTCCAGTTTTTTTATAACTCATTTATTTTTATTTTATGTACATTGATGTTTTGACTGCATATGTCTGTATGAGAGTGTTGGATCCCCTTGAGCAGGAGGTACAGACGGTTGTGAGCTGTGATATGGGTCTTCTGGAAGAACAGCAGTGGTCTTAACTGCTGAGCCATCTCTCCATCCTCCCAGTCTCCAGTTATTGATGATGCAATTTAAGGGATTTTGATTCTGTGGTAGTCTTAAAGCAATATGCATTATGCAATTAGCAGAAACCATGCTTTGATTTCTGATTTTTGATCTCTTACTGAACTAGTGATATGTAAGTACTATGATACTCTGTACTGAGCATAGCAGTGAGCCTCCAGTCCCAGTAAACAATGACATTCTGAGGGTAGACTATAGATAACTCTTGTTATACATTCCATTGCCAAGCTACCAAGTTCAATAGTTTACATATGTTAATGCAATTTGAACTGTGAAAATTTCAGTTTCAGAGCTTGCTTGGATTTAGCCAGCCATGAATGCACTATTTGGGGCGGGGGGGGGGCTCTATATTGTGTGTGTGTGTGTGTGTGTGTGTGTACGTACACCATGACACTTTACAGACTCAGGTATTGGAAGAACTGAGCTTTTGTGCTCTTCTATAGCAATACACCTATGCTCTTTGTTATTAAATGCCAGCAACTACCAATCTGTTTTCTGTCTCATGACTACAGTGTTTCTCATGTTAAATAAGAATCATATAGCTTCTAGAGTGCCATTTTTCCACTCAGCATAATTTCCTTGAGATTTCCAAGTTACTGTGTGTCCCTATAATTTGTTGCTTTTTATTCTTGAGTAACATCATTCATTCCCTGATATGGATCCGCCACATTTAGCTGCACTGAAGGATGTTTGATGTTTCTAGTTTTGAGATACCACAGCCAAAACTTCTGTGAATGTTCATGTCCAGGTTTCATTTCATAAGTATTTAAGGGTATACATTTAACATTTAGGTCTGTTCTTGAAGTTTATTCTGAAGCAGTTGATTTTAAACTTCTAGAAAATCATTTTTCTTTTCAAGGGCTTAAAGCCCTTTCTGATTCAACAGACACATTTGTTGCAATTCAAACTATTTCTTAAGACAAGGTCTCATGTAGTACTGGCTGACCTTGAACTCTTCTGCTTCTGTTTCTGGGTGCTAGGATTACAAGCATGTGCCGTCATACCTGGCTTTAAGTTAAAGTCCATATATTTTCTGAGACTCAAGGTAATCTCTTCAGTGTAACCTCTTGTAAAATCAAAAAGCAACTGCATACTTCCAACACACTCAGACACAGAATATATGTCACCATTCCAAAAAGGAGGACTAGGGACACTCAAGGAACAAAGCAATTCTGAAATCCACCAGGGCAAACTCCAGCCACTGAGCTCCCTCCATGTCTGTTGTCAAAAGGCTTAGATGGCTTCCCAGCTTGACACAGTTTTCTGTCTTGGGTTCCATTCCCTGTGTGCTCCTTGGCAGGTGTTTCACAGCTCTGGCACCCCTAACATCTTGGGGGTCTCCAGATGACTCCAGGCTTCACTTTTACAGCTGTATGCAAATGCCTCAGCAGCTCTCCTTAACTGTGAGAGATTTCACAACCCTTTTACCTTTTTATCCTTCATGACTCTAAAGCCAGACCACATGTACATCGCTGCCAAATGTGACTGCCTGCTTGGGATGGAGCCTGGCCTCCTTGAATCACATTTTATAGCAGCTTTCCTTTTTTGCCTTTTAGGAGCAGAAAAGTTTTTTAGTTGGAAGTTTCGTTGTGTTCAAAATGTGTGGTATATTCAGGAATAGAATCCAGCCTTCAGTTTAATCAAGGGCAATGGTAGTAACCTATATTGTCCGGGTGTCTTTTGGACTCCTGACCAACAATTCAAAAGGAAATTTTCCATACTTGGCCCTGGAGTTTTTGTTAGTCTATGGCTTACCCACATGGCATAACTTTGTTTTATATATACATATATGTATATTATATTCTTTTTAGGATCTAGCTGAATGAATGTATTTCTCATCCCTCAGCAAAGAAACTTCTCTTTGCAACAGACAAAGACCATTATAAAAAAAAAAAACCACAGCCAATCAAAATACAGTTATAGAACCCAGTCCCAAAAGATACATCTACAGCACAACTCCTGCACCTAAAGTTCATGAATTATTGTTGAAAAAGGGGTAGAAAGACTGTGTGCTATACATGTATATATCATATAAATATATAAGTATTTACATATTAATATATGTTTGTATCTCTGATTTTAGCTAAACATAAAAATAATATGATTCCTTATGGCTTTTTCAAACTTCGTTGGTGTTATTCCCCGCATCTACATATATTGCCATCCTTTACCCCTCCCCAGTCTTTTTCATTTTCATCATTGCACCTGAGTCTTTCTATTCCTTCTGTATAGCAACCCCCATTGAGGTCCCTGTTTCCTTTACTCATGTCTCTGGCCATTCTGGATTATGTACTCACATTTATGCATTCAGAGTTAGGATCCACAAATAAGAAAGAAAATTCGGCCAGGTGTGGTGACACACTTCTTTAATCTCAGCACTTGGGAAGCAGAGGCAGGTAGATCTCTGTGAGTTCAAGACCAACCTGGTCCACATAAGGAGTTCTAGGCTATCCGGGACTACGTAGTGGAACCCTGTCTTTTTTGGGGGTGTGTGTAAAAATATTGTATGTGGTTTTTTTTGTTTTACTCATTCTAGCACGTAAATAATGGCACAGAGATCTATTGCGTTTATTAAAAAGCTTTAAAGCACTACAGCTGGACAGATACTGATCTCTCTGCTCCACCTGGGACCTCCTACCTAGAATCGGAAATCGTGTCTCCTTTCCTCTCTTGCCCAGCTATAGGCTGATCAGCTCTTTATTAATCTATCTGAGATGATGGGGAACAATTTTTACACAACATTGAGACAGGAGATTCTTCATAGAAATGACAGTGCTCACATCTGGACTGCAACAGATCTCTGGGTACATAAATCAGCATCTGAATATAGCGTACACAAAACCACCCGACAAGGGAGAGATGAGGTAGGATGGACAGGAGAATAGAAGGAGAAAGAGAACATGGCCAAATAATATCTGTGGGGTGGAATGTCAAGTCCAGTGGGCATCTGCTGAGTAGTGCAGCTGGATCATAGGGTAGATCCATCGTTTAGTTTTTTTGAAGATTATCAAGTAATTCTCCACCAGTTTTCAATCCTACTAACAGTAATTGATCCTCTTCCTCACACTCCTGCCAGCATTTATTTCCAGCTTTTTTTCTTATCTGAACTGGATAACATGAAATCTCAAAGTAGTTTTAATTTGCATTTCCTTAATTGCTAAGAACATTCAACACTTTTAAAGGTATTTCATAGCTATTCTTTTTTCCAAAAACTCTGTTCAGATCCGTAGCCCACTTTTTAATTGGGTTGTTTCTTTTCTTTTTGTCTTGTTTTGTTTGTTTCCTTTGTTTTGTTGAGACAGGGTCTCACTATGTAGCTCTGGCTGTTCAGGAACTTACTATGAAGACCAGGCTAGCCCTGCACTAATAAAGATTCTCCTGCCTCTGCCTCCTGAGTGCTGGGATTAAAGGTGTGTGCCATCAGACCCTGCTTTCTTATTTTCTTGATTCTTTGTTGAGTTCTTTATGTGTTCTGAATATTAATCCACATTCAGATGCATAGCAAAAATTCTGTGCTGCTCTGTGGACGTCCTCCTTACTTGGTTCCTTTGCTGCACTGAGCTCTTTAGTTTAATGAGATCCTGTTTGTCAAGTGCAGGCCTTAATTTCTGGGCAAATGGAGTCTTAGTCAGGAAGTACTTATCTACACCTATATTGTCTCTATGTTTTATTATTGAGTCCTTCCCTCCCATGGCAGCTTGCTTACTTACTCCAAGTACAATTAGAGGTAGTTCTTAGGCTACTACCTATGTCTTCTAGCAGTCTCCATGTTTGAGCTTTCACATTGAGGTCTTTGATTATTTGTAGTTGATTTTTGTGTTGGCCAGAGATAGAGGTCTAATATCATTTTTTTAAATGTGGGCCTTCAGCTTCCCCATAGGCACTGAAGTTTCACACTCAGAAAATTAACAAAAAGAAGAAAATTAACAAAACTTGTAAATTAATTGTCCAGAATTAAGTATACTTAATATAACCTGGTTCTGGTAAAGAGAAGTTAAATTACTGTGTTGAATCCAGATATTAGTATTACAGTTTAAATGGAAAGCATTTTGTTTAGTTTACTTTTGTATTAAAACATAATTTGAAAGCTAGGTGGTGAAATCCTGTAATTCTAGCACTAAGGAGGCAGACGATCAGAAGATTCTATTTCAAAAGATACCATAAAGAAAAAATACTTTTTAAACATAATTTGAGAAGTCTTTTTTATCTCCCTTTTCTGTCCTCCTAATTCTTGCTTAGATTTCTTTTACAACCAAAATTGTCTGTCATGTGACAAGCTTTTCTTTCTTGACCATTTCACCATTACAAAATGAATCATCTACCATATATTTTAGATTACGGAAATTACTAATAACCGAGAACATTTAAAACCATACATATACACACATACACGCACACACACTCAAGTCACAGAAGGTCATGAGACCTGCTGGAAATCCTATTTGCCTTCTAAAACAGGACCCTGATGTGTAGCCCAGGCTATCCTCGAGCTTGCAGTCCTGCCACTCTTCTGCCTTCTCGTTGCTGGGCTGGAGCGCGTGAACCGCTCACTACAGAAAAAAGAACAAAAGTAAAGACTTCAGTGGAGAAAACACTGGTAAGAGCAATTTAAAATGGATGTTAGTTAAGAGATACACATTGTAGATCATAAGACTCAGCATTAGTAACATGTCACTTCTATTCAGAATAGTATATATGCAAATGTATATACCTACCATAATCCTGGGAAAATTTTAGAAATTGTTAAAATGATGATTATATATAGCTATAAAAACCCCAGAATGAGACTGATTTTTAAAGAGCAACCAATATGGAGTAATTGTTCCTAATTGCACTACAAAGTAATAGTAATCAAAACAATATGATAAAGGAGAAAAATCAAGAAGTAGGACACACTCCACATTTGGATACTGAATGGTTGCAACAGCATAGAAACTGATCAGTCTGGAAAAAAAGGATGTTTTTTATCAAATATTGATACAATAACACCTGGGCATTAATATCCAAAACAAAAAAATTATTTTATACCTCACATTACATAAAACTACAAGAAAAGGGGGAGAAATTATTAGTTTCTATTAAGTAGAAAGTTCTTGTAACACCTAAAAGTATAATTTACAAAACAATAAATTGATAAATTAGACTTCATCATCAAATTAATATTCAGCTATTCAAAGAATAATGTTGAAAGAATGAAAAGCTGAACAAAAACACCAAGAGAAAATATTTGCAAATATATATTTCATGCATATATAAATCAAAGCAGAAATTGTTTATTAGTCACTTGAAGTGAGCAAAAATCAGAATTGTAGGTACTAACTGGAGTTATCAACATAGTATAAGTGCTGATTTTTGTTTGAATTGTTTATTTTTAAATGGAGACTGAAGGAGCTCTATAGGGGAATAAGGGCAGGAACATGCACAGGGAGCAGAGTAGGACTCTTAAGAGGAGCACGTATAGGCAGAGAAATTTATATTGTTTGGGGAGATAGGGAGAAGAAATTACTCAGAGTGGTCAGTTGTGTTGATAAATTATGTGGGATCTGAGGCTTGCTTGTTCATTGAATTTAACAGTGTCATTGTGATATCTGACTGTGGTGAGATATTTGGAGAAATTATGAGTGAATATATAGTGTGTGGGTTCAAGAAAAGTTGGGATGGGGCTAGACAGATGAAGAACTGTGAAAATAAGTAGAACTAGTAAGAAGAACTTGGAGGATCCAGCTTTCATTTGTTTCATTGGCAATAGGGAACATTAACACCAAGTGGATATTTTATGATGATTGGAATGATTCAGTAAGAAGAAAAATTAATACAGAAGGATTGCTTGAATGACATCTTTAAAGGAAAAAAGATACTAAGGTGTAGATTATGCACATGTCATCTATGATGGTTTGTACATTGTGTGGTCTTTTCAAGTATTGGTTTTTTGGTTTTTTTTTTTGCAGGTAATTTTCTTAATTCTCTGAAATATGTGTAGGTGTTTTGCATGTATATATGTCTGTGTACCTTGTATGCACCTAGTGCCCATGAAAACCAGAAGAGGGAATTAGGCCCCCTGGAACTGGAGTTACAGATGATTGTAACCCTTCATGTGAATGCTGGGATTCAAAGTGGGGTGTTTTGAGAGAACAACCAATGCTCTTAACTGCTAAGCTGTTTCTCCAGCCTTTGATCTTACCTCTTTAACTAGAATTTACTAAAATATCAGAATCTCATCCCATTTGTTGTCACACTGAGTTAATGAATTGCTCACAGGTCTGTGTCATATTAGGATAAAAAAAATCAAAGTAGGCACAAGTTTTTGTAAAGGTTTGTAGGCCAGAGATGGGCATGACAATGCACCCTTGAGTTAAAGGCTAGCTTGAGCCAAATATTGAGGATCTCAAAAAAATAAGGAGGGTAGGAGGTGGAGCAGAGAGGGGGATCCTAAAACAAGTCAATGTCACCAGAGATAATCAAGGCTAAGACTGTTTGCAGCTTAACATTAATATAGAAGTTGCTATATATGCAAGTTTTTCTTAAATTTTGTGTGCATCAAGGGGGGAAAAAGGCTTCACTGTGTGAGTGCTTAAACAAAACATTGCATTTCATCATTCTTGCTTTCTAATGATGTTGAGTCATCAGTTTGGAAAAATAAAACTTGGCCAGTTTTCCTTACAATAGTTTAAGTCTGAGTTTTTTAACTTTCCCACTTATAGTAGTGGAAAGTGTGCCCTCTTGTGGAGTTCTTTGATTACAGATTAAATTTTATATTGTCCAATCATGTTTTATTCCAAACTTGAGAGGTAAGTTTTACTGTTACACATTTAAAACCAAAACTTAATTAGAAAGAAATAAAATAATGGTCTTATTTTGCACTTCCAAATACTATCTCTATTTAAGAAACAATCTTTTAAGATAGTCTTATTTTGGGGGAGCAGATCTTAGAGATAGGCTATTTCTTTTGCAGCATTAAAAAGAGAAATTATTTTATCTTGAGGGAAGATAGACTAGCAAATCAAACCCTAATAACACCTTGACATTTCTTTAATGAAATCTTTAATTTTTTATGTATGTATTTATTTTGATACAAGGTCTTATATAGCCCTATATAGCAGAGGCTTCCTTGAACTTCCATTCCTTCTGCCTGTACTCACAAGTGCTGGGATTAGTATCATGTGCTTACTACGCTCCTTTACGAGGTGCTAGAGATGAATCCCTGGGCTTCATGTATGCCCAGCATTCACTCAACTAACTGAGCTACATCCCAAAACTCCACTCTATAAATTTTACAGTTATCATTCAGTGATTTAGGATTGTTGGGGGGGAGGGCTTTTTTTTTCCTGATGGCAGTTTGTATACTTGTATGTTGAGATTGATTAGACTTTGTCTAACTACTGAGTCCTAACTATATTCAATGGTCAATAGTTAAAGTTAGTTCGCATGAATAATTGGGGGGAAAACATATCAAAGCAAATTTTTAGTGTTTTATTTCTTAGCAAGCACAACTTTATTTTATAGACTGCTTTTGGAAAATTGCAAGTCCCAACCTGCTTAGTGGTAACTTTTCCCTTTATTGTGTGTGTACATTTCATTATACATAGGATGATAGAGAGGTACAAGATTTAGGCATGGTTACACTATATTAGTATTTACTGTAGTGGCTACAGGAGACTTCTAAAAGTGAAACAAAGTCCCAAAGTAGCTTTGTTCCATTTTATGCTTTTTTTTACTTAATGGTGGTAGTTTGAAATTTTAGAGAAGCAGAAATGTTTTAAAGGAAGTAGATGCTGATTGATACTTTGATTTTTGAGCTAGGATTTGAGGAAGATCTGTTCATCCTTGAATGAATAGAATGTGAGAAAATTCTGTCTTGAGTAGCAGGCAGACAAACAGAATCTGAAGGTAGTTTGACCAAAGTGAAATGATTAAGTAGTGCAACATCAATTTATTTTACTTAACCTCTGTAGCTTTTGAAGATTTATATCCCACATATTTCCCAAGTGGATTTAAGGACATTTATAAAGTTAAATATAATATTTACTAAATTAATAAAATACATGGGGGGTGGGGTGGGAAAGTGCATGTGTGAGTATGTCTTGCCCTTGCAGATGTGTGTGAAGACTAGAGGTTGATGTGGAGATGTCTTCTTCAGTCACTTCTCCCACTCTTTGAAGCGGGATCTCTCGTTGACCTTTGAGCTTGCCATTTAGACTTGACTATCCAGCTGGCTCTTCCCTCCAGGAGCTACCTAGCCATACATACCTAACTCAGGGCTGGGCTTACAGGCAGGCGAGTGCTTTCCACCTGAGCTATCTCCCTAGTCCTAAAATGTGCTAGATTTGGACCATTCTTACACCTGCCCCCAAAATGTACATTAAGAAAGAAGAAAAGCATCAATTAGTTAAATAGTCCGTATTTATGAAATTTGAGTCAAAAATTATTTAAATCAAAAATTATTCAAACTATGATCACATAGTTTAAAGATTTTGAATTAACAGCATCAGACATTCGTGTTTTATTCTTTGGCTAGGTGTTATGGGTTATTAATATTTATCATTGATTTATCTTTTAGTTAAGCAGTGGTTATTCCTAAACCAGCTCTATATCCAAATCACCACACAGAAACTAGGAATTATTTATTTAACCCAGAGCACAATGCTGGCAACAGTTACTCCATCCTAAACCTCCAAGCCCACATAGTTTCCTCCCACTCAGATTTTACCCATTGTAGTTGCTTTTAGTCAAATCTTAGGTCCTGTTCAGCTTTCCTCCCAGTTTCAAGTCCTGTCCTGCTGCAGCTCTCCTACTCCTCCCACTCACTTGCTTCCTTCTCCTCCCCTCTGGACCAGGATGTCCCGCCCTATTCTCTCCCTTGCTCTGCATTGTGGCTGGTTGTTTTATTGATAATACAGAGAGCAAATGGTTTACACAAACTTGAGACAGGTGATGCAATGCAATGTCCGGATTGAAACCAGATCATGGTGTAGAGAAATCAGCATTTGAATGAACAAGGGTAAATTGTATACATTCCAAAAGAACATTATACCAACAGCTAGGCTTTACTTTTCTCTGAGGACTTTAACAAGTGCTTAAGTTTTTGAGAGAACTTTTATTCTTTTTTTTTTTTTGTACCTTTATTGGCTTTTTTGTTGTTGTTGACATAACAGTGTGGTATATTCATGTATCCTTGCGTTATAGCCTTTTTATGTGCCCAAAAATACAAAACTGGCTTAGAAACATACGGATTCGGGCTGATTGTGGTACCAAAGGTGTAATCCTAGCACTTGGTAAGGCTGAATCAGGAACATTGTGAGTTCAAGGCCAGCCTGGGCTACATAAGGAAATCCTATATCCAAGATGGATTGGTGGGTGGAAGGGTGAGTGGGTGGGTGGATGGATGGATGATAGATACATACATACATACATACATACATACATACATACATACATACATACATACATACATACATAGACAGGCAGGCAGGCAGACTTAACCATGAAAGACTAGGCACACAGCTGGAGAGATGACTCAATGGTTAAGAGCACTCAAATTCAGATCTTACCTCTGCTTAACTACCCATGTAGCTACAGACTATTTGGGTCCTAAGACTTGAGTTTTGATCTGGGAAATAAAGATAATCATATGATAAACTTTTTGTGTTATAATCAGAGTGTGTGTGTGGGGGGGGGTGCCTGGCAGCTAAGAAGTACTTAAAAACAAACATCCTACCGCAGTATTACCTTCCTCTTCTGTTTTTACTGGTTTAGTAACTCTGATCCAAAATGCTTGATATCACAGTTATTGTGGCTTTTGATGTTGAATGTGGTGTGTGTTTGTTTTGTTTTCGTTTGGGACTATTTGTAAACACATAGTGAGGTACTTTGAGGATGAGACCCAAGTCTAATCATAAAGCTTATTATGTTTCATATATCATATGCACACAGCTTGAAGATAATTTTAAACAATATTTTTATCTGCCTGTGCTTTACTTATTTAGTCCATATGTCTCTGTATGCCAAGCATGTGTGCTATGGCACATCTAAGATCAGAGGAAGATTGGTGGAGTCAGTTCTGCCTTTACACAGGATCAAACTCAGGTTTCCACAGACACAGCAAGCTATCTTACTAGCCCAGATATGCCCGTGTTATAACTCACTGTCAAATGATGTTAGGTATGGAATATTCCCCTTGTAGCGTCATGTCAATGCTGAAAAGCTCCAGTTTTTGAAACAGTCTCTATTTTTATTTTGTGTTATTTAATAGTTGTCCTGTGTTATGTATAAATTACTTACTGAACTAACCCTCAGTTTGGGGGCAGGGGTATGAGAAAGTTATTTTTGTGGTGCTGCCTTTGATTGTACTAAGGCCTTGGACAGACTGGTCAATAACTCTAAATCTCAGTAACTTTGTCCATTTTTTTAACCACCTTCTTTGTACTTTAGAAATCTTTAGTTAAATATTACAATGACATTTTAATCTAGACTACTTAAGTCCAAAATATGTGTACTAAATATAGTCTTCCCTCTCACTAGCATCCCATCTTCCTTTTGATTATTATATTATTCCTAAGTGAAATCTTGAGTTTGTTTATAACAAGAATATGGGAAGGAGAGAATCAACATTGTATGCCCTTGTTAACGTGTTTATCCTTCATATTCTGTCTAGTATTCCTTAACATGTGGTACAGTCCCTTTTGTTTGCCTAGCAGAGTTTCTGTGACACAATTGACATTAGAAATTTCATCATGAAGGACCAAATAGCGTTGAAATGTTCCTTGTGTTAGATGTCATGTATAACTTAGGGAATATTTGTATAGGTTTCTGTGATTTATTGATCAAAAATAACTTTCAACAAGATTAGAAAAAGAATGCACCATATTTGTGTGTGTATGTATGTTTAAAATAAGTATATAAATGTGATACTCTGAAATAGCATAAGAATACATCCTGAGTGAGGTATCCCAAAAGCAGAAACACACACATGGTATATACTCACTTATATAGATCTATAAGATAGGATAAACATACTGAAGTCTATACACCTAAAGAAGATAAACAAGAAAGAGGACCTGGGGTAAGATGATCAATCCTCACTTAGAAAGACAAATGGGATGGACATTGGATGTAGGAGAAAACAAGTAGCAGGACAAGAGCCTACTACAGAGGGCCTTGGAAAGACTCCACCTAGCAATGTATCAAAGCAAATATTAAGACTCATAACCAACCCTTTGGTAGAGTGCAGGGAATGATGAAAGAAGAGGGAGTTAGTATGACCTGGAGAGGACAGGAGTTCCGCAAGGACCAAATATATCAGGGCACCAGGGGTCTGACTGTTTCTCCAATCAAGGACCATGTATGGATATAACCTAGAACTCCTGCTTGAATGTAGCAAATGGTAGCTCACTATCCAAGTGGGCACCCTAGTAAGAGGAACAGGGACTATTTCGGACATGAACTAAATGGTTGGCTCTTCGATCCCTTCCTCCCCCCGAGGAAGGAGGAGCCTTGCTAGGCCACAGAAGAGGACATTGCAGCCAGTCTTGAAGAGACATGATAAGCTAGAGTTAGATGGAAGGGAAGGAGGTCCTCCCCTATCAGTGGACTTGGAAGGGGGCAGGGAGTTGATGTGGGAGGGGGCTATGGCTGGGATACAAAGTACATAACCTGTGATTAATATAAAATAAAATAAAAATGTTAAAAAAAAGAAGCAAAATACAGAAAAGTATATCGTAAATAGCAGTACACTTTCATTGAAACTATATTCCAAGTACAAACCTAGGTACTTTACATCATTACATGTATTGATTCATCTCATCTCACAACAAAATTAGAATAATTGCCTGCCTCTTATAGAGATAAGGAATTGAGGTGCAGAATATTAAATAATTTGTCTGTGGTTGCCCAGCAGAAGATTTAAATACCCAGGTTTTTTTTCTTCTTCTTCTTTGGCTATATATTGTGAGAGTGTTGATGATACATTTTAGTTGTACAAAATATTTATGTGTTTGATAACCTGGACTTGGCTCCTGGTCTGTGACCTCAAACAAATTATTTTTTCCTCAGGCAAATTCTTATCTTCTCTGTCTATCAGGTAACTCATCAAAGATTAGATAAGTGCTTTAAAGCAATTTATTATGTAGTATCTATTTAATAAACATCAAATATCTTTTCTGCCCATTTTTACTACATATGCTTTACAATGTTGTGTTGGAATATGTATATCTTTTGAGCCATGTATATGATGAGTTCTTCAGGACATATTCTTATGTACAGCAGCATGCTTGTGAGTATGGGTATGCACATCTGCACATATGGAAGTCAGAAGATAACCTTCTTTGTCTTTTCCCTCCCTCCTTTTCTCCCTCCCTCATCTTTCCCTCCTTCCTATTTTCCTTCCTTTCAGTATAAATGAGCCCGACCTCAGACTCACTGGGTTCCACCTGCCTCTGCCTTCTGAGTGCTGGGATGATACTCCACTTCATACAGGCCAACTTTAAAATAAATAAACAAATATAGATATATAATCTCTTGTTGCCTGTGTAGGTTGGCTAGCTAGTCCCAGGAATCCACCTATTTATACCTCCTCAGCACTGAAATATAAGTGTACTCTGCCATACCAGGCTTTTAAAAAGGACGTGGTGGAGGTGGGGTGGGGTGGAGTATGTGCATGCGTCTGGAAGCTAGAAGAAAGGAGGTATGGAATTAGAGCAACAGGTGCTTGGAACCTACCTCAGGTCCTCTGAAAGAGCAGCAAATGGTCTTAACAATTGAGCATGTTTCTAGCCCCCATACAAGATGTGTTTTTTGTTTCTGTTTTATTTAGTTTTTACACAAGTGCTGAGGTTAAGTTCAGGTCCTTATGCTTGTGCTGCAAGCACATCACAAACTGGCTTATCTCCCCAACTGTGCTAAGGGTATATTCTAAAAGGGAGAGTCTTGAGGCAAGACTACTTGCATATTTCAGGCTTTGCTAAAAGATACAAGTCTTCCACAAAAATCTGTCTGCCATCAGATATTTTAGTGTAGACCCATACGAATTTCAATATTATTTTAACTTTTTGTAATAGTTTTATTTGCATTTATTTTGCTTGCATGAGTGAATCATAAAGTTTGAAGGGAAATTAAATGAATTAAAAAATGAGTCTTTCAAAAAAATTCTTGGCAAGTGTTTACAAGTTCCTTCAGATTCATTACAGTATGCTAAGTTACTAGGTAATATTTTCCCATAATTAAGCAATCTTTTAATTAAACCACAAGCCAGCCTCAAGATTTGTTACTTCTTAGCATATTTTGTTGGTTCATTTATTAGTATCATTTTTCCTGTTTCATATTAGCATTATTTATTTCTGGTACCATGTAAATAATGAGCAGGTCTAAATTCATCTCTTCTTCCTTTTTTCTCCCAAATATCTCTTCCACACAGTAGTAATGGTATTAGCTTTCATATTGTGTGCCAGGTTACATCACATTATTCACACACACACCCTTTTTTTAAAGATAGGGTCTTATGTAGGTTAGGCTGACCTCATACTCAGAATGTATCTTACGGAACTGGAGTTACAGATGATTGTGAGCCACCTGTGGGTGTTGAGAATCAATCTTGGATCCTCTGGAAGACGAGTTGGTGCTCTTTTAACCTAAGAGTGCTGTTTCTTCATAGACTCACCCCTTTCTAAAGGAAAGTAACATTTCACAAATTACTTTTATGAAATCTGGGGATATAGTTAAAGTTCTAAGTCTGTTTCAACCAAATCCTTGTCTTCATACCTTGGATTCCTGTGACAATATAGTTTAACGATGCAGCATATGCTGTGTCTGTAATCATCTGTTGGCTATGTAGTTAAAGCGTTACTGCCAATGTAAATATTGTTGTGTCCCCTCCCTTTTCTTTGATTCCAGTTTGAATTGATGTCAGAGTATGTAAATGCATGCATACCACTAAAAAAAATAATACAGTCTTGTGGTTGGTTTTATTATTATTATTTGATATGGTCATTTTAGGCTAAAATTCTTAGCTTGAGGTTGGATCTGTTGTATATGTTACTTAGCAAAACAGAATAAAATCAGGTCCTTTCCCAATAGAACCTCTCCTTACTGTAAGTTCCCATTTGATACAAGACTGCTTAAATATGGCGATTGACTTGTACAATAATATACTGTAAATGAGGGACAAAATATCTGTGTGATGTTCTGTACATAATATGCATTTGATTTCTTTCCAGTAATTACTAAAGATACATTGGAATTTTCTTATTAGCATAAACTTAAAACAAACCCATTGCTTTTTAGTGACCTGTATCGGATTAAAGTGTTTGATGTTGATGCTAAATGTGTTACTCATTCTAGAGTATCAAATTGATTAACAGGGGAAGTCCACATTGGAACAGAAGGACAGGAGTATAGGCAATAGTAATTAACATCTTTTCACTATTGTTTCTTGTGCTATTTCTGTCAGTAGGTTTCTACTGACAAATTTTGTTAGTTACCCATTAAGGAAAGGGGCGGGATTGTTACTTAGCTGCCCATTAATAAAGTACATAATATAAAATTATTGAAAGAATATAAGAAAAGGTTACAAGATGTGGTATAGCTATTACATCTAAAAGGAATTAGGTGATACCGTTCTGTTTGGTCCTATGGATGTTTACTTTGGAACTGCCAAGACATACATCTATATGTTTTATACTTTTTAAACATATATATAATTTAAAATGTGGGATTCTTAGTACTCCATATCTACCTTAATTTTTTATTTATTTATTTTTTGTTTGGAGTGTATGTGTATATGTGTGTGTGCGCACATATTTGGGCCACAGCATGTGTGCATGTCAGAGCTCTCCTTCCACTGTGTGAGTTCCAGGCAGGGACCTCACTGGAACTCGGTACTCAGGCTTTCTGCCACTTGCCTTTACATGATTAACCATTTTGCTTTCAGAGTCAATAAGATGTGTGAATAACGGAAGCCGCTTATATCAAGAAACTGATTTGAAGTTTATAACTCAAATTAGAGGTTCTCTTGAAAATAACTAACAAATACAATGTTGAAATTGGAAACATTTAAACTAGAAACAGTTTCTGAGAGGTGTAGCTCAGTGGTGGAGGCTTGCTTGAGGCACAGGTTTCAGTTCCAAGTACTGAAAAAGGAAACCCAACATTAATAATAATATGTAATAAAGACTAAGCAATTTAGTTTTCTAGTTTAGGCCTGTACCATAATTGGTGTAGGATATACTAAAGTAATTTAATAAAAGCATGTTTTAATCAATGCACAGATTATTGAAATGTGATATTATCTTACATACCAAAACATAACTGAAGCCATACGTTAAAACTAAGATGAAAAAAAAAATCTGGGTTACTCAAAGAGGGAAGTGTTCATTTTTTCAGAGTATCTTATGTATGTGTCCATACATTTAGTTTTAGAGAAAGAGGGTGAATTTTATCAAAATACTAAATACTTGAACCAATTAAGTTATTTGCAAAAGAACAGTAAAGGAGTTGGGATGTTGGCTCAGCAATTGGGAGCACTTGCTGTTTTTGCAAGAGACTCAGATTCAGTTTCCAACACCCTCTTCTGACCTCTGTTAGCACCAGACACACAAATGGTAAGCATACACAGAGGCATAATCATACATAAAATTTTTAAAAAAGGAGTGTGAGAGAACACTAGTTTATACTTTTTTTCTTCGCTTTTTATGTGGTTGCATATTGATTTTAAGTTTGTTTGTTTGTTTTGAGGCTTTGTTTCTCTGGGAAGTCCTGGCTGTCCTAGACTCCTTTCGAAGAGCAGGCTGGCCATGAACTCAACAGAGATCTGCCTACCTCTGCCTCCCAAGTGCTAAGATTAAAGGTATATGCCACCATGCCCGGCTGTATGATTGATTTTTATTAGTAATGTGCAGTCAGTTAGGAAGACTAAGGGGGATGAAAATCAAGTAATTGTGTAAAAATGATATAAAACAAGCCACACGTGACTTAACATCTGATTGTAATTCAAGAACTTGAGAGCATGCACAGAAAAATCACGAGTTTGAGACTAACCTGGCAAACTAGTAAGGCGATGCTTTAAGAAACTGGGGAAGATGGCCAGTGAGATGGCTCAGCGGGGTAAAAGCACCAATCCCAAACCTGAGATCCTGAGTTCAAGCCTCAAGACCACATGGTGGAAGTAGAGAACTGACATCTGCATATTATACTCTGACCTGCACAAATGTCATGGCAGGCACTCACTAATACATATGTACACTACGTGAACAAATAATAAGTAACAACTTAAACTGGGTAAGAGACACATCAGATGTGTCACAAAGTTATATATAGTGGTTTACCAAGAGATTTTCAGGCAACAAAGTCATAAATTCATAGTTATTCTAAGTTAGAAAAGCTGTGGAGTGAAATTGATCTTGAGCTGAAGGATTTGGAATAAAGGATACTATCTTAAGAAGATACCCACAGACTCAAACACACACAAAAACCATAAGAATTCAAGGAATTCTGATGAAATAGTCTTGGTAAGAGAGTAAAGCCTATTTAAAAGAGTAAAAAACAGGGAGCTGGAGAGATGCCTCAGAGGTTAAGAGCATTGTCTACTCTTCCAGAGGTCCTGAGTTCAGTCACATGGTGGCTCACAACCATCTATAATGAGATTTGGTGCCCTTTTCTGGTGCAAAGGTCTACATGTAGACAGAACATTGTATACATAATAGATAAATCTTTTTTTAAAAAGAGCGAAAAGAGAACTAACTAGACAAAAAACTGAAGCCAGATAATTAAGTAAAAATTGTATAGATTTAGAGTTTGGAAAGAAATTACTGTTTATGGAGCAGAGCGTACCCTACTCTAACAGTGTATATACCAGAAGTTAAGAAACAGATTCTGAAGCCAGATTGTGCCATTTGAATTCCAGCTCCACTAGTTACTTTAAACTCCTAGTAATTTTCTTATTAGTAACATAAAGAAAACAATAGTACTCTGCTGTACCTGGGTTGTTGTGACCCCTAAATTTTAATGTATACAAAGCATTTTGCAGTGCTTAGTGTATAGCAAGTGGAATTAATGGGTAACTTGTTAAACACGTTGAACAAATAGAAGCTGAGATTTTTGTTTGTTTCTAAATGATTAAGCATCGCTCTACTAGGCATATATTTTTCACAGTTCCACAGATAATTATATGGTTTTCTTTGTGTGTGTGTGTATTGCAGAGTTTGGGAAATGGAAAGTAATGACAGCTGGCACCTGAACTAAATACTTCATAGGCAACACCATTCCAGAACTTCAGGATGAATGGGGATATGCCCCATGTCCCCATAACTACTCTTGCGGGGATTGCTAGTCTCACGGACCGTAAGTTTGGATAATTTATTTGATTTAAGTTCTGTTGTTTGCTAACGTTCGTTTTTAGAGACACAAAATTATCTTTAATGTCATAACAGAAAATATATTTGATTGGTGTAAAGGAATCCAAAAATTAATGTTGCCACCTAATCCATAAATTTGTTTTCTTCTGTGGATCCCTAAGGAAATGGTAGTGTGATAATTTGTGGAGACCTTAAAAATAAGAAATTTAGAAAAATGATACAAAGAATTTAAGAAATGCTAAAACTAAAGAAAGAAACATGGGTTAACAAACAAAAATGAAGGGCTTTTTAAGAATGCATTTACATGAGAATTTGACAGCCCATCTAGTGGTACTGTTTTTTTTTTAATATCATGTTGAATTATGTGTTAAGAATTTGTTACAGGGCTGGAGAGATGGCTCAGAGGTTAAGAGCACAGGCTGCTTTTCCAGAGGTCCTGAGTTCAATTCCCAGCAACCACATGGCAGCTCACAACCATCTGTAATGAGATCTGGTGCTCTCTTCTGGCATGTAGGCAGAACAGTGTATAAATAATAAATAAATCTTAAAAAAAAAAAAACAAGAATTTGTTACAGATATGACAAATCATCGATATGAGAGCCTACCTTACTCTGAATACTAAGGAATTAAAAATCATTTTCAGTACTTGGAAATTTAGTTAACACAAAATTTTAAGGATTTGTGTTTTTGTAAACACAACTATTCTTTTTGTTGGGTATTGATGCAGAATCTGTCCAAATGTTTGTCCCTGTGTCATCCTACTTTAAGTATAGGAATAGAGACAGAAGAAGAGGTAAAAAAAACAGAAATGAAAAAAAATAGATAGCTTTTTCTATAGCATTATGGAACTTTGTAATAATCTGCACAAAAATAACTTCAGTGGCTTCCAGAACTCTTTTCATCTGTACTCAGTCCCTTCCTGAGTTTTGCTTGTGTGTTTCAGTTGATTCTACGAAACTCAAATCACTAGAAAGTAGGTAGTTGTCATTACTCTGCAGGAAAACTTTGAAAACAGGCTTTAGTTTTTGTTGTTTTAAGACAATGTATATGGATGGAAAATTATTTATGCTGCTAGACTTCTCTTTGGGTTTTCTGCCTTTCATATCTGATACACTTACATTTTTAATGCTTGTCTTCCTGGTAAACTCTATGATTTAACAATTGATTATTTTGTGGTTTTATTAATGAAAACCATGCCATGAGCAGTATGATAACTATACCCTGATGTGGATTCAAAATTAACCCAAACTAAAATTAAAAAAAAAAAAATTAACCCAAAAGCACGATACCTGTGTTTTAGTTGGATTTCTTAACTTTTAGGCAAATAAACACATTTCCATTAAATGTGCTTACATTAAATAGTTGAATTTAAGTGCAAAATATTCATTGGTTTGTTTGCCAATTAGAATAGAATAAAAAAAAGAACTATTTAGGAATTTATGACAAAAATTCTTTATTGTTCTTCAGGAATGTTGTACTCTGAGTATTCTGTTACTGTGAACTCTTTGTTTCTGTCTATGCTTAAGCCTTTAAAAATGTTTATCAGTGTAATGTAGAATCAGGTATTGTTTTTGGCTTAATTTTCTAAGAGTGCTACTGATCCACCTTATAGATAAGCTACTTTCTAACCTTTCTCAAAGTTGTGCTATATTTAGCTAATAAGAAAATTTAAATGAAAGATAAGCATGAATGCAAAGAAGCCAAGTAACCCCTGGTAATATAGTGTATACTGGCCTGTGGTAAAAGGCTGGTCTCTTGGACTGGTTGTTATTTTTTCAGAGTGCAGAGTAATGTTTTTCAATCATTTGTCACATTGATACTTACAACTGTTTTCAGTCTTACAATTTACTTAAAAACACGTGTATATGAAGACTTCTTACAGTCAGGCAATTTCTAATAATCTGTTTTTATTCTAAATAGTCCTGAACCAGCTGCCTCTTCCATCTCCTTTACCTGCTACAACTACAAAGAGTTTGCTCTTTAATTCACGAATAGCAGAAGAGGTGAACTGCCTTTTGGCCTGTAGGGATGACAATTTGGTTTCACAGCTTGTCCATAGTCTCAACCAGGTATCAACAGATCACATGTAAGTACACCCAGTTTTACATCTAAAAGTAAAAGTAAAAAGTTTTGATCTTACTAAGAAAAATAAACATTCCTTTTAATATAATTTTCAAAAATTTCAGATTTGTACTTTGGGGGATTCTGTTTGTCTTTTTTCATTGTTGTTTGTGACAGGTCTCATATTCCAGGCTGGCTTTAGAACTTCTGTTCTGCTGCTACCTGAATGCGGGTGTTAAATGTGCTCAGGTTATGTGGTGCTGGCAGTCAGATGCAGAGTCTCATGCATTTTAGGTGTGCACTCTACAAGTAGAGCTCCAGAGAGCCCCAGCCTACCTTTGGTCTTGAAGAGAGTTTGACCCTATAATCCAGCCTTGCCTTGGACCTACTGACCTTCTCTCCCCTCAGCCACCCAAATGCCAGAATTACTTATGACCCATCATGCAGATTCATATTTTATTATTATTATTTTTAATGTCACTATTCATCTAGGAGTTGGTGACACATGCCATTAGTCCTTGTACTCAGGAAGCAGAAACAGGCAGATCTTTATGATTCTGAGGCCAGCTAGGTCTACCTAACAATTTCCAGGCCAGCAAGGCTACTTAGTGAAACCTTGACTCAAAAAAAGAAAACATCAGCAACCAAGTGAGACTATAGCCAATTTTGATGTAACATTAGAGAGAATTAGGTAGACCATAGTCAGTTTGTGACTACAGTTTTGACCCATGCATGTGTTTTCAGATCTTTTCAACTTGTAGAAATGATCTTTAATTGTCTGTACAAAGATTTAAATGTGCTCATAAAACTTATCTCCCCTTTTCTAATATTGTTAGAAATTAAATTGTCTAGACACTGGAATAGATGCTGAGTATAACAAGACCTCAAAAATTAACTACATGGAAAGTAAAATAATTCTTTTTCAGTTGAACATAGGTGTTTATTTTCATACAAAATAGGTGTTTATTTTCATAAAAAGTAAAATTGAGCTGAACAAGATTGTACTTACATGTTTGTCACTAAAAAAAGCAATGCATATTTATAACCTTAACAACATAAAAATGTATTTAAATATAAAATCTGCGTCCAGTGAGATGGCTTAGTGGATAAAGAGCATGGCCTAGGTTCAGTTCCTAGAATACACATAGCACACATACACATCATATACACATATAATAACAAAATTTTCTCAAGATCTATCAGTTCTATCCTGTTAGAACCTATTGTTAAAAAGTATTTATATACTCTTCCATTCTTAATTAATTTTCAAAATTTAAAGATTCATTATTCAGAGCAAAGAGGAAGCATATTAGATACAGTACATATTTGGGGACAATTTCCAAATTGACTCAGTTGAACTACTTATTAAATGTGGCTTTTCTAGTGCAGAAACTAAGAGTTGATTGCTTACAGCCAGAAGGAAGTATGATTTCATATTTGAATCACTCTAGAAATTTCATTGTCTAGATACTAACCACTGCTTATGGCTATGCATACTCTTCAGTATTTTCTAACTATTTAAAGAGGTAGGAAAAAGGAAAATAAAAACTTAGGATTTATTTTGTAGGAAATTCCTTTAAGATTATTTCCTGGAATTTATTGAATCTTATTGTTGGGTGCCGTCTTTTAGGTCTTTACTGTTGGATACAGTGAGATTCTGTGCATACATACATGCTTGCATGCCCATGTACTTGCCAGGGTGAGTGAGTGTGTGGCTGTCAGAGACAACTTTCAGACATCAGTTCTCAGCTTACTCCATGTTGAAGCAGCGTATAGAACAGTGATATTTAGAAAGCAAAATTGAGTGTGCTACCATACCACCATGACGGCACCCAATGCTCTCTGACCTCAGAAGCTAGGCAGGGTTGGCTGTACATAGTATTTGGGTAGGAGAATGCAAAATTGAAGACACTGTTTCTAAACAGGCATATTGAATTTAATTTGCTAATTTTTAGATGTTTGGTGAGAATTGGTACTCTATTTTATCATTTGTTTGGTGCTGCTTTGCACCATGGTTTTATTTGAAAAACCAGGATAAGATAGAAAAATCACGTAACCTGTATGTCAGCACCGAATATTTCATTGGAAGAACAATTCCAAGAAAGTCATGCATGAGAGTCAGTATATTCCAAGTCCAAAAAGCAGCTTAACATTGTCATTGTTTCCGTGTTTTTAATTATTAAGTAGTATGTAATAGACTGTCTTAAAATTAAGATGAGCATTCTTAAATAAACTTATAGTTCCATAAAAGTATAATTTCAGCTTCCCTTTCCCCATGCTCTAGAAAACTAAAGGGTGGGTCGGTGGTTGCCTGGGATGCCTTGATAATTCATTTCTTCTGGAAATTGCATTTTTGAAAGTCAAACCCCCACCTTCCCAAAAGAAATAATTAGAGTGGTACCTTTGGCCTACTGAAGTCACATGTTTTTATTTGTAAATCTTCTTAAGAAATCAATCATGGTTATAATTTTTTTTTCAATGCCAGAGAACTGAAAGATAACCTTGGCAGTGATGATCCCGAAGGAGATATACCAGTCTTGTTGCAGGCCGTCCTGGCAAGGAGTCCTAATGTTTTCAGGGAGAAAAGCATGCAGAACAGATATGTACAAAGTGGTGAGGTTCTTTTTTATGCTGCATATTTGTGAATCCTGTATCACAACTTGTTTTACACGTGATTAATTTCAAGTGTCTTTAACTAGTTGGCTTCTTACAAATGTCTGTTTATACTTTAAATCACACCAAGAAGGAGAAGGAAACTTAATATCCTTGTGGTTTAATATGGAATTAAACAAAACTTTGGGAGTTTGTTTTGTTTTTTGAGGTATCTTGAAATGTATTTAAGTGAACTTTAGAAATTTTGCTTTTAGAAAATCAGAAAATTCGGAATCTTTCAGTTGATTTTTTTAAATTTAATTTCATGTGCATTACTGTTTTGCCAGCACGTATGTCTGTGAGGGTGTCAGATCCCCTGGAACTGGAGTTACAGACAGTTGTGAGCTGCCATGTGGGTGCTGGGAATTGAACCCAGGTCCTCTGGAAAGGCAGTCAGTGCTCTTGACCTCTGAACCATCTCTCCAGCCTGAAATCTTTATATAATAATGAAAATATATTTTAAAAAACTTTTGATCACGTGTTTTATACATATATGATTAAATATTTTATTAATGATGTTTATGACATAATACTCATTTTGCCTTATCAGTAAAAATTAGTTTATATTATTAGTAACTAAATTTTGATTTATTCTAAGTATTATAAGGGTGATAAAAATTTAGTATCCATGACAGATATAATTGTTATGTACCTAAGTGATAGCTTCAAGCTAGAGAAGCATTGTCTTCTGGAATTTAACGGTTTGGTAAATCCAAATTGAACCTTGGCTCTTGGGATTAAAGTAATTTAGGCAGTTCTCGAAGGCAGAAGTTAGCTGCCTGGTTAACTGTTTAAGAATATCATTAGATTCGTTCTGATTTGCTTTCAGTGGTGCAGCTCTCCACTCTGTTAGTTCTTTTTCTGTCTGAATATTTTTAAATAATACTGCCTTTTATTTTGTTTGTATTTTTTATATGAATCCAATTTTTTTGTTTTATTTTGTCAAGCAGTTGCATATTTCCTACCCATTCCTCACAACTCATTTATTCTCCTCTTACCTCTCAGCAAATTAGAAGCAGATAGGCAGGGTCTGGTTGTGGGTGTGCTAGAACCAGTCAACTAGGGTGCAGTTAGAAGACAGCAATGGTGGAAGGAAGTAAAGCTGCGCATTTTAAAAGCGCTGTAGTTAAAAGAGAATATAAAATTGGCTGGTTAAGAAAACAGTAGGAAACTGGAGAAATGGCTCAGTAGTTAATTAAAAGCATACATTATTCTTTGTTTCCTACCTTGGGTGCTTATAACTCCTGTTTTTGTTTTGTTTTGTTTTGATGACTCCATTTCTAAAAGATCTCATACCCTCTTCTGGCTTCTGCGGATCGCTGAATTCAGGTGTACATAACCCCACACAAAAACACATGCATAAACAATTTTTAAAATAATAATAAAAATTTAAAAGAAGGCCTAATAGAATTAATAAGATTAAGAGAATATATAATTTTGAATAAGTGAAATAATCCAAAGATAATAATGCTAACTACAGTTTTTGTAATTTATATTTTTAATATGAATTTGATTAGTAAATCACTGTAATAAAAAGTTGTACAGCATTCACCTTAAAATACATATTTTATGTTTAATTCTGCATAATTGTTAGTTAAAATGTATTTTTACTATATATTCCTATATATCCTGTCTTCTGAATAGATAAAGTAGAATTTTAAAAATAGGTTGTTAGTACTTGTCATTTTTCAAAGCATTTTCATAAGATAAGGCTTAAATTTTTATAGGTTACTTTATGTGGATTTATGCTGTGGGTATGTTGACATGTGGGTATACATGTGCTTGTGTGCATTTCACTGTGGTCACTCTGAATCTTTATTTTGAGACAGAATCTCTAACTGAACCTGGTCTTCATCAGCTAGCCTAGGCTACCTGACTACTGAATTTCAGGGACTCACCTGTCTCCACTCCCTTTTACCCACTACCCCAGTGCTGGGGTTCTAACTGTGTGGCCACAGCCATCATTTTATATGGATTCTGGGATTCCAAATCAAGCCCTCATATTTGTGCAGCAGAACAAATACTTTACCATCAAACAGAACCGTCTCTCATCCTTAAAAAGATAGCTTTTTGTTGCTAATTTTAAATGTGATTAACACATGAAGAAATTTTACTATATGCAAGTCAGTATAATCATAGTTCTTTAGAACTTTGAGGTAATCAGAAAGAACTGTTCTGATTTTATTTGCCTCTTTATTTAAGAAGCCACCACTTTCAAACTAGTAATTTCAGCTTTGCCACAGTGATGACTGTTAACTGAGAGGAAGAAAAATTTTAATTTCTGTCTTAAGGCATTGCCTTCCCGATTCAGAAAAAAAAAAAAAAAAAAAAGAACAATCAGGAACAGTAAATCATCAAGTTATGGAATAAAACTACTTTGTACTGAATTTCACATGGAAATACTGATATTCACATTCTTTGTGACAGTCTTTGAGGTGGTCTTGAGCCCTAATCTCCTCTTGTTCCTGATTGTAGAACTATAATGCCTTCTGTAGTCTTATTGTCAAGTAAACATATATACTATCTCTTTGAAAATTTCTAATGAAAGGTCAGTAAAAAGTGAAATTTAATAATATTAATTTCTTGATTACAGTTCCTGGAAAGTCATATAAGAAAATTCAGGGTTAGTTGCAGAATTTTCTTTCTGATTTAATTAACTGAATTTTTCTGAGGCTTCTTTCTAACAAATGCTATGTTAGAGCAATGTCCAGGTTTAAAAGAAATAGAAGAAAAAGCTGTAGCTGGAGAGGTGGTTCTGTGGTCACAGCACTTGATGCGTTTACAGACGACCCGTGTTTGTTTCCCAGCACCACATGGTTGCGGACAAATGTCTAACCTTGTTCCAGGGAACACATGTGCTACACATATGGACATGCAAGCAAATAATCATACACATAAATAAAATAAAAATAAACCTTAAAAAAAGAAAATGAAAGCTAGCCTCATATTTCATTTACTAATGAAATATACTCTTTTAATCCCTACTGAATAAAAGTTATTTTAGAAGAAAAAATGGGAATATTATGCTTTGTTAATAGAATTTTGGGTGGAAATTACAGGAACACAAACTTTTGGACCATAGATAAATTAATAACAAAACTTTAGGTGTGAAACAATTAACATTGTAAAATTAAGTTCCTAAGCACAGGAGAAGTATATGTTTAAAATGTTTCTATATAATAACAACAATAATAAACCAGTTAGAGGCCTATATTAAAAGAAAGTATATAGTATTTTGACAACAGCTAGATGAATTGGTTTAAAAAAAGTTTTTTTTAGTCTTAAGGCTAAATGATACCAGAATATGTACATAAGATTGAAAATGTAGCAATGCAACTCAGTGTTAAAGCACCAGCCTAGTGTATATGGTTCCCTGTGTTCAATTCCAAGCTCTATAAAAACGGCTAGTATCATCTTTTATTTCCAGTACTAGACTAGTGGTATTACAATTATGTTTTTATAAAATTGATGGTGCTTGAAATTTAGGTTTCCTAGTAGCCATACAATACTTCTCAAAACAAATCTGTTTCTGGACGAAAGGAACTTTTAAACATTTTTGAAAGCATGAGTTGGCTTTTTGTTGTAAGAAGAAAATAATATATTTAATTTTTTTATCTTTTACACAGGAATGATGATGTCTCAATATAAACTTTCTCAGAATTCCATGCATAGTAGTCCTGCATCTTCCAATTACCAACAAACCACTATCTCACATAGCCCCTCCAGGTAAATAAATACTTATATATATGTCATTTATTAAATATTTTGTTCTGTGGTAAATGAATATGCTTCTGAGTATCAAGTGTATACCTTTAAATATTCATGAATTGTATGTAAGTAGTTCCATGCCTAGGAATCCTATGAATGTTCACCTAAAAGTGTTGCATGTGGATTTACTACAGTATACTAACTACAGGAGCTACCACATTAAAAATTGAATTTTACATAGAAAATAAGTTTGATAAAATAAATGATGTGTTTGGGGTGGTACTGTAGTTCACTGGCAGAGTGCTTACCTGTACAAACATGTACAAAGCCCTGGGTTTATTGGGTTAATTCCCAGCAGCATTACCACAAAAATAAATAAATAAATAAAAATTTAAAAGGTAGCATGTTTGTAAGACTGATATAAATAACAAAATTTGGAAGACAGCATTAGAGACATAGATTAGTATTCCTGAATAGAATGGTATTTTTTATGTACTTTAAAGAAGTGAATTTTTAATTATTTGATGTGACTCATGAGTATTAATAATTTATGTGTTATTTAGCTATTTTGCTGTTTTTATGTTTGTGTAAATTTTATTACATATAAATTGTAGTTCAAAGAATTTTGTCACGTTTAAATTTCAAGAAGTAGCCTGTTGATTTCTTTCCTGATATACTTCATTTGGGTTTTGGGTTTTAGCCGGTTTGTGCCACCACAGACAAGCTCTGGGAACAGATTTATGCCACAACAAAATAGCCCAGTGCCTAGTCCATATGCCCCACAGAGCCCTGCAGGATACATGCCATATTCCCATCCTTCCAGTTATACAACCCATCCACAGATGCAGCAAGGTAAGAAAGTTGTTGTTACCTAAATAATTGTAAAGCTATTGGATATACTTCCAAACACGTTCATTTTAAAGATAATTTTTTAAGCATGAACTAAAATAATATTGTATACTTTGTCAAAAAAAATTAACTATGGCTTAAAGTTTTTTTAAACACATTTATTTTTTGTGATTTATCATTGGGGTAAATAGGGCATTGCCTTTGGGTCTTCGATTGGGTTACTATGTAGTTGTATTTTGTCATGAAATTATGGACTTCTCTTTTAATTGAGTTTTTATAGTATTTTAAGTAAGTATATATTATGAAAAACTTTTAGTTAGGTATTTATTTTATAATTAAAGAAGATTAAAGGTTTGGATACAGAATTTGCTGAATTGGATTACTAATTTCAGTTTATTGCCAGTTCTAAATATCATATGCTTATATCATCTATCTTTTAAAGATTATACTGTTTCATGACTACCAAATAATACATTAGCAGTGTAAATTTTTATACTCTTTTAAGTATTTAAAGAGTAAAAATTCTCAAGGAAAAAATAGGACAAATATCTGTGGTTTTGTTTCCCATAATTAATGACAAGTTTTAGTTCCTGTACATGTGAAGATGATTCTATTGTGCTGCCATTATTCTTGTTATTATTTTTATGTACAAAGCCAAACTCAATTTATTTGAAAACATTTTAACATTCAAACTTTTAATTTAGTCATCTATCAAAGCAGCAACTTCTAGTTTTCAAAACTAGATAACTTATTATATTGAGAATATTTTACACTAACTTGAAGAGAAACTTGGAAGCAAATCACATATTTGGAATAAGTACTGAATTTAATGTAAGTGCAGCACATACTTCATGTATATAAATGTAGTCTTAATATTTGCTATGAGTATAATCTTGCACACAAAGGTATTGAACGTTTTAATGCTAATTTTTTCGTAGATCTTTCTTTTCTTTTTTTTTCTTTTCTTTCTCTTTCTTTTCTTTTCTTTTTTTCTTTCTATTCATTACAATTTATTCAGTTTGTGTCCCAGCTACAGCCCTCTCCCTTGTCTCCTCCTGTGCCCCTCCCCTCATACATGATTGAGGAGGTCCTCCTCCCCTTCCATCTGACCCTAGCCTATCAGGTCTCATCAGGACTGGCTGCATTGTCTTCCTCTGTGGCCTGGTAAGGCTTCTCCCTACCCGCCCCTACCAGGGGAAGGTAATCAAAGAGCTAGCCACTGAGTTCATGTCAGAGACAGTCCCTGCTTTGGGAACATTTTAAATGTAATAAGTCAGAGGACAAAAACTCAAAGAGAACTTTTAACTACGAACAGCCATGTAGGGGTGAATGTAGAAAAATACATATTTTTGTGCTTGAAAATACTCATATGGGATTGGGTGGTAGATTCCTCCCCCTTTTTGAGCCAAATAGATTTATTTTTCAAAATGAATCAAAGGAAAAATATAGTTTAAGGCCCTGGATCATTTCTTAGAATGCTTAGGCACCAGATAAACTTAAAAAAAAGGTTGGGGGGGGGGGAGGAGGAAATCACTCAGGGGTTAGCATTCCCTAGATATTACTCCAACACAAAATACACTGTAAGTCAGCAGGACAGGAAAGAATTGGGAGGTAGGAAAATTTAGAGAATGAGAAAGCTAAGATTAAAAACATTTTTTAACTTAAAATTTTAATGCCAGGCATGGTAACACACACCAGTAATCCCAGCACTCAGGGAGGCAGAGGCAGGTGGATCGCTGTAAGTTCATGGCCAGCCTGGTCTACAAAGTAAGTCCAGGATAGCCAAGGCTATTTAGAGAAACTCTGTCTTAAAACAAACAGACAAGCAAACAAAATAAAACAACAAAAATTAGCAATGAAGGAAAAAATTCACCATGCCCAGTAAGCCCCTTCATCAGCACCATCCAATAAAGATTTTTTTTTCTTTCTTTTGGTTGATTTGTTGGTTGATTGATTGAGTTTTTTATTTTGTTTTGTTTTTTGTTTTTGTCTGTCTGGTTTTTTTTAAGACAAGGTTTCTCTATATAGCTTAGCTGTCTTGGAACTCAATTTGTAAAAGACCAGGCTGGCCTTGAAACTCACAGAGATCCACTTGCCTCTACCTCCCAAGTGCTGGGAATAAACTGTGTTCCACACTGCCTGGTGTTTAAGTAAGTACTCACTAGACTATGTTACTTCTAAAAAAGTTTCTAACATCATCTAACACACATCCTGTATTTTTTTTTCACCAGTTTTGTCATGTTTCTAACATACATACATTCTTTTTCAAGATATAACCTAGTTTCTTAAATGTTGTATTATTTTTTTTTTATCTCAACTTTGTTTCTCTTTGAGACAAGGTTTTAAAGTGTAGATCAGGCTGCTACCCTTGAATCCCTGATCTTTTTACCATAGTATCTGTTACTGAAATTAATAAGTATGCATGAGTTCACCAGCTCTTTCAGCTCTCATTCTAAAACCAGTTCTGTACTTTTTGTTTTTCCTTCATTATATTAATTTTGCTTTGTTTTCTGTGTGATACTGGTAGTTCAATGTGTAGTCTCATGTGTACTAAGCAAACACACTACCACTGAACTATAGTTCCAAACATTATTTTGAGACAGAATCTAAGCTACCCAAACTGGCAGTAAACTTTCTGTTTCCAAAACAAGGCTTGAACTTGCCTTCCTTCTTTCTGAGTAGCTAGATTATAGGTCTGTGTAACTAGGCTTTGTTCTAATTTATGTGTGCTGGGAGATAGCAATCTCTACTGATTTTGTGAAACATCTCATAGTCTAGACTTCACTGTTTTAATCATAATATGGCTTAATTTGATCTCCTATTCCTTATATTTTTATCAGCTGGAAATGTTTTAAAGGATTTATTTGTTATGTGTGTTTTTGCAAGAACATTCTATAAGTGCTATACCCTCTGTCATGTATTAACATCCAGAAGAACATAGGGCCTAGTTGTCCACATAGTTGTAGTTTTTTCATGGCACCATCTGATGTATTCACTGATCTAAGTACAGTATGTATTTTTTACTTTGTAATTACTAAATAATCTGGGCATATACTGCAAATATCTTATTTTCTACTATCTTGTGGTGATATTAGCATCCTCGGATTCTGCTTTTAAGATTTTTTTTTAATACTAGTTATTGGAATACTATAATAGTTTTAATTTTCATTTCAAAGATGATACCTTAAAATCAGTATCTAAGAATGACTTATTTAATAAATAATCTTGGTTGATGTCTACTAATTTTGAAATGATAGCTGTATTCCTGGAAGAAAATTCTTTAAATAGATAAACTGTACCTTTTTTTTTTTCTTTTTTTCCTGAGGCAAGGTTTTTCTCTGTAGCCTTGGCTATCTTGGAACTCACTTTGTAGACCAGGCTGGCCTGGAACTCAGAGATCCACCTGCCTCTGCCTCCCTGAGTACTGGAATTATAGGTGTGTACCACCACACTTGGCTAACTGTACATTTTTAAATTATATAATAAAAATACAAATGGATGGTTTTGAGAATGAGGTGAAAAGAGAAAAAGATTAACCTTAAATTTTTATGAGAACAAAAATATAGCCATTAACTTATGAACTGGATGAATAGGCTTTTTTATTAAATAACCAACAGACACAAAAAAGTTCAATAGCTATTTAAAATGATTAACTTGAAGTAACAAGTAAACAGATATAATAAAAATTGAAATGAAATTTATATAGAGTTGATAAATCTTTTACATTCTAAATAAGGATAAAAGTGTATACAAGTTCTCTGGAGAGCAGTTTGTATAATTTATAAATTATTTACTTTGCTCAGTAGGTTAAAACTTCCATAAAGGAGGCTAAGAGATAAAATACCATTTTTATCACACTTACAGAGCTTTTTGGGTGGGAGGTGGTTTTTCAAGACAGGGTGTCTCTTACGTAGTTTTGGCTGTCCTGGACTCACTTTGTAGAGTAGGCTGGCCTCTTAGCTCACAGCAATCTGCCTGCCTCTTGCCTCTCAAGTGCTGGAATTAAAGGGGTGCGCCACCACATCCAGCAGGCCTCACTTTTTAGATAGGATAATTTTTGAAAGGAACATTGTATAGCAGAATCTAACCAGAATCAAATTTGTTGTACTATTAGTACAGCCATGGAAGAGCAATGCATGCTAAAGTGTCTAGAGACACGCTCATAAAGCAAAATTAAGGCTTCATACATGTCTCGACAGGGATAATATATAATTACATACTATATAGTATATAATAGTGTATTATAATAGGGGAATGTTATTTGTTTAACTAATTGTGCTGAGACGGTTGGAAAAGGAAACATAATTGGGTTATTTACCCACAATATACTTAAAATAAAAAATTTTTTATAAAACTTCAAAAAATATAGAAAACTTTTGTATGACTTTGGTAAGGAGGGAATACGAGTGACAGTATACATGAAAGAATATTGCCTTTGCTACTAGTTAAGAAATGTAAAATGACTATCAAAAATATTTTTCACCCTCAGAGTAACAAAACTTGTAGGTAAGTAGATAAAGCAGTGAGAATTTTCACATATTACTGATGAATTAAGAGACTTAAGTAATCTGTGAAGATATTTGGTAGCATTCAGAAAGATTTACAAATGTGTATAACTAGAAATCTTAATCACTGGTCTAAGTCTTTGAAGTTACATATACATTTTTAAAAAGACTCATGTATATGTCATAAACAGTGATGCCCAATAGTTTAAATAATCTAACTATTCCCATATAAAAATGAATAAATACATTTGTAGTTATACAGCAGAATATGTGTAATTGTTTAAAACAAATGCATTTAAGACCATATGTAAGAAATGGAAAACCCAGAGCATAAAACCTAATTTAAAAAGAAGTTATATGCCTAGCATTTATGAAGTCCTGGATTCTGTCCTTAGCACTTTATAAAACTAGGTGACTCGGGCTTGTTATCCCAGCAGTTAGGAGGCAGAAGAAGTACTATCAGAAGCTAAAGGAAATTCTCAGCTATGTAGCAGGTTTGAGGCCATCTTGAGCCACATGAGGCCCTGTTTGAAAGATGAAAAACAAGTTATAAATGGACTTATACACAGACCATTTAGAATTGTATAGTCAAAACAGTATTTATGCCTGCCTTTACACATGGTACAGTTCTTTAAAAATGAATCTGAATGACAACTGTCACAGTGTTAAGATTTGTAGTCAGTGTTTGTGGTTGTTTTGTATTGGTTTTGATTTGTTGAGTCAGGCTCTTAAGTAGCCCATGCTGGCTTCAAATTTGCTACGTAGTCAAGGATCAATATGTAAGTATTCATTATATCTTTTATGACTTCTGTGTTTAAAATATTCTTGTAACTTTTTTCTAAGAATTTCTCTAGGTAATTATATTTTAAAAAATTTTTATTCCAGCATCGGTATCAAGTCCTATTGTTGCCGGTGGCTTGAGAAACATCCATGATAACAAAGTTTCTGGTCCATTATCTGGCAACTCAGCTAATCATCATGCTGATAACCCTAGACATGGCTCAAGTGACGACTACCTACACATGGTGCACAGGCTAAGTAGTGATGTATGTAATGTGTCAGTTACAAATGTGGTAATGGCTGATGTCTGTCTTGTAGCCCAGCATTTTCATAGCACAGGTGAAGGATATCTACTCTACCTTGAGAATTAGACTAGATTCTGAGAATCTAGGTATGAACACCATGGCTACTATTTCTCATAAGGCTTAATCCATAGAGTGGGATTACATTTCAGTTTTAATGGTACTTAATGCCAGAATAGTCTCTCAAGTAGCAAATTTTTATTTGTTAGTATTTGGCTTTTTTTTCCCTAAGATTTGTTCAGACTTCTTCCTTTCTTCATAGTTAATATTTTCTCATTAAAATAGTTTACATATAGGAAATTTTTATTGTGGGTGTCACTGTACTTTTATGTAAATTGTCTATATCTAAAGATGACAGCGATAACAGTAGACTGAACTCTTACGACATTTACAGCCTCATAGGGTGCTTTCACATCTCCTTTTATAGAAAGCAAACCAAAATAGAGCATACTCATAGTGTCAGCTTTCTTTATTCATTGCCATGTATACATTGATTCTTTTGGCTATAATTTCAATTCTTCTAAGATATACCATGAAGAAATCAGGAAAGTGCAGAATTATACTGTTGAATTTAATTTGTATCTCTTACTAGTTTTCTTTAAGACTTCAATAAAGCTTCTCCTAGTATTCAAGGTAGAAATTTTATGTTTTATTGTTAGGATGGAGATTCTTCAACAATGAGGAATGCTGCATCTTTTCCCTTGAGATCACCACAGCCAGTTTGTTCCCCTGCTGGAAGTGATGGAACTCCTAAAGGTATTTTTATAACTAGAATTTCTCCTGTGTATTTCATATTTCAAGCAGATCTAGACCAAGTGTGTAGGTACTTAAATCTGTTCAAATGTGTTTAAGTTGTTCATCTTTGTATTTGTTAAGTGCCAGTAAATTCCTGTAGTATTCTTAGGTATATACAGTATCGTTCTCATCAGTAAATCCAATGGCCTTTTACAATCAACCATCTTCACCTCTCTTAAATGTTTGAACTGTTCAATTGGATTCATTTGTCCGCCTCCTGAAAAAAATATACTTCATATTGAACTAAACAGTTTTGGTACTGGTTTTTTCATTGACTTTTTTTTTCAATATTAATGAATCTCTGCAGGTTCCTTTTCGTTTCTCCTTTTTCACAATTTCTATCACTAGAAATCAATGTCCTCTTTTTGACCTTTAATTCCCAACACTTTGGAGGCAGAGACAGGTGGATCTCTGAATATCAGGCCAGCCCATGCTACATGGTGAGACCACATCTTTAGAAAAAAGGCAGTAAGTTGCAAGATAGTTAACAATGTATCATTTCCTTGTGAATTTCTTTTTTAGTTAATTTAGTTTATTAATTACAGTTTATTCATTTTGTATCCCAGCTGTAGCCCCCTCCTTTGTCCCCTTCCAATCTCACCCTCCCTCCCTCATCTCCTTCCATGCCCCTCCCCAAGTCCACTGATAGGGGAGGTCCTCCTCCTCTCTGACCCTAGCCTATCAGGTCTCATCAGGACTGGATGCATTGTCTTCCTCTGTGGCCTGGTAAGGCTGCTCCTCCATCAGGGGGAGGTGATTAAAGAGCCAGCCACTGAGTTCATGTCAGAGAAAGTTCCTGTTCCCATTACTATGGAACCCACTTGGATACTGAGCTGCCATGGGCTACATCTGTGCGTTCTAGGTTATCACCATGTCCTTTTTTGGAGTATCAGTCTCAGAAAAGATCCCTGTGCCCAGATTTTTTTGATTCTGTTGCTCTCCTTGTGGAGCTCCTGTCCCCTCCAGGTCTTTCTATCTCCCCCTACTTTCATAAGATTCCCTCCACTCTCCCCAAAGTTTGGCTATGAGTCTCAGCCTCTGCTAGGGCTACTCTGCCCCATATGGTAAAGTACTTTGTTTTTGCAATTAATGTTTCAACTCAAGGGCATTCTTTATAAAGCAGAGGCTGAACCTATCTCTTCAGGATTTTATACCAGATGTTTTACTAGATTTTCTACAGAAAAAAAATAAAAGAAAATGATACTAGGCAAGAATGATTTAAAAAGACCAGAATAAGGGCTGGAGAAATGTCTCAGAGCTTAAGAGCAATAGCTGTTCTTCCAAAGGTCCAGAGTTCAATTCCCAGCAACCACATGGTGGCTCATAACCATCTATAATGAGATCTGGTCGTCTCTTCTGGTGTGTATGCATACATGCAGACAGAATATAAGTAATAAAAAATAAATAAATCTTAAACATTGAGAAAAGCAGCAGCATTGTATGGTATTGTAGTTCAATAAATGTATACGTTTTGAGTGGTTTAAAAGCCCTGCTATTGAAAAAGAAAACAACTTCCCGGTTAACTATTTATAGATTAGTCATCACAGTTAGATATTTATCATTCAAGTTTTGTCAAGGTAAGAAGTTACTTATCACTTACAGGAAGGTATAACAAAATATATAGGGACAACTGTAATAGTTAATCTAAATAACCAGCCCACCTTTCTTCTGACACTTAAGGGAAGATAAATGCTGTGTAGATAGATAAATAGTAAAAAAAAATTAAATTGAAATAACATAAACAAAAGCACAAATACATTAAACATTGGAAGCCTATATTTCAGTTTATCAGATTGCTTTCCAACTAGTCTTAAAACATTAGTGTTGTCAGTAATTTTAATTTTATTTTAACGTAAGGTAAATTTTTGAAGTTGGTTGGTTGGTTTGGGTTTTTTTTTGAGACAGGGTTTCTCTGTGTGTAGTCTTGGCTGTCTTGGACTCACTTTGTAAACCAGGCTGGTCTCGAACTCACAGAAATCCATCTCTGAGTTCAGCCAGAGTAGCCTCTTGTGAGTGCTGGGATTACAGGTGTATGCCACTGTGCCTGGCTTAAATTGTTGAAGTTTATAGTTTTTTCACAAGTATATATAATTTGCCACATAAACTCTAAGTAGAAAAGCATAGTACCGTGTAAAAATTCAGACAGAAAAATCTGATCCCTAGCTTCTTTGCTTGCTAGCTACTTACCTTATAAAAAATTCTTAGGTTTCTTTTTAGCAGATTTGTGACAGTAATGCTCAAGAATGTCCTTAGAAATAAATGAATTAGTTAAGCATGGTGGTACATACAGGTAATTCCAGCATTAGAAAGCTGACAGAAATATCAGGAGTTCTCAGTCATTCTTGGTTTTCCAGAAAATTCAGGGCCAGCCAGGGTAGCATGAGTCTTTGTCTCAAAAATTAAAAGTGTTACATAAAATATCTTGTAGAGTTCAAGATACAGCTCCAAAGTACCTTGGACTGGGTGATTTCTCAGTATTTGAGTCAAGTTAGCTGTGTGTCACTCACTATTTTATTACACTAAAATAAATGTGTGAAGTGGCTCAACTGCTCATTTCTGCCGCGTTGTTTTTCTAGGGTCAAGGCCGCCTCTGATTCTACCATCTCAGTCCTTACCTTGTTCGTCACCCCGAGATGTTCCTCCAGATATCTTGCTAGATTCTCCAGAGAGAAAACAAAAAAAGCAAAAGAAAATGAAATTAGGCAAGGATGAAAAAGACCAGAATGAGAAAGCTGCAATGTATGATATAATTAGTTCTCCAACCAAGGACTCTACTAAACTTACGTTAAGACTTTCTCGTGTAAGATCTTCAGATATGGACCAGCAAGAGGATATGCTCTCTGGTATGGAAAATAGCAATGTTTCAGAAAATGATATTCCTTTTAATGTGCAGTATCCAGGACAGACTTCAAAAACACCCATTACTCCACAGGACGTAAACCGCCCACTAAATGCTGCTCAGTGTTTGTCGCAGCAAGAACAAACAGCATTCCTTCCAGCAAATCAAGTGCCTGTTTTACAACAGAACACTTCAGTTGCTACAAAACCACCACAGACTTCTGTAGTACAGAATCAGCAACAGGTATCGCAACAGGGGCAGATATATGACGAGGTGGAGTTGGACGCATTGGCTGAAATTGAACGGATAGAGAGAGAATCAGCCATTGAAAGGGAGCGCTTTTCAAAGGAAGTTCAAGATAAAGGTAAGGAGTCTCTTTACTGCTTCAACATCAGGGCATGTGTGTGATTAACCCTTACATCTTTTCTCATGTATGGATTCCGTTCATTATCTGAAGCAACTATATCAGATTTGATAATTCTGTACCATATATTATCGATTTTAAACTATGTGACTTTAAATGTACTTTCCTACTAAAATAAGTATTACTGTTCTTTATTGTACTCATTTTCTCTAAGTTACACTGACAGAATTGCACACTATCAAATTTTTTTCCACCAAAACAAGGTTCATTACCATTTAATTAGGTCAAAGCAGGTACAAACCAGTTGTGATAGTTGATACTCATAATTTCAGTATTTGGGAGCACATATTAACAATAATAAATAATAATACAAGGGGTGTGTCTTAGTAGAACTTACGTTTATTAAACAATTACATATTCTGTTTGGTTTAAAATTATTCTATTTTGATGATACAAGGTTTTTTAATAGTAAATTTGGAAAGTTTTAAGCTAATATTGCAAAACAAACCCTAAAGATCAAAGATCTCTTGATGGAGATTATATTTAAGTGTTCTCTTTTATCAGACTAGTACATAGTAGCGCACAGTTTGAAGGTATACTTTTATTATGAGCTTGTAGGCTTACTTCATCCTTCATAACCAAATAAAAGTGAGTCTCTAGTGCTTAATTATTTTGTGAATGCTAGACACAAAATCCCTTAAAAACTTTAAGCAAGATGGCATGAGTTACTGAAATAACTAATAATATAACTTATGAGATTGAGGTATTTACAAATGTGTCTGTACTTGATTATCCATATTTAAAACATGCTTTGTTGTTTAATTTTATTTCCTGATGTTGATTAGAACTCCCATTTGCCTATCTGCTGTGTGATAGGTTCATAACTAAAAAACTGTGTTCTACTCTAAGAAATATGCTGAAGGTTCATGTTATTTCCTGTCATGATGAATTTTAACATTTTTGAAAACATAGTATATAGTTATAAATTATTACAATTTTGAAGTCTAAATCATAAATAGGAGCCATAGGTTCCTTATTTTCCTGGGTTGAGAACTGTAGTCTTATGGTCTTTCTTTTTGGCATTTTGAAAGCCTTGGTCATAAGCCTTTGTTAAAAATAGAGTGTTACTGATTCTTTTTTACTTTAGTTTGTGATACGGGTTTCAGTATAGATTGTAATGTGCATTGTACCCTCTGACCTTATTAAAATATGTTCATGTTAAATTTTTCAGCTTTTCTTGATAATGTTGATTTTCATAAAGGTTGTGACTACTGTGACAGTTTTCCAGAAAATACTCAAAATTGTGATTGGCTTGACCAAAAATAGTAGTAATATAGAGAACTAAATTTCTGTGTGACATTTAATCTAAATTATGGCAGATTCTGTTCTGGGGAATAAAGTGGGGGTTTGTTTTAAATGATTTTTTGTATTCCTGACAGGAACAAAAACAAAAAATAGCAAATACTTTTGTTACCTTTTCTGTATTGTCGTCATATCACATTTGGTTGAAACCAGCGTTTTTATTTTTAAAAGAGGAATGAGGGGCTTGATTAATGATTCAGTGGATAAGAGTACATTCTGTTCTCACAAGGGACTGGAGTTTGGTTCCTAGCACTCACAAATGTCTGTGACTACAGTTCTAGGGAGTTTAATGCCCTCTTCTGTTTTGCAGGCCCCTGCACACATAGGAACACACGTACACACACATAAACAAAAGTAAGATAAATTAATTTTTTTAAGTTAAGTAAAGGTGCTTTGAATGGCTCAGCAGTTAAGTATACTTGTTCTTACAAAGAACCCAAGTTTGAGTCCCTGCACCTATATGTGGCTTACAACCTTTCATAACTCTAGTTCCAGGGGATCTGTTGCCCCCTTCTTACCTTGGCAAGCACCAGGTTATGTTACATAGACATAACATGCAAGCAAAACATTCATTCATAGAAAAGAAATATTTTTAAAAAGTAGGGTGAAGATAAAGGTAATTAATACTAGGCATAATTTGTCTATTAGTAAACTTACTTTTTAGTCCTAACTTCTTTGGGAAAATAAAACAAAGCAATTACAGTTTATTATTCTTCCAGAAAATTGTAATATATATTTTACTTTGAATCATCTAAATAGTTTTTTCCATAACCTGTGATTATATGGCTAAAACAAATGTAACTGAAACTCAGAGGACAAAGCTAGCATACAGTGTTAGTGAAAGTTCACACACGTACTGTGACTATAAAAATTAAGTAGGTTGTACTAACTTCATATCAATCACTTGTCACTTTTAAGTTGTTTTCTGATGCCAGTTGTAATTATGCCATAGATAAATTATATGGAGATTTGGGGAGATTAAACTTGTGTGTTACAGTGTTCCAAAGTTGTAGGTAAGGTTATAAATAAAAGTGTGAGTCTTCTGATGGTTGATTTTGTTAAGTGAGCCCTGAAAAGATACTCACCTGAAATTGTTCATCATTTCATCTGTTGTTTTTAAGACTAAATTCTAAAGTTGACTTTTAATGTATTCTAGAATATGGTTCTGAGAACTTTTGTTGTATCGCTGGTAACAAGGAGCACTCTGAACTACTTGTCTAGTCTTTAGTTTTGTTGTAGACCCTTTCTAGGGTCTGAGTTGTTTGCCGTGACATTTACTTGTTAGGAGAGCAAGATTTCTGTCAAACAACGGAAACTAAAACCCTATATCTTATAAGTAAGAATAGAAGCTGATAACTGGAATTCGAGAAATTAGTCTATTAGTCTTATATATTTTACCCCAGTTGTGCTTAAACCTAATAATATTACATAGAGGCAGAACCCTTTTCTGCCTACTAGGACATTCACTATAAGACTAATTGCAACCTAATGTTACACTATTCCAAAAGTAAGTTTCTTTTCAATCTGTCTTGCTCATACTTGTAGCATCTATAATTATCTACATTAATTTTAAAGACTGTTTATTTTGCTTCTAGGAGGACCTATCAGAATTGTATCCATCTTTCATGTGCTGAATATTCCTGCTTTCTTTTTGTTAAAGGAGTTCTTTTGTTTATTTGTATATTTTATTTTTTCCATGGTCTGTTTTCCGTATCAGCAAATGTAAGATAAGGCCTGTCTTTCTAATGTTTGTCATTGTTAAAATACTCTGCCTGTAACTCTTATAAGAAGTAAAGTATAGATTGAGTATCTTTGATTCTCCTCCTCCATCAAAAAAAAAAGTGCTCTCATATCAAACTTATTAAGCATCAAATTTTCAGGTTCCAGAGTATTATGAATTTTATATTTTGAGATTGAGGGTGTTCAGATAGCAAAGTCCATGAACATATTTGAAAGTATGAAAAACTCAAAATCAGAAATGCTTCAGTCTCAAGCACTTCAGATGTAAGTGTTTTATTTAAAATATATTTAGTAACTGTTCAGTTTGTTTTTTTTCTAAGCATAAGAATTTTTAGAAGCTTGGCTCTTATTTTCAAAATATTCACAACTAGATGACAAATGGTTTCAAAATTATCCTCTGTACACTTTTTTTTTTTTCAGGAATATGGTAAATTCTGATAGCTAATGTTAAGATTCCTGATACTAAAGAGGAATTAAAGGTAGTTGGTATTCCAGATACTAAATTCACTCTATACGGGTGTGCTCCACTGATAGCTGAAAGGAATGATATAGTGAAGACACAACGGAAGTGTGCAGACATCCATATGTAGAGCCTCTTTACAGGGATAAACCTGTGCGGAAACCAAATTAGATGCTGAAATCAGAAAAATCAGTGTTCTTCCTGTAACCCAACTCCTGCAACAATGATAAAGTTTTTGCTAGCTTTATAGAAAAAGTGAAGTATTTTTCAACAGATGAAAAATTCAGATCTGGTTTGGTGGTTTATACCTGTAATTTCAGCAGTCAGAAGGCCAGGCAGGAAGATAAAAATTTGAGACTAGCCTGGCACCATAACCAGCCTCACACCAGCAAGAGACTGTCAGAAAGGGAATGCACAGGAGAAAGAGAGGGTTGATTTTAAAACTTTCTATCCAACAGTATTTTCTTTATAATAGAAAAAGTAAGCTCTTTCATAGTCTTACTGCATTGCTTTATATACAAATTATCATTTTTGTTACAATTCATGGACCTTTAAAACTCCACCTGCTAAGCTAATGTTTATTTCCAAAAAAGTGTGTTTTTGTGTATGCATGCATGTATATAAAAGTGTGTGTACCTAGTTACTATTCTGACAACATATACAAAGTCTGTTGCTGTACTGTGTGATAGTGGCATATGCCTTTAATCTCAGCACTCTGGAGGCAGAAGTAGGCAGATCTCTTGAGTTTGAGGCCAGTCTGGTCTACAGAGTGAATTCCAAGACAGCCAAGGCTATATAAAGAAACCCTGCTTCAAAAAATCAAACAAACAAGCAAACAACAAAAGTCTTTTGCCTTGAAAATAGAGTAGTCTTAAGCTATGTGAATTTCTGTTTTGTCATAAAGGTTTAAAGGACAAGCTTATTAAGACATTCTGTGATCTAGTAATTGTCTTATGTGGAAGTATTTTAAAGGGATTCTTCTATAAACATAATTTTAGTATTCTGAGAATTTTCTCCTTAGGCATTTATGCAAAGGACTTCATATACATTCTTATCTGGAAAGCTATTTGGAACTTGGGGAAAAATGTAATGGTAACAATGATAATATCTTAATATTGTTTTAGAAGTGGAGCATGTGTGATTATGGGTTTTACTTCTGTGTAATAGAAAGAGCAGTTTATATGTTCAGTAGTCAGAAAAACTCAAAATCAGAAATGCTTCAGTCCCAAACACTTCATATAAGGAATAATCAACCAATATTACCTCCTATTCTTTAAAATAGTGGTACTGATATTTGGGATGGGAGTAAAACAATGAAGATGAAATTTGTTGTCTCATACATTCTAGGCAAGCATTCTACCACTGAGCCATCTTCAGCCCTGAAGTACATTTTCATTTCATTTGGTTAGACCTTAAATTGGAATGAGCTTCTCCTCTGTCTTTGATAATAAAACAATGGTATATAATATTGATATATAAACGAAGGATTACAAACTTTAAAATATTTGCAGGACTTTATTTCACCTTTCACTTGGAAGTTTTAACCTTATGATAGTATATCCCATTGATGGATAATTCAAGGGATCTAGAAATTGTCTTTTTAAAGTAACTAGTAATGACTTTTAAAACAGTTTGTCAAAAAGTTTGGCAAATAAAGTGAATAGACAGAATCCAGAATGTATTATAACTGTTATCTAACTGTTCTTAAAACTAGAGATTCAGTTTATAGTCAGTGTGAACCAGAAAAATCTGCGTTAAAAATACAATCAAATGAGACTGGAGAGATGGCTCAATAGTTAAGAGCACTCACTGTCTGCTCTTCCAAAGGACCTGGGTTCAACTCCCAACACTCACATGGCAGCTTACAACTGTGTAACTCCAGTTCCAGGTGGTCTGATACCCTCATACCAATGCACATAAAATTAAATAAATTATTTAAAAAATAGACTCAAACAAACATAGACATAAATAGCTGCTAAAAGTGCTTCACAGTCTATTGAATGGTAGATTTGTGTTAGTATACATGTATCATTATATTCAGAATACTGTAGTCATCGTTCCTCACAGTGGTAATAATATAAACCACTAAAATGAAAAGCCCAAAGACATTTTGTCCATGGAAGTGAAAGCAATATTTTTCTAAGTAAAGGAAAGCACATGCTTATATCTGCTCAGGAAAGTGTGGCAGGCAGATCCAGAGTTCAGTGCCACTGTCTTACACTATAAATTCCAACCCAGATTAATATATAAAGCAAGACCTTGATTCAAACCACACAAACAGAAAAACAAGATTTACCCAAGGAAAAAAAATTCCATGCTTTCTGAGTATGTCCATGATATAGAGTTCCTATTCAATTTTACTTCAAATATTGTGTGTTAGCTTTTAAGTTCCACGTGTATTGTTAACACCTGGAGAATATGAATTCTATATTAAAATATAATGGCAAAATCAGAGTGTTTTGTTATTTTCCCATCATTTACCTTTTTTCAGTGATATAACTTAGATCTTTTTATTTTTATTCTTTTCTTTGTTTTGCATTTAGTAAAAGATTGTGTTTCCAGTTGTATTTGGCAGACTTAGGACTCTGAATTCTTTTAACAATTAATATGATCTTAAGTGAAAATATATGACTTAGAGCTAATCTTATAAAACAACTTGGGTCTTTTATATATAAACATAAATTCCTGTGTTTATTATAAGTTCTATTCATTTGTTTTCTGGTACTTACATACTTAAAATGCTATTGATTACTTTTAATATTCTCTATTATTGAAGTTCAGTAAGCATACAGATCTCCTCAAATCTTAGTTTTAAAGGTATTCATCAGTGCTGTTTTATATCTGCATACTCATTTATATTCAATATATTGAAAAAGTTTATGATTAAAATTTTTATTAAGATAAGAATTTGTTCTGTTACTGATACTGAATATTTATCTTTAAATTTCAGATAAGCCTTTGAAAAAAAGAAAACAAGATTCTTACCCACAGGAGGCTGGGGGTGCTACAGGAGGTAATAGACCAGCTTCTCAGGAGACGGGTTCTACGGGAAATGGGTCAAGGCCAGCATTAATGGTTAGCATTGATCTTCATCAGGCAGGAAGAGTGGACTCTCAGGCTTCTATAACTCAGGATTCAGACTCCATAAAAAAGCCTGAAGAAACCAAACAGTGTAATGATGCATCCATTTCTGTTCTTCAGGAAGATATTGTTGGAAGTCTTAAGTCTATACCAGAAAACCATCCTGAGACTCCTAAAAAAAAGTCTGATCCTGAGCTCTCAAAAAGTGAAATGAAACAAAATGAAAGTAGGTTGTCAGAATCTAAACCAAATGAAAACCAACTGGTGGAGTCAAAGTCAAATGAAAGTAAGTTAGATACTAAAACTGAGACCCAAACAGAAGAACTTAAACAAAATGAGAACAAAACTACAGAATCCAAACAAAATGAGAGCACTGTAGTTGAGCCTAAACAGAGTGAAAATAAACTCTGTGACACAAAACCAAATGACAACAAACAGAACAATACCAGGTCAGAAACAGCAAAATCAAGACCTGAAACCCCAAAGCAGAAAGCTGAAAGCCGGCCTGAGACTCCAAAGCAAAAGGGTGAAGGTCGGCCTGAAACCCCAAAACAGAAGGGTGATGGACGACCTGAGACTCCAAAGCAAAAGGGTGAAGGCCGGCCTGAAACCCCAAAGCAGAAAGGTGAAGGCCGGCCTGAAACTCCAAAGCAGAAAGGTGAAGGCCGGCCTGAAACCCCAAAACATAGGCACGAAAACAGGAGGGATTCTGGAAAGCCATCAACAGAGAAAAAACCCGATGTGTCTAAACATAAACAAGATATCAAATCTGACTCACCTCGCTTAAAATCAGAAAGAGCTGAAGCCTTAAAGCAGAGACCTGATGGGCGATCTGAGTCACTAAGACGTGACCATGATAGTAAACAGAAATCAGATGACAGGGCTGAGTCAGAACGACAGCGGGGGGATCAGCCAAGGGTTCGAAGACCAGAAACATTGAGATCTTCTAGTAGAAACGAACACAACATTAAATCTGATGGTTCAAAAACTGAAAAGCTAGAAAGAAAACACAGGCATGAATCAGGGGACTCACGGGATAGACCTTCTGGGGAACAAAAATCAAGACCAGACAGCCCTCGTGTAAAACAAGGAGATACACATAAGTCAAGACCTGGTTTTAAGTCACCAAATAGTAAAGATGACAAAAGGACAGAGGGTAACAGAAGTAAAGTAGACAGTAATAAAGCGCACACTGACAATAAGGCTGAATTTCCAAGCTATTTGTTGGGGGGCAGGTCTGGTGCACTGAAAAATTTCGTCATTCCAAAAATCAAGAGGGATAAAGATGGCAATATTACTCAGGAAACTAAGAAAATGGACACAAAAGGAGAGCAGAAAGACAAAGTAGAAAAAATGGGATTAGTTGAAGATCTAAACAAAGGAGCTAAGCCTGTAGTTGTTCTGCAAAAACTATCACTGGATGATGTCCAGAAGCTAATTAAAGATAGAGAGGATAAATCAAGAAGTTCCCTTAAGTCTCTCAAGAATAAGCCATCAAAATCAAGTAAAGGTAAGAATACTCTTCCACTGTCATTGTACTGTATAAGCTTGCTAAATATAAGCAATGGAAATTATAAAATTGAAAAAGCTGATACATGAAAATGCAACATTTATATAAAGCAACAGTGAATTTCTTCAGGAATATAAAAAATTTTAGTAAACTTTTTTCCAACCTCTACTTGAACTAGTCATAATAGTCATGATTTTTTTTTTCTGTCTTGGTATAGAAAGACATTTTTTTCTCTGTTCCTTTAGGTATTTCTGAAAATTGTGTGTTAATCAAATAAATGATGTATTGTGGTAGACATATTTTGCTCTAAAAAGATACCTTGACTATAGAGATACACTCTGCTATCAAGTACTAGTAATCTCTAGTGTCTCAGTATAATTATAATATAATAATAATATAAACTTAAGTTTTATAATTTTGTTTTCTTACAATGTTTCCTTATAGACTTTATGATTTAATTATTGATAAATCATTTGAATTTTTATTATTTATGGTTATATAGGACATTCTTTTCTGGAGAAGCAGTTGTGAAAATAGATTTTATAACTTAAAACATATAAAAAGGTAAAGAATGATGTTTATTCATAAATTGTTAGTATGTGGAGTTGAAGTTGATGTTTTTGCATGGTTGCTGAATTAAATTCTCTAATTACCTGACTAAAATTAAGTGTTGATAATATAATTACAGTTTATGAGGATAAAATACAATCTTGTATTCCTTTGTATACCTGTGTGTAAAATATGGTGGGTTTTTTTTTTATGGTACCATGTGGCAAGACCTGCTTTGCCTGTGTTTCATCTAATGTAATCTAAATAAGCTACAGTTCTGAAGGCAGTAGAGCCAAAAGTTTATTTGATTTTAGGTTTTCATTTTGTGACCTTCACTTAAAACTTAACTTTATACTTATAAACAAATATATGAACTCCAGAATTATTGTCCAGTATGGTACTGACTATTGGCTATTGACTTCTGGCTATTTTAGTTGAAATTAATATAAATTAAATATTAAAATCTTTTTTTAGTAGTCACATGTGGCTGTTGCCTACTGCATTGTTCAGCATAGAGAAAATTTGTATCATCACAAAAAGTTCAACTGTGTAGCATTGCAATATAACCAAAACCTAACATATAATTATTACTTTTTGTATCATATTATTGTAGCTTGTTTACCAAGGAAATTAGTATTACAAAATCTCTTCGTTCAAAGTTATTTGTGGCTAATCTGTTTTACTTTTACTTGATTTGTGCCAAACATTCCCTTTCTGTTTTGTTTCTCAAATGCAAAGCTTACTTACTAAATCACAGATGTTTGTGCCCTTCTAGGTTCGGTTAGGGCAGTCAGAACTACAAATTAAAAAGGTCATGGTTATTGTTTAACTAGAATGTGTCTTTCTGCAGTTACTTCTTAAAATAATACAAAGAGGTATAGAATATGTGACTGGCACAAGAATTGTTTCTTTTAAATGAAGTTTGTTTGTTTAATAGGTTTTGTTGTTGGTTTAGGTTTTTCTGTTTGTTTGGTTTGGTTGGTTTTGGTTGGCTGCTTGTTTTTTTTGTTTTTCCTAACAAGGTTCTTCTGTAGTTCTGGCTGTCCTGAAAATTGCTCTGTACACCAAGCTAGCCTCCAACTTGAAGATCTGCCTGTCTCTGTCTTCCCAGTTGCTGGGATTAGAGGCACCATGCTGAGCTAAGTGAAGACTGTCCTTAAATATTTCTCAGTGAAAGTTTTGGGGACAGCTTGTATTTATAAGGAATATAGTTTAGGGGCTGAGCATGGTGGTACACACCTTTAATCCCAGCACTAAGGAGGTAGAGTCATACAGATCTCTGTAAGCTCCAGGATAACCTGGTCTACATAGTGAGTTTCAGGATAGCCGGGGCTATCTAGAGAGAACCTGTTTCAAAAGCAGAACAAAAACAGAGTAAATAAACAAAATCCAATGCAGACTCAGAGGACAAAGGCTCTAGCCTGTGCTTGAGTTCCCAAATCTCCATAAATGTGGACGGAGAGAGTCGAGTCTACACATTTTCCTGATCTTCCTAACATGAATACTGTGACCAGCATGCCTGCATACACATACATCATAGCCACATGCCTGTGTGCGTGCTTACATGCATACACACACACTAAAAGTATAAAATTTAGAAATAATAATGTTCTCTAATTTTAATAGAGGAAGTGGAAAGTGTGTCCCATTTTCTTCCCTTGATCTAGACCACTTTTTCTCCCTTCCTTCCATCAGCTGTCTTGCTTTTAAAGCTCTGTTCTGACAAAGTCTTGTACAGCTGCTAAAGAACATTAACAAACGTATAGAGGTGGGTGTGATAGTGTAAGCATGTGATCCCAGTGTTCTGCACCTGGGCAGCAGGGACAGAAGGATCTAAGCAAGCTGTTGGCCAGCCTGCTCTACATAGGAAGCTTCTGGCCAGCTAGAGCTAGATCATGAGGTCCTGTAGAGAGGATGAGTCAGAGGCAAGAGAGTCTCTATGAGCTGTAGGCCAACGTGGTGTATATAATGAGTTCCACAACAGCCAAGAGACCCCATTGTGAGATCCTGTCTCAAAAACACAAAACAAGCAAAAAGGAGTATATTATAGGGGCAGTGAGAAGGCTCAGAAGCATTTTCTGAAAAGGAGAATGGGGGCTACACCAAATTGTTAATAAATAACTTATTTCGCATGGGTTTTTTCGTCTTTTTAATGCGTGTTTCTTCTTATACATATACTAATATAAATGTATGCTTGATATGGTCATATTAGTAAATAGACTAGGTGACTACCATATGTTAATATGGGGATATGTGAATGTGTATCTGCAATTGCAATGAGCAGAGTTTGGGGGATATTTTGTTTGTTTATTTTCTGAGACATGGTCTCACTATGTAGCCCTAACTGTCCTGGAACTCACCATGTAAGCCAGGCTTTCTCAACCTCACAGAGATCTACTTGCCCTCTGTCTCTCGAGTGCTATGATTAAAGGTGTGCACCACTACCTAAGCCTAGTCAGAGTTTTATAAAAATATCATTCAGACCTTAGGTTTATTTCCAGACAACATATTAGACTGGAAAGTGTTGAGCTAAGAATTATCTTGAATATTGCCGGGATGTACTCACACTTAATTTTGTCCTAGCACAAAAATTCTTAGAAACTTTTCTTTTGTTGAAAAAAACATAAAAAAAATAACCCTTAAAATATTTTACTTAACTGGGCACAGTGGTGCATACCTGTAATCCCAGCACTTGGAGAGGCAGAGACACATGGATCTCTTTGAGTTCAAGTCTAGCCTGGTCTACAAAGTGAGTCCAGGACAACCAAGGCTATACAGAGAAACCCTCTCACACAAGTAATAATAATAATAAACTTTTAAAAAAAACTTTCCTGAGCAATACTGGTGCACCTTTGAATCCCAGCACTGAGGCCAGGGGGAGAGAGAGGATGTTTACATAGTTAATACTCATTGTTTGGGATAATTTTAAGTTCTTTGAATATGCTTTAGGCAAATAGATTTTCAATATATAAAGGTTACTGACATAATTTAATCTTTACACGAACATATCGAATGTGAACTGATATTTGTTATATTTGACCACTAAGGTAATATGTATGCATGTAGCCTTAATATCTAGATATCATGCATAATAAGAGCATCTTAAGTGCCTAATAAGTGAATTGGGCTATGTCACTGTTATGTTCAGAAAAGGCTTTCACGTATAGATCAGTCGGGCAGTGGTGGTATATGCCTTTAAACCCATCAGAGGCAGGCAGATTTATGAGTTTGAGGCCAGCCTGGTCTACGGAATAAGTTCCAGGACAGTCAGGGCTACACAGAGAAACCTTATTTCGAAAAACTAAGAACGACAACAAAAAAGTATAAACTGACCTTTCTATGTTCCTACAAACTCTATAACAGGAGCTACTTAATTTCCAGATTCTTGTTTCCTGAGCTTTGTATTAAGTTTCTTTGCCCAGCATCTGCCTGACTTCTGTTGTAATACAAAAGAAAGCTACTCGTATTCGTATATATTCACTTCTCAGCCTTTTTTTTATTTGTAGTCATTATACAATAGGTTCCATGCTGTCCTGTTTCCTTTTAACATTATCTTTTGTTCCTGTGATACAGAGGAGAAAGTTTTAATCTCTGACGTTTATATCAGTATGTAAAATACCAAAATACTTGTTTTATCAGAAGATTATATACAGTATGTCTTCAAAATATCACGTAATAAACATCATCTGTTAACAGTGACATGATCAGCTAATATTCTTCACTTAATCCTTAGCAGTTTAATGTCAGTAATTACCAACATAGAAGAAGACACTCAAAAGTGACCTGGAATAGCTTCACCTGAGGGCTGGGGACATGGGTCTGCACGCAAGAGCACTGCTACTCCCATAGAGGACTTGGGTTCCAGTGCCCACGGAGTAGTAACTCACAGCAGTCCATAAACTCCAGCTCCAGGGGGTCTGATGCCCTGTTCTGACCTCCACAGGCACTAGGCATGCATATGGTACACATAAATATGTGAAATTTATATATATATAAAATAAAAGTATTAAATTAAAAAAGAGGGGGATTTTAAAAGGGAGATTTTAAAATGTGTTTTTTTCTTTCTCCTTCCCTCTACTCTCTTCCAACTATTAATACTGTTCTCCATTACTTGATTAGTACCTGCAAGAATATCCTGTACTGTTAAATTTGGGGGTGTGTATGCATGTTCACATATGTGTACAGAACAGTTGTGTGTGCACTTTGGTTGTGGGTGCCAGAGGTTAATATCAGTTGTCTTCTGTAATGGATCTTCACTTTATTTACTTCACTGAACCTGGAACCCACTTATCTATTGTACTAGTTTGACTAGCCAGTCTGCCTCAGGAACACTTGTCTCTGCCTCTCAAGCACTGATAATGATAGTTGAGCCCCTGGCTCTTTTACATCGGTACTCAGATCTCAGAATGGCCTCACACTTACTTGGCAAGAGCTTTATCCACTGAGCTGTCTCCTCGTTCCCATCCATGATTGTCTTTTAAAACCTATGTTACTGGTTATGACTCTAGAATGTATTTAGTAGTTCTAACAGCTAGTAATGATTTAATCAGTGTCACTTTGCCTGATGGTAGCAGTTCTTATAGATGTACTTAGTATTTGTTATCTTTTTTAGTCATTGAACTACTGAGTACTACCATTAAAATGCTATCTTTTACTGAAGCTCTCAACATTCTAATCTAGTTGATGTGCTTTGAATTCAGCTTTCTGTGGAGACTGTTGTTTCTGAAAGTGAATTTGTAGCATAGTCTGAATTTTGAACTGGAGAGCATTGTGTTACAATAGATCACACTTTCAGGGATCTTTAATAATACCATGAATGGTTAATAATACTACAGTAGTAATTTGTTTTATTTTAGCAGTTTTATAATACATGTTTCAAAAATCCCACGTAAAGATTTTAGTATTGATGATATTTTCAGAAAGTGTTGGGAGAATGCTGTGGAAGTTATTCTCGTTTGTAACTACTTGCTAAGTGTGATTTTTAGAATAAAATGTTTTTAATTTTGTGCCCATGATTTCTATTTGTAGAAATGTTTGGACAAATTATATGCAGTGGTTTTTATTAACGTAAAGAGGTTTGTTGAATAGAAACTTTTTTCATAGAAATTAAATAACTGTACTGAGCTGGAGATTGAGCCCTGTGTGGTATTTGCTCTAGGATACCAGAGGTTATAGGCTCAGTTTTAGTACTGCAGTGAGAGACATGAACATTTGCTCACAGGTGTTCTTACTACTTAACCATTTTGTACTTTAAGTCACCCCACAGTATGGTTTACAGTTCTCAGACATGAAGAAATAGGCGTGTGTCTTAGTTAGTCTTCTGTTGCTGTGATAAAATACTCTGACCAAACCTTCTTGTGAGGGAAGAACGGATTAGTTCAAGTCCAGAGAGGTCAACATAGCATAAACCTAGAGCAGCCAGCCAGTCATATTGCAGCTTTCAGGAAGAAGGAGCAGTGAATGCTGGTGCTCACCTAGCCTTTTCCTTCTTATGTAGTCCAGGACCCAAGTCGCTGGAATGCCCACAGCAGTTTTCAGAAGGGTCTTCCCACCTCATATTTACTCAATCAAGTTAATCCCACGTATACACATCTACATACATACATATCCCTAACCTAATTTAAATAATCCCTCATTGGTGTGCTCAGAGTCTAGTCTCATAGCTGATTCTAGAACTTATCAAGCTTTGATAATATTACCATTGTATATTTGATGACAGAAAGGGTCAGCAAATAACTCTCATAAAAACTTTTTTTTTGTTGTTTTAAATAAAATATAATATGATACTGGTGGGAGGCCAGCAAACTTTTTCTGTAAATGACTATAAATACTATTACTATTTCAGTACCAACCATCTTTGTAATTGTCTTTCAGTGTGATCTGCTCGCTCTTTGTATTTCCTTGCTTTGGGGGGACATTTTAAAGTTACAGTGGCTAAAATTAAAAATGTTTAGTGTGGCTCTTTCATTTTATTAAATAAATATTCAAGCATGGAATTTCTAAAGAGTTTGAACACTACTTGCTGTATTTGTATTTTTATACATTCAGCAGAGTCTGAATGAGCACAGGTCAAAAGACGATATATATCCATAAGGAACTTGGAAGGAGAGCCTGAATCATTAAAAATAATCTCAGAACCATAAAACTTCCCAGCGAGGTGTGACGAGCCTTTAATCCTAGCACTTGGGAGGCAGTGGCAGATGGATCTCTGTGAATTGGAGACCAGCCTGATATACATAGCAAGCAAGCTCCAGGCCAGCCAGAGCTACATAGTTACTTGAAAGAAAAAAACAACTGTAAAAATAAATTTACAGCTTGCTTATTAGTCAACACTTAAAAATTACTAGGTAAGGACTTGGTGAGATGGCACTATAGGTGAAGGTACTTGACACCAAGCCTGAAAACCTGAGTTCAATCCCCAGGAACCAAGTAGTGGAAGAAGAGAATGAAGTTTTCCTCTGACCTCCACACATGCACTATGGCATGCATATTTCTGCTTGTGCACCTACATACTCACAGTCACTAAATAAAAATAATTTTTTAAAGATTGATTGATTGATTATGTGGTGTTCTGCCTGCATGTACACCTGCATGCCATTAGAGGACACCAGATCTCACTATAGATGGTTATGAGCCACCATGTGATTGCTGGGAATTGAACTCGGGACCTTTGGAAGAACATCCAGTGCTCTTAACCTCTGAGCCGCCTCTCTGGCCCCTAAAAATAATTTTTAAATAGGAAATTACAAAGAAGGCACAATAGCAGTTCATAAATTCTGTTACTTTCAAGACTGTTGCTTAGATGCCATCAGAAAGAGTGCACTTGGACAGTTTACTCTGACAGCACTGCTGACAGCATTTAAGACCTACATTCTTAAGCAGAATTAAGGCAGCTTTACACACTGGTGCTGTGCCCCTCTGTTATCTTCAGCTAAGACCTTGCCCTGTGTCCTGAGTTATGAAGAAATCCTCTTTCATGTTATACTGATGGCTCACCAACATAGCTCACTTATTTTTGGCTCAATCTACGAACCTCTATGCCAAAAGTATTTAGTGTTTCTCCAAGTTTTCTATTTTTATTTTTCTCAAATTGGTGCTCCAACGTGTGTCAACAGTTCTTTCTCTGAAGCTAGCCTCTCCATATCCATGCACTCACGGAGAATTTCAGTCCCTAGTCAAGTCTTCTGCTTACCCTACCAGTCACTAGTATTGCATCTTTCACACAGAATCCTTGCCATCTGTGTTAGGAACAAAGCAGAAGACGAAGAGGACTTGAAGAGCCTTTGTAATAAATACTGCATAAAACCTTCAAAACAGCAATTCCCAAATTTCGTGTTGCATTCTGTGTCTTAAGTAATGTCATAGATTCTTGAAACTAGGAAATACATCTTGATACCCGTTTTTCTGTCGTGATTTAGATTTTCTTTTCTATACACGCTACTATTTGAATGTTGCAAGAGTTAGTGTTAATGTTGGCTATAAGCTGCTAATGTTTCCTTCTGTAAAACAGTAAGCAACTATTTGATCCCATTTTATAAAATCTTTCATGTAAGGTAATCAATTCTAGTCTTCCATACTAAGATTTACAAATGTATGTAAAATTAGGTGCAATCATCTGTCACCTTTATTAGTCATCAAGGATAAATTGTCTTGAAAAAATAAGTGTTTGCTATTTCTTCTTTATTTTTAAACTGCCAAAATAGTACTAACAAACTTTTCTTCATAGTATGAATGCTTTATGTCTCTAGGTTTACCTGGTAGGGTGTTAATGATTCTTAATATAGTTTGTTGATAAATTTGTTTGGTCATTACTCTTTCGTGGGAAAATGAAACTATTTCACAATAGACTTGAATTTAATTACTATTTTCAGTTGTAAATTTTAAAATATTTTGGTCTATTACCCTACTTTACAGGTTAATGTTATATTTAATTAATGTTTGCTGTTTTGTCCTTACAATATTTTTTGTGTGTGTGTGTAATACTAAAAGCACTGATTTGCTTCTCAAATAGACAGTAACAGGTAAAGATGTATAAAGCTCTTATCCTACCATCAAACTGTCAAACTGTCAGGATTATAGATGACGCTTTGGGGGATGGTAAGTGTCCTCCGACTTATGTTTACTGAAGAGCTGCATTAGTGTCTGGCTATGGAGGCGTGCTGTAGACCTAGTGAAAACTTTAGATGTTACTTCATGGTACATTGCTTGCCTAACATGTACAAGATGCCAGGACCTTTTAGAAAAGTGACTATAGGAGTAATCTTTATAATAGTAAAGTCAAATTTTAAAGTTGTTATATAATTATATACATATGTAAATTTATTATATTTAGGGGTAATATTTCAGTTGTGATTGTAAAAAGATTTGTTTTTATAGTGCTAATTTGCTTAAAATTTTTATCTTCAGATTTAAATTTCTTTCTTGCCTTTCATTAATAGGTAGTATAGATCAATCAGTGTTAAAAGAACTGCCCCCTGAACTCCTGGCAGAAATTGAATCTACCATGCCACTTTGTGAACGTGTGAAAATGAACAAACGCAAGCGTAGCACAGTTAATGAAAAGCCAAAATATGCTGAAATCAGTTCAGATGAAGATAATGATAGTGATGAAGCTTTTGAATGTAAGTATCATTTAACTGTTTTTAGGAATTAAAGGCAGATTAATATGTGTAACATAAATTGGGGGTTAACAAGAGCACAGTTACCTTAATTCTTAATAACTTACTTAGTATAGCAAGTTTTTTTTTCTTTATACTTTAAAATTGTATGAAAGATGAGATCAGTTGGCACCAAGAAAAAATTGAGATGAGTTGTAATTAGTAATAGAAAACACCCATTATGTATCTATTGTATTTAACCTGTACTGGACTCCTGATATATACTAGGCATTGGAAAAAAAATACAAATAAAAATGTGATCCCCTACCTCACAGTCTCAATCTATTGGGGAGGGGGGAAATATGTAATTAAGAATTGTAGTACAATGGTGATAGTCAATGAAGGGTGCTGCGGGAGCACATTGGCATCAATATCAGCGGGGGTTCGGAGAATGCTTACTGGAAGAGGTGACACTCGAGTTGAGTCTGGAAGGACACGTAGGAGATAGCCAGATAAAGAAATATTTAAAACCATACTATCACTAAATTATGAATGGCTTAGCCACATTGTGAATTATCTGTGTGGTTTGGACCTGGCTTCTCCTTTTTGCCCAGCTGTGTCCTGGAATTCCTCCCTTGTTTCACTGTTTTCCAGAGCTGGCTTCTTCACTACACAGCTACCTCTCTACAACACTGTGATCACCTGTCTTTGCACTAGACTTGCTATACCTCGCCTGTCTTCCTACTGGTCCACTGAAAAAGTTCTTCTCTTTTATCCCTATCTTCCTTCTTCTGGAGCAAGAGAATTGAGCCTAGCCAAGAGGGGTCAGCAACCTTGTTTGACTTAAACGGCATTCAGTGGAAACAGACTATGGGAGATCTTCACTTGTGTGCCAACTGACTTAGTCATAATGACCAAAAGAAGTGGGAAGACCACCAGTGCTCTACCTTTTCCACCTAGTGTCTGTAGATTGAGGTGTGACAAGCAAGGGCAGGAAGGACAGATGCATGCTGCCATTTTTAAGTGTATATTTGCCGATGGAAGCGCTTCACCTCCTCCAAAGTTTTTAATCAATGTTCATTTACTCATCCTTTTAAAATTGTGAGCTCTTCAGCTAGACTACGATACTGAACAAATTTTAAGTTTTAAAATTGGAATATACAACAAAGATAATCTGACATATGTGTGATTGTTATAATTTGTATTATCATGAGATGTATTAACAATACAGTATATTAAAGTGGCTAAAGTTTTTTTAAATTATAATCAAACATTTTGCTGATATAAGGATATGGTTAGCTCTGGAAAATAAGAGAAAGGAAGCGTGTTGGGCCCGAAACACAATCCCTTTTATTTGCATGTCTCTCTACTCCTTCTCCCTCCGCCTATTCTTTCATCATTTCTTACTTGCAGCTTCATTATAAATTTCACTTCATTTCTAGTTGCTTGATTGTGGCTGCCTGCATTGCTAAGTTGGTGCAGATTATGAAATTACTGAACAATGAAAGGATAACATAATCAGAAATGTCCACTAACTGTAAAATATAGAAGAGTTGAGCCATACATTTGTCATCAATGTAGACACAATTCCTTTTTTTTTCTTTCTGTTATGAGAGATATTGTCTCATTTTATGGAAGTGTAAAAGCATCACTCTAAAACCATGGATGCCATTATAGCTGTGCCCAAGTTTATTGAAAGCTAATATTAATATTATTTAGAGAATTTAGGCTTTAACCTCTGCTAAGAAAAAGGATTTTTTTCTGTAGAACATTTTAAAAAAATAGCCAAGTTTAATGTTTTACTTGCTTTATTTCAATCTAGTTAAGTATAAAAAAAAGGTCTACTGATTTGAGTGTTGAAAGATGTTTAATTGGTAGTTGACATAGAGAACTAAATTGGCATTTTGCTATAATGGTAATCAAATTTTTGTGCTATAGTACAGAATTTAAAAGTATCACATGAACAGTTAAATTGGTTTACTGAAATAAAATCTAAGGCTTAAGGGAATAGTTTTGTTGTAAATAAATATATAAATAAATAGCCAAAGGGTATCTTTGAAAGTCGAACTTAACAGATACGAACTTAACAACCCAAGTACAAAGGTCACTGGTACCTGGAAGAGTTAGAGGTGGAAGATAAAGGAAATGGGGTCAGATGGGGCACTAAAATTTGGAGAGGGGAGGTAGAAAACACTGAATTCATACTTTATGTGTCTCTCATTTCCACTCCTATCCTTTCTCTGCTCTTTTTAGAGGAGTGAGAAATTACAAGCTAGACAACAAATTGGAATCCTGCTAACCTCATGGAACAAATAGTGTGTTATAAACATCGTGGCGTTATTTCACAAACTGCCCAAAGTTTAATGAATGGGACATTAAGATGCTCTAAGGCGTATAAAGAATGATGAGTGCAGCATATTGTATAATTTCTAATAACCACAAGATTTATCAAGCATTTCTAGTGATAGAACTGAAGGCTGAATATAGTTTTTTAATTAGTTAAATATAAAAAGAGTGAAGTAGATTGTGTAGTTTTGGTTCAAAAGTATTAAGGTGTCTTTCTTGAAATTAAAGCATGCTTCCTTTTGAGCAAGTTTGTTACTTGACAAATCCTTATTTGATAGGCAATTCCGTAACTGTTGAAATGTTGCAGAATGTTTAATGGGTATTATATAAACACATGATCCATCTCAGTGACTCTCTCTCCCCCTTTCTCTCTACTAAATTAAACAAGTTGCTTAAACAGTGTTCTTGAGCATGCCCTACGTACAAATGTTAGGAGGAGGTCCTGCCTCTCCTTATGTACTCTATAGCCAAACCAAATTCACACCCAATTATGAAGTAAATTGTTAACAGTTTTAATATATTCACTCATGTACAGTTGTTTTCAATAACAACTCTTACTATGACAAGACAGGCCCTAACGAAGTTAAGAGCAAATTACCCTGTTCTGTCCGTACTGGAGGTGAGTACCAGGAAACAAGCCAGAGCATGATTATAGCAGCATGTAGGGCAAGATTACCAGGATCCTGACATTTGTTGCCCACACATAGTGATAGCTACACAAGTATAAATTGGGTGTGTACACCAGAGTGACATCATTAAATCTGAGCCATGTAGTGGGCTCAAGAGGTTTGTCTTAATATTTGTGTATTGATCGTACTTAGGAATTCAGAGAAGCCAGTCAGAGGAAGGAAGGGATTAAAAAACCAAACGGACTAGAGAGTTTATCTTTGTCATCAGCAGCTTGTCACTATAGTAACTGGTAGAGGGACCAGCTAGATGATTCACCAGTGAAAAGGCACATGTCACGCAAGCCTGGCAACCTGCGTTCAACTCCAGAACCCACATGAAAAAGTATATGGAAGAACTGACTGTACAGAGCTGCCCTCTGAGCTACATGAATACATGCATACCACATATAAAATAACAGTAAATATTTTAAAGATTGTTTTAATAATCTCAAGGTAAGACAGACATGTCAGTCCTACCTTGTTTTTAACTGGTGGTGCCTACACCAAGGACAAGTGTAGTATATATTTCTCGCTTGCACTGCCCTCCAGCTTTCACTGCAGAACTGTCATTTTTCTTACTGAACTGTAACCGTTTCCTCAATTATTTTCAACTTAATATATCAGTTGATATGTCAGATAAAATTGTTTGCCACAGAGGCTCCTGTCAGTATTGATGATTTTAGCAGAATGAATATAAACTTTGGGAAGATGGGGGAAGTTTGAAGGTAATATATATAAACATGCTTATGGAGAATGCGTAAGCTTAGAAGCTTTCCTTGAGTTTAGCACGCTAATTGTCAGAGAATTCTCTCAGTGTGTGCTTGTTTGCAGTTCTGATATATACTATCTCTGTAGGTTTGTAATGTTAGGTTTTCAGTCTGTGGAATTTACTGCTAAGTTGTAAGTATAACTTAGCTCGTAATTGGTGGAAAACTTGGTTACGTATATTCTGTAACACTATTTGAAAAGTTGATTATTTTCCCCCAAACCCTTCTCCCCACACAAAATATAAATGGTTGTTTTTTTTTTAAACCAAATTCTAAATAAAGGTTGTTTTATAAGTCTTAATTAATCTGAATTTTACGTATACTTCTTACTGATGTGCTGAAACCTTTCACTGAAATGTACACTGTGTTTTAATTCTCAGAACCTTCCTATTGGTTTATTAGCAAGCTGACTTCATGTAAAAATCTAGTTTTAGATTGAATAATGCTAAAATTCGTGATATCCTCTCTATGCCATAGTTTAATCTTCTGGATAGATGAATGGCTTAGACTTCCATAGACCAGCCGAATGCAGACGTAGTTCATTGTAAAGTACAAGTTTTAACAGTCTTTTAAAGTGAGGTAAATTATTTGTCATGGGGATTTGCTTCTAGCCTCTAGGAAGCGGCATAAAAAAGATGACGATAAAGCTTGGGAATATGAAGAGCGTGACAGAAGAAGCTCTGGGGATCATAGGAGAAGTGGCCACTCACATGAAGGAAGGAGGAGTTCAGGTGGTGGTCGTTACCGGAACCGAAGCCCGTCAGATTCTGACATGGAAGATTACTCTCCTCCTCCCAGCCTTAGTGAGGGTAATTCATCAGTTCCAGTGGGTTCCAATGTTGGGTTCTAACTTTAAAGAACATTTCTATCATGTTATAAGCTAATTAACTACATCTAATTTTTAATTAAAATAAAAGTATACACTTAGATTTACAGTCATTATTTAAGCATTTAATGATCAGAAACTAGGAATACAAGTGGAAATAATTTGTTATCATTCTTGAGTTTCAGTGTTTCTTTTTGTTTATTTTAGTTGCTAGAAAAATGAAGAAAAAAGAAAAACAAAAGAAAAGGAAAGCTTATGAGCCAAAACTAACACCCGAAGGTAACATTTAGTTTAACTTTTATAATATTCAAATTTTCTTACCTACTTGGAACATGAACATAATTTTTTTCTCTCTTGCAGAAATGATGGATTCTTCAACTTTTAAGAGATTTACAGCCTCAATAGAGAATATTTTGGATAACTTAGAAGATATGGATTTTACTGCATTTGGTAAAATCAATTTACAGATCTTTTTTAGTCCCTTTATAGCTAGTTTTTTGCAAGTTACTCTAGAAAATACAGTCATGACCTGAACTATTAAGAAGCTTGAAATCTCGTGTGAGTTCATGTTATCAAACTAAAACTACTGTAAAACATAGGCTCCAAATCGGTGTTAAGTTGTCCTAAGAACACTGCCACCACAGCAGGCAGGAAGTATTTCTGCATGAAATTCCTGCATATCCCCAGATAGTGAGAAACTTGCAGACATAGGAATCACTTTATCAGTTCATTCATTAAAGTGGTCAACTATGTAAGGATATTAGGTACAAAAGTACATGTGACCTGAGCTTTTGCTATAAAGCACAAAGGATCCAGTCTGTATAGTAGAACACCTGCTGAAATAGTATAGCTATTGTTATATTTATTTAGTTTGTTAAGATGTAAAAATTATATCTGTAAATATAAAAGCATATGTTAAGAATACTTATTAGAACATTTGATTGAGCCAGGCATGGTGGTGTACACCTTTAATCCCAGCACTAAAGAGGCAGAGGCAGGCAGATCTCTGAGGTGGAGGCCAGCCTGGTCTACAGAAGAAGTTCTAGGACAGCCAGGACTACCCAGAAAAAAAACATGTCTTGAAAAAACAAAAGAAGGAGAAGAATATATTGCTTAACTTACGCTAAGCCATCATATACCACCTTCACTAGTGTGTATGTGACAGCTGTACAGAGTCCAATATTTTGATAGAAGGTTATTTTTAAAAGGTGTATTGACTTTTATAGCGTTTTTGAGACGTATCAGTATCTTTGGATTATTTACAATATGTTTCATCTTTTCAAAAACTTTAATTCTATGCTAAGAAATTGTCTTCTATATAATTTAGAATCACAAAAACAGGAGCTCTCAAATTAGGATATTGTGGGGAAGAATTATTTACTAAAAAAAAAAGTAATATAAGGGCCTGGAGAGGTGGTTCAGTGGTTAAGAGCACTGTCTTCTCTTCCAAAGGACCCAGGTTCAATTCCCAGTACCCACAATTGTCTGTACAGCTAATTCCAAGGGATCTGATACCTTCACACTAATGCACATAAAATAAAATAAATTATCAAAAAAAGTAATTATAAATATTGGGCAAGATAGTGCCAGAACTTAAAAAGTTAACAGCTATCAAGCTGTTTATTGCCCCTTTCCCCAAAAGAATTACGTGAATTAAAAGAATTCTCCAAAATTCCCTCAATAGGAAAAATTTCTATCCTACCTTAAAAATAGCAGTACTTTTTGGATGAGTGTAGTGGAGAAAACCTTGAAGGATGGAATGAGGATATAAATAGCCTGACCTCTCTCTCCTCTCTGATCTTCTAACGGGCACCCTCCTGGCTGAACCCACAGAGCAGCCAGAGGGTATGAGAGATTGTTGATTTAGTTCATCCAGGTCAGCCCCTGAGGCAGAGGGCATGATTGACAGGTGTCAACACTGTTACTGTAGTAAAGACAGGATAACTGCCTGTCTTCCTCTTTTAGAACTCTAGTTTCTCTGTTCGTTATACCTTATATGAGGCTTACAGCACCCTTTTAAACTGTTTAGGGTTTGTTTTTTTATATATATAAGTGATCAAAATTTTATTTAAAAAGCTTATTAACTTAGCAGTTTTAGCTATTTCTTTAACAACTATTTTTGATTGGCTTGATTTTTCAGGTGATGATGATGAAATTCCTCAGGAACTGCTCTTAGGAAAACATCAGCTTAATGAACTTGGGAGTGAATCTGCTAAAATTAAAGCCATGGGTATAATGGACAAGGTATCTCAGCAAAGTAAAACTTTTTTTCTAATATAAAGTAAAATTTTTCTAGTATATGGCATGTGGAAATAATTTAAAGTTTTCAGGGTAAATTACAAAGTTAGTACATATTGAAAAGAAAACTCATAATTATCATCTAAGAGCTAAATGAATTATGTCTTAGAAAAATGTATTACCAAAGGAGGTGTACAGGTTATTCTAAACAAAATTATGTATGCATTGATAGAAGCATGGACTGTGACTTCACTATGTCAAATATTTACATTATTTAGTGTAAGGGAACTAAAGTTTTCTTTGTCATTGCTTAGTCCCCTAAGATTGTAAAAATGACATGATTTCCAGTGCTGATAGAATGTGGCAGTGTTTGGTTAGTTGCTGTTACGTTGATAGTATCATTGCTGTAGGCTTTGGTCAGTCCTCTTTCCCAGGAGCTCTTTGTTAATAAGGTACCTCAGTCCACTGATGGAACAAGCCAATTATTTCTGGTGTGATACTAACTTCTATCACTCCATTGCGTTTCTCCTCTACCATTGACCTCTACATAACTGCCTGGCTGTGTGTGCAGGCGCAGTCCTCTGAGTCTTTACGTTTCCTGGTCTATAATCTACACTCCTTCTAGACTAGTAAGAATTAGTAACAATTATCTTCACATTGGAATTGTTTCTACATGCCTTAAGGCTGTTTTCTTAGTTTTTCAATTTCATAATTTTAACATGGCCTGGAAAATACTTTGGTAGTTGTTTTTGTTTTTAATTTTTAAATTACCTTTTTTGTTTGTTATTTTGTGTGTAGTCAGGGGAAGTCCATATACTCTGTGGCATGAGTGTGGAGGTCATAGGGCAACTTGCAGAAGCTAGTTCTCTCCTTCCATCAGTGGGACCCACTATTGAACTCAAGGTCAATTACTTTTTTTTTTTTTTACTGCTCAGATATTACCTACTTTCCAAATAATCAGTGCACCATGAAGTTGGCTTTTAAAGCTAGAATTTATCTGTCTAAAAATAAATAACTTAAAATTTTAGAGGTGGGGGCTGGAGAGATGGCTTGACCATTAAGAACATTCACTGCTCTTGCAGGGGACCTGTGCTTGGTTCCTAGCACACACATGGCAATTCAGCCTTCTGTTACTCAGTCTCAGGGAAATCCAGTGCCCTCTTTACAAGCAAAACACTGATACATAAAATAAAAATAAATGAATCTAAAAAGGAAGAATTAAATGGGCTTCTAGGTTGTATTAGAAATATATATAGTTACAGACATATTGATTAATTTTGTACGTATGACCATTTCAGCATTTTTTTGAGATATTTCTCTTTCAGAAGGCAAATTCACTAACAACTAAGTCTAGACATTTTGTCAAAAAAAATCTGTTTTAATATTCCAAGGTAATTTAAAGCAGTATGCTGAGGAACAGTCTTTTGTAGGCCAGCATAAGTTACCAAGATAGACCCAATGCTAATTTCTTGTTGAATCTGTTTGACTTTTCTGCCTTGTTTATGTGCTGCCAGCATGCTAGAAACTTTGAAGAAATACTATTCAGTGAATAGTACGTTACTTTATGTTCCTAATTTTTTTGTTTTTTCAAGACAAGGTTTCTCTGTGTAACCCTGGCTCTCCTAAAATTCACTCTAGACCAAACTGGGCTTGAACTCAGAGATCCACATGCCTGTGTCTCCTTAGTGCTGGGATGAGAGGCGTGCGCCGCAACTGCCCTGCCACAGTTCTGGCTTTGCCACTCACAGTTTCATAGTTGGTGTTCAAAATACTCAGATTTCTTTTTTCCTGTCTTGAATTTTCAAACCTGCAGGATAATGTTTAGCACTGGATGGTAATAAAATCCTGGATAAAAATCTATCATTTGTATGTGTGTTTTCATGTGCATTTTGAATCACTTTTGTCATTGCCAAAGCGCAAAGGGAAAAGCCATCAGAATAAACCCCGTCTTGCTAGATGGCATAAGCTGAGCTGTGAGCCATGCACATGCGCACGAGCCGACTTCATGTCCAGTTATCTGTCTTTACAAAGAGACGATTAACTCTTTAAGTCAGAGTTGATAGAGGTTCTAAAGAGGAAACTTTATAGTCCACAGCCTGAAGAAAACAGATATTTAGATTGTTTTTTGAGTGATTCGAAATTTTACCAATGAGTGATAAAACAACTTATATTTCCTTTTAGCTTTCAACTGACAAAACTGTGAAAGTCCTAAATATATTGGAGAAGAATATTCAGGATGGATCAAAGCTTTCCACTTTGTTAAATCATGTAAGTGTAAGACCTGTATTAATCATTTTACACCTGATATTATTGAATGCCCTAGTTTTCTCTATGTTGGTTTGATAAAAATACTCTGACCAAAACCAACTTAGTGGGGAGGAAAGGGTTTATTTCATCTTGTACTTCAAGTCACAGTCCGTCATCATTGAAGGAAGTCATAGCAGGAACTAAAAGCAGAAACCATGAAGGAGTACTGCTTACTGACTTACTCACAGGCTCTTGCTTAGCCAGCCTTTTTTTACGTCCAAGGACTACCTGCCTAGAAATGGTGCCCACAGTGGGCTGAGCCCTACATCAACTAATAATCAAGACTATCCCTTACTGACATGTCTACAACCAACATGATAAAAGACAATTTTATTTTATTTTTTTTTCATATTAATTACAGTTTATTTACTGCTTCCTTATTCCCTCCCAATCCCACCCTCCCTCTCTCATCTCCTCTCTGCCCCTTTCCAAGTCCACTGACCCTGGTTTATCAGACATCTTCAGGACTGGCTGCAAAGTCCTCCTCTGTGGCCTGGCAGGGCTGCTCCTCCCTCAGAAAAGCCAGTTACTTAACTGAAACTTTCTTCTCAGATTTCTCTAGGATGTTTCAGGTTGACAGTGAAAGCTAACTAGCACTTTAATGCTTAACAGTTTTTTCATAAACAACTTTTAAGTACTCAGAAAATTCAAGCTTTCATTTGAGTTTGTTACCACATATTACTAATCATACTCATTAACATTTCTACTAGAATTTTATGTTTAGTGATATTAATATAAGTCGTTGATTTACAGTGTTGCTATAGGGCTGGGGAGATGGCTCGGTAGATAGTACTTGCCTCACAAGTGTGAGAACCAGAGTATGATCCCAGAATCAGCATAAAAGCCAGGCAAATATGACTGGCTGCCTGTAATTTCCTCTCTTGGGAGGAGTGATAGACATTCCTAGTAAACTGGCAAATGAAACTATCTAGATTTGGCAAGCTTGGGTTCAGCAAGAGACATTGCTCCGTGTAAGTGAAATGGAGAATAATCAAGGAAAGCATCAACTTTAGGCAAGCACACATGCACTTGGCCCCTTTCCACACAAGCATGTATACACGCGTGCAAAAAAGAGTTGTCACAAAGAACAATAAAGACAAATGTAACTGTCTGTAGCTAAAACATTGACTCATAACTTTGCAAAGTGCTTAAAACAGTAGGGTATTATAACTAAATATCAGTTACAGATTTCTGCATCTAAACTTGATTCTATCAAAGTAGATGCAATGTGATTTCAGTTGTAGACTGACTATCTACCTACCATTGTAGTAGACTTGACAAACCGCATGTGCTCTCACCTTGGTGTTTTTAACATCAGTGAATGCAAACAGATATTGATAGGCATATAATAGAAGCTAAAAAGAATTTGTAGAAAGTTTTAAACAGGCCTGATTACAAAAGTAGTGTATTTATTGTTGAAGTGTCTGAAACATTAAAAAACACATTCTCAAATAACCAATAGCACTTATTTAGTACTTTTGATATATATGTACTTCTCTCATTTGTATAAACATAGACTATATATATATATCTATCTTTAATAAATGCACTAAACTTTGTCTTATGACAATATCATAGACTGTTTAGGATTCCTGGTCATCTTCATGAAATAAAAAAATCTATAAAAAAAATGGTGTTCTCTGGATTATTAAGTATAACTAGACAGACTGATTTTGTTGTTGATGATGGTTTGTTATTGTTTTTTTTTTTTGAAGACAAGAATGTCATATAAACCAGGTTGGCCTTGAACTCTCCATCCTCCTGAGTGATGGGATTGCAGGCATGTGCTCATTTGATCTACATTTAGTGCCCTTTTTAACTAATTAAAGAAGGGACTTTTATTTTGAATTTTTGTTTGATGGAGAGTAAAAGAGTATATGTAATCAGTATCAGGTATTAAACAGAACACTGTATCCTCTGTGCTACATCTTTAACCAGTTTTTGAATCAAGGTGTTTGGAGATAGGGAAAAGGGGAACACAAGCTTAGAGAAACCTAAGGTAGCAGTGGCATTAGGTCTATAATTCTTTAGACCCTTTACCAAGAAATTTTAATGAATACCATGAAGAAAAGAATTCTGTGATTGCAGTATAGTTCAGTGATAGAGCATGAATCACACAGACAAAACTCAGAAGAACTCCTGTAAAGTTTGTATTTCATTTTAAAAAAGAATGTAATAGAAAGATTTACGCTCTAGCAAGCCTAAAGCAATCCATCCTAATTGTAATGTCAAGTGGCTAATGTGTAAAGTAAGAGGAATACTTGTGTCAATTGTTAAAGTATCCATTTTAGAAAATGACAGATCATAAGTACTCTGCATATCTTTATTCTGATGCTTTTGGGACAGGAATCTTGATGTGTAACCCAGACAGGACTGAAAACTTGCTGTGTAGCCCAGACTTGCCTTTAAACACAGCACCCTTCTGTTTTAACTTACGAAGGCCTAGAATTACAGGCAAGCATTGCCATCCTGTGCTTTCTAATTTGGAGATAGAGGAGAAAGTCCTGAAGACTGAATCAAGTTCACATTTCTACCATAGAGCTATAGCACCAGCTTTGTGTATATTTACTTTTACTTTTCAATCTGTTTCAAAAGTAGTGCTTTAAAAAAGATATTTGGGGCCTGCCTGGAGAGATGGCTCAGCACCTAAGAGTACTGGCTGCTCTTCTAGATGTCTGGAGTTCAATTCCCAGTCAGCCACATGGTGGCTCACAACCATCTACAATGTGATCTGATGTCTCCTTCTGGCATGCAGGTGTACATGCAGATAGAGTACTCATACATTAAATAAATAAATAAATAAATAAATCTTTTTTAAAAAAGCTATTTGGCTGGGCATGGATGCACTCGGGGACAGTTCAGAGCCAGCCTAGACTGCATACCACGTTTCAGGCTTGTCAGAGATGCATAGTGACACCTTGTTTGCAAACAAACAGAGACAGGCATTAGGAATAATAAGTCAGTCAGTCACATTTTACTACTTTTTAATACAAGCTCTTTACCTGTTAGTTCGTTCTTTGTGCCCATGTAGCTTAGTTATCATGTTTATACCCAAGTCACACTTAATTTATATTTAGTATAGTTTAAGTTAAAATCTTAGATCTAGATGAAACACACAAAAGATAAAGGTAACTATGACTTTGCCATTGGAGTATCATCTAGTGGAAAATAGAAAGAAGTGTTTGAAAATGCTGAAACAATAGCAAAAACAACACAAAAATAATGAACAAAAATCTTGCCTAAGTCAAGCATGGTGGTGCATGTCTATAATCCTAGTAGTCAGGAGACAGAAGCAACAAGTTCAGGGCCATCCTGGGGAATGCTGGGCCAGCCTGGGTTACAGAGTGAGATCTTATCTCAAAAAGCATTGTTTTAATCTTGTCTGTAGGGATACATTATCTGTACTTTGTTCTACACATGCTTCTTAGACTATTCTGAAAAAGTTGTAGATACTAAATTGTTCCTCCCACCAATAAAAAAACATATATCTTTGTTTTATTAATATTGTAAACCTGTATGTATATTTTATTCCACTTTATTAACAATGATCTGTTTTATAGAATAATGATACTGAAGAAGAAGAAAGATTGTGGAGAGACCTTATTATGGAGAGAGTTACAAAGTCAGCAGATGCCTGTCTTACAACTATCAATATTATGACATCTCCTAACATGCCAAAAGCTGTGTACATTGAAGATGTAATTGAGAGAGTTATACAGTACACTAAATTTCATTTACAGAATACACTCTATCCTCAATATGACCCTGTTTACAGATTAGATCCACATGGAGGTTAGTTTCCCCTTTTATAATAGTATTCTTTGTAGTGTTTTTTTAAAGCATACTATAAGAATTATCCATTGTGAACTTTCAGTGTGAGGTGAACTAGAATACAATGATTTTAATTGGCCCAAATTAGTAAATTATGTATATTTTAATAAACATTGACTTCAATTTTTGTATTTGACTGGAATGTAAAATCTTTAATAACTATTTTAATACTTTAGCATCTATAGGTTGAGTACCCATTAATCTGGAAATCCAAAATGCTTTGAAGTCTGAAAACTCTTTGAGGGGCTAGAGAAATGGCTCAGCAGTTAAGAGTGTTTTCTGTTCTAGAAAACTAAATTTGGTTCTCAGGACCCACACTGGGCACCTTGCAACTACCACTCTTCCCTCAGCTCAGTAGTATCTAAGGCCCTCTTCTAACCTCTGTGGGCTTCCGGATACGTGGCATCTACATATGTACACATATATTTAAAGTGAATCTTTAAAAACTGCAAAGACTAGCATGGCACACCAAAAGCTTTGCATTTCAGGCATTTATGGCTTTTAGGTTAAAGATATTCAAGTGGTAGAATCTATGCCGGTATTATAAAATCTGAAAAACTTTGAACAAGAGATACTCAACCAATATTTATAATTGAAATACTTTTTTTCCAATTAGAAAAAAAAATCCAGATAATAGTTTTTGGTTCCATATACCTTCTAATTTAGCTCAAAATAATATTTATCTGCAAAATGAGTTGATTCAAGATATATAAGAGTATATCGCCTGTATTGTTTAATCAGTGAAATGGTTAAACGTGCATCCCCTCATTTTAGTACTTACTGTCTAATAATGCCAAGTAATGTAAAGGAGAAATATAATCTTACTATCCTGCTTGAATGAGGGGGGGGGGGGGAATTCAGTACAGTAGCTGCTATCGTGTGCTGTAGATTAATTACGAGAACTTTCCAGTACAGTACTACTGAGGAATAATACCATCTTTTAATTAATGCTCATCATTAGCTGCTACTGTATTTTTATGCAGTACCCTGAAATGTTTGTGCTCTTTTAATTTAGAAGGTAGTGCTAGTAACGTCCATGGAAGGATGTTGAAGGTTAATGTTTTTCTTATCTTGGATTTTCTTTTATTTTAGGAGGGTTATTAAGTTCAAAGGCCAAGCGGGCTAAATGTTCTACTCATAAGCAGAGAGTAATAGTAATGCTTTATAACAAAGTGTGTGACATTGTTAGCAGCTTATCAGAATTGCTAGAGATACAGCTTCTTACAGACACGACGATTCTTCAGGTGAGTTTGGGTTTTTTGGTTTTGGCTTTTTGTTTTTATGAAGCATTTTATAAATTTCTGGGCACAACAAAATCTTATTCAGTATAGTATAATCTTGGTCACTCTGTAGAAATACCAACACAGTGTTTAACTTACCCATTCAGAGAATTTCATATGTAAATTGAAGTAGAGATTCCTTGGCATTTTAAAAGTTGGTATATTTTCATCCCTGAAAATAAAATGGGTTTTGACCCTAAAACTCCCATAGTGTATAGTTTAAAATGTGGAGGCTAGAGAAATTGCAGCAGATTATTTAATATGATTGATAAAACTATAGAAGAAACTACATGCTAATTAGGTCACAGGAAAGAAAATGCTTCTGGATGTTTTGAAATATGACTGTTAGAATATACTAAGGTACAATGTTAGTGAAGTCAACTTAGAAACAAAGACTAAATCATTGATCTTGAATTTCAGGTTTCATCAATGGGAATAACACCATTTTTTGTGGAAAATGTCAGTGAATTACAACTGTGTGCCATTAAGTTAGTCACTGCAGTAAGTATAATCAGTTCATAATTTCAGTTTCCCACAAATGAAATAAGATTGTCCTCACTTGGTCTAAACTTCCAAAAATTATGACAGATTCCTGTTTCCACTAGATTTATTTCAAAATAAGGATAATTTTAGTCCTATTAGATTTTATTCACTGAGGATTTAATTTGATTGATTATGTTTTTATTGAATTTAAAAAACTTACTTTAATATTATGGTTAAAGCCAGAATGATTTCTAATCTCTTAAGTCTTGTCTTACTTATCTGTCCAAAGTATCATATCCTCTAAACAAAACTTTATACTCTCTCACTTAGATAATTAATAACAAAATTTTAAAATACTTCTTTAGGTTGTTAATGCTTAACATGTTAAAACGTTTTTATTCTGAATAGCATGTATACTCTGGTTTCTCTTCAGATAATATCTTTATCCTTATTTTATGATAATACCTTTTGTTTTCTGCCATAGTAAGTTTAATTTTGTAATTTTATAATTACTAAACAGGTATTCTCAAGATATGAAAAGCATAGGCAGTTAATATTGGAAGAAATTTTTACTTCACTTGCAAGATTACCAACTAGCAAGAGAAGTTTAAGGAATTTCAGGTAACTATAGTAGAACAGTGAAGAACTCTGCTATATTTTAACTCATATATTTACTTTTCATCACTTCTGTCTGGATTATCTTTTAATGATTATATAAACAAAGGACTTCAATCAGAACTGCACAGGTAGCTTGGATTTGTGAAGTAATAAAGCATATTAGGAGACTTAAAGAAATTCATTGGTCCTGAAATGAAAGGATTGGAGGCAGTTTAAGCACTACTAACATTTGAACTAGTTAATGTCTTCATGTCCAGGGCTGTCCTGTGCTTTACATGTGCTTAGTAGCACTCCTAACACAATCTCTGTGTTCATCTGCAACAACAAAACTATTTCTAAGCACTAGAGGTCAAAACAGGCTACATAAAAAGCATTAAGAAATATTGTTCAAAAGATTTGAGACAGTTTTAAAATGACTTTATGAGCGGTAATAAGAAAGTTGTACTTAATCTCTTAGACAGTGTAAACTATTCAGTAATATTTTAGAGAGCTGAAAGAGGGCTTTAAGAATGATGTAGAAGAGCTTGCCGGCAGTTAATAGCATTGGCTACTCTTCCAGAGAAGGATTCCCAGAACTTAAATGATTGCTCACAACCAACAGAAACTCTGGTGTCAGGGGATTTAATGCCCTTTCTGGCTTCTGCAAGGCATCAGGCTTGCACATGGTATACAAATATACATGCACACAAAACACCCATACATATATAAAGAAAGCTTCTGTGGGCACCAGACACACACTTGGTACACAGGCAAAACATCAATACCAACACACATGAAAATGAATTATTTTAAAGAAAGTAACATAGAGAATGGACACAGATTAAATATTATTTAATTGCTAAGCATATTCATAAATGAGTTAATCACTGCTATAATCAATTTTATTGTTTGTTATCATAAGTAATCATCAACATTATCAGTTACATTATTCCTGATGGTTAAATACATTGGCCTGGTAGGGAGGATTAATTTTTTTTTGGTTGATTCCGTAAAATAATTATTTTTATCTTTTTATATTTTGAACTAAGTGTGCATTGATACATATGTGTTCAACTGAAGAAAAGTGTTCAACATACAGGTGAAGTCTTATGTTTCTACAGTGTCTGTAGAACAAAAACACTTGGAAATTGAGTTTACGTAATCAGTGTCACAGACCTCATGCTCCAGCACAGATAATTGAGAGTTAAGAATTGACAAGATGCCTTAGTGGGTAAAAGCGCCACCAAGCATGATAACCTGATTCCAAACCCTGGAGGTCAAATAGAGCACTAATGGATGGTAAAGAAAGCATATTGAAACTATCAGGTGGTAATGGGTCATATGAAATGTGATGGATTTCATACTTGGTGACTGAAATTGTTTCTTCTTTATTCAAGGTTAAATAGTAGTGACGTGGATGGAGAGCCTATGTATATTCAGATGGTTACAGCTCTAGTTTTACAACTTATTCAGTGTGTAGTTCACTTACCATCATCAGAGAAGGACCCTAATTCAGAAGAAGACTCAAACAAGAAAGTAAGGAAATAAAGGTTTTATAACTTTATACTTTAGTGATATGAGACACCGTCATTTTTCATAACTCTAAAACTCAAATGCTTAATTAGGGATTTATGACTGGGTGTCAGGTTTCTTTAGAACATTACACAGAACTCAGAAAATGAGTTCTCATTCTGACTTTTAATCTGTATACCATGAAGCACATTTATCGTGACAACACCCAACAGGCTCATTATACCAGCTTAAAATTCAATTGAGAAAGGAATGTTAGAGTAAATATTAGAGTCGGTGTCCATGTGTGAGTACATTTAATTTTTTTTTCATTTATTTACTTTGCATATATATAAATAAGATGGAATTGATATGGGACGTAACTTCATGTTCTCTGATGAGTAAATAACACCTGAGGTTTACTGTTTTTTTTTTTTTGAGGTTTACTTGTTTTATGCACATTCTATCAACACTTATTTTTAGATTCTATGGGATGGTTTGTTCATCTTTTGTTTTTGAGATAGGTCTCACAGTGTAGCTTTGGCTGACCTGGAACCTACTCTATAGACCAGGCTAGACTCAAACTGAAGGAAATCTTTACCTCCCTAGAGCTAAGATTAAAGCTGTGTGTCCAGTTCTAGATTATATTGTTTGACTTAAATTCTAAAGAAACAAGAATAGCTGATGTAGTATAAACAGAACATGTGTTCCACACAAAATTAACAAAGTAAATGTCACTCAAAATAGTGAGGCTCTTTGTTTTTCTCCATTCCAGATTAGATGAGTCTAACCTTCCCTTTCTGATCATTGGTGACTGTTGTCATAAGTATGTTTATTTCTTCTGTTTTTATAGAAAATTTGAAGAGAGTTGTTTTGTTTTACAATTTGCACATAAATTATAGTGATTAATATTTATGGCTAATTTTTTTACTCAGCATTTTTTGTGAGATTCCTTTTGCCTGGAGTTTGACACACAACAATTCCATAATAACCTAAAGCTAAGAGTCTCTTTAAGATACTTAGAAGCAAGATTATTACGAGCTATATGCTTTTACTTTACTGAAGGCTGTCCATGTTTTCACCTCAGTGATAGTTCCATTTGCATTCCTGTATTCTGATTGTTCTCATTATAGTTACTGCAAGTGTTTACATGCTCTTTTTGTAGTTTTCTGGTTACTGTTACTGATTAACCCCTTTCCTGTATTTATCCCTGAAGTTTCTTCAGCTGCAGACTGCCTTTTTGTATCTTAATCTTTAAATTTCTACTGAAATGTTCAAATTTTTGTTTATGTTATAGTGGGTTTATAAACTTTGAAATTGCTATATTCTTTGGTGATTGAATTATTTATCTGCTTTAGCTGGTGTACGAGCAAATATCCAAACACTGAACTATATATCTCCAATTATGAAAAATAGTTTGTATATTTTGACTCCATTCCTTCATATGGATTATGATTTTTTAAAAACTACTTGATAGTATATTTTTAGTTACATGTCTTATTGTTTTAATAAACTTAAATGAACTCTACCATTGTTTCTAAGTCTTTCTGATGTTTTAAATGTGTTTAATCTGCCAGTTGTAGCTTCTTCCATTTTGTTAAAAAGCATATCTAAGTACTTGAATGTATTTTCTCCATAAAGTGTGGTATGGCAGTAGCAGCTGGCCTCATTTATTTATTATTTCTTCTATCTTTATAAACTTATTTTTTCATCGTAGGTTGATCAAGATGTTGTCATTACTAACTCTTATGAAACAGCTATGAGAACAGCCCAAAACTTTCTTTCCATCTTCCTTAAAAAGTAAGTAAGGTTAATGGTGTGGTTTTTATTTTCCATAGTTTGGAGTGTTCTGTGTAGGAATAAGGTTAATCAAGTTTCCTGCCATAACCAGAACCTTGAATACACTTGATCTTTAAAATGAGGAAGAGAATTAAAAATCTAAAAACATTTGAATTTGTTTCTGTTACACACCCAAAATTTAAGTACTGGATTGTTGGATTTCTAGAATTTTTATATACAAAAGTTTGATGCATTCTACTTCTAAAGCAAAGTTTATGGGAAAAGGTTACTCAAGCTTCATGAGAATTAATGATAACTGTAGAAAAAAAACTTTGAGTTGTTTTAACTTCAAGAGTAATGATAATGTCAGTTAATATTCTTTATAACTGATGCAAAATGTAATTTACGAAATAGGGTTGTTTATTTTTAGGCCTCGTATTATTTAATGTACTCTTATATACCTTGTTTCTACATGCAGGGACATGTAGTAGATTAACATCTTTTTCATTATTTTTCTTTGACTAGATGTGGTAGTAAGCAAGGTGAAGAAGATTACAGACCACTTTTTGAAAATTTTGTTCAAGACCTTCTTTCAACAGTCAATAAGCCTGAGTGGCCAGCTGCTGAACTACTCCTTAGTTTGTTAGGGAGACTGTTGGTAAGAGTATAGCATTTAAAGATTATTAATTACTAGAAGACAACATAATGAGGATATACTCTGATTCACAGATGATGAATTCTTTAAAAATGTGTAAGAACATGAACATTGCATCTATTTTTGCATGTGTATAACTGTACATTATATTGTTGATACCTGTAGAAAACAAAAATATAAATTTTAGCACTTCACTTCATTATATATAATAGCAGTGCTTTTTAAGATGGTTTGGCAGGGTGGGGGGTTGGATTTGTTATGTTGTTGATTCAAAAATCTCAACAATGAGTCCTAAGTTATTGCAGATACCCATTTGAAAGCATGAAACTGACTAACATTTTGTCATTTTATAATATTATTTCTAAAATCATATGGCACTTTTAATTCCTCATAGTACAATATGAGAATGGAAAGAATTATGATCTCTCTTTTCATTTTAAAGTACATGTGGTGTTGTGCAATATAAATTGTTACAAAACTTTTGAAATCTAACTTTTTGTGAACTGTAAAATGTAATAAATAGTACTGTTCTGAAACTATAATAATGATTTGTAGGCAACAGAATTTTTGTCTTTAGAAATTCTTACTGAGTAATATCCTACTTTTGATGTTTAGGTTCATCAGTTTAGTAATAAGTCAACAGAAATGGCTTTAAGAGTGGCATCTCTTGATTACCTGGGAACTGTTGCCGCGCGGCTTAGAAAAGATGCTGTTACCAGCAAGATGGATCAAGGGTCGATAGAACGAATTTTAAAACAGGTATTGAAATAAAGAATTTAAAACTAATATATAAATACTTGGCTTGGATGTTTGCTTTTGGTCTGGGAGAAGAGACAGGGTGAAGTGTAGTCCAGGTTGGTTTCAAACTTGCTATGTAGTCTATAGTCAGGGAGGACCTCCCACATGCTGAATTACAGTCATGTGTCACTAGGCCTAGTTTATGAAGTGCTAGGGATTGAACCCAAGGCTTTGTGCATTCTAGACAAACATTCTATCACCTGAACTGTATGATCTAGCCCTACATGGTCTTGCCTTATGTCGTAAGAATAGTTTTTGTAGATTCAAGGAAAGTTTGTTTTGTTATTTGGCCCTGAGTGTGATGAGCCCTCAGTATATTCTAGGCTCACCTTGAATTCATAAGGTCCATTACCTATGCCATCCTCCCCCCTTAACTCTCTAGTGCTATGATTTTCAAAATGTGGTTGCCTACAAAAGCAGCATCAGCATTGACAGTCCACAAGAACTTGTCATAATAATAAAATTTTAAGTCCATCCCTGGGTCTGCTGAATCCAGAGCCCCCCTAGGAATAGAATAGTCAATGGTTTAACAGTCTTCAAAAGACTGTTAAATCTTCTGAAGTAATGACAATTTTGTACAATAAGAATTGGCATGTAAATGTTTATATACCAATTAATTTATAGATTAATACTAATACGATATATAAATATTTATATAATACCCTATCAGAAGCAAACTTCCTATTACTATATTACCAGTGAATATAATACTTAGATTAGAATCTATTACCATCTTTTTTTTTTTTTTAAGATTTGTTTCATTTCATTTATTTGTGTGAGTGTGTGTGGGTACATATGTATGCAGGTGTCCACAGAGACCAGAAAGGTTCATTGGATTCCTTTGAGCTGGAGTTTGGACATTTCTGAGCCACTAAATGTGGGTGCTGGGATCTGAACTGCAGTTCTCTAGTAGACAGTAAGCAGTTTTAACTGATAGAACAGCAAGCACTTCTAACCACTGAGCCATCTCTCCAATCCATTGTAATTTATTTTTTTTCTTTTTTTTTGGGGGGGGGAGGGGTTGAGAACAGCTATTTTATTTCAATTCATCTTCTTTTTAATTTATTTATTTTTATCTCAATCACAGGTTAGGTACTTTGAATCCCAGGCGTAGCCCCCTCCCCCATTCCCTCCTACCTTCCCACTCCCTCCCTCATCTCCCTCCTCCCCACCCCCTCCAAGTCCACCAACAGGGGAGGACCTCCTTCCCTTCCATCCAACCCCAGCTTATCCTGACTCCTCAGGGCTGGCTGCAATGTCCTCCCCTGGGATCTAGCCAGTCTGTCACTCCCCGCCTTGTATGGGGGAGGGTCAAAGAGTCAGCCATCAAGATCATGACTGAAACAGTCCCTGTTTCCCTGAATAGGGTCTTCAGTCCTACACCTAGCTATCATGGGCCCCACCTCTGCGGGGGTTCCAGGCCACATCCACACATGGTCCTTGATTGTAGAAACCGTCTCATACAAGACCCCTGTGCCCTGCTCAGTTTGGTCTTTGTGGAGCTCTTGTTCTCCCCAAGTCTCAACAACCTCCCCCAGATCTATCGTTACTTCTCGCCCTCTGTCAGAGGCTT
>CM053743.1:53425497-53481150 GCA_028658305.1 Pachyuromys duprasi | reverse complement strand
AATCACTCTTCCTAATTGTCTAAGAAAGCGCCAAATTGATTTCCAGAGTGGTTGTACAAGTTTGCATTCCCACCAGCAATGGAGGAGGGTTCCTTTTTCTCCACAGCCTCTCCAACATGCGTTGTCACTATTAATGATCAAATTGTCCTTATATTTGACTAGTCAGATCCCCTTGTGAGCTAACTTTTGTGTCTTTTTTTACTTTCTCCCTGTATTTTATTTTGCGTGTAAGTGTGGCAGGAATTATATGTTACGTTATTTGTGGTTTGTGCGCTTGCTAGTGTTTGTGCACATGGGTGTATGGCTACATGTGTGCATGTGCATGCCAGAGGTCAGTTCATGTGTTTTTCTATAATTATTATCTACCTTATTATTATTTATTAGTTAAAGGGCTAGGATTCCTAGAAGAGATAAAGGATCCCACAGATAAGACACTGAAAGATAAAAGAAATCACTAAAGTACCTGTTATATCATGAAATAAAGTCTTCAGAGAATGATGGGAACTGTGCTAGAGAGGTAGTCAATGACAAAGTACCATGCAGTCATGGGAATCTGAATTCAAATTCCCCAGATCCATACTAAGCAAATGCAGTTAAATTCCTAGAACCTACAAACACACTCCCTTTCTACACCTAAAGTATTACTTCCATAGTCACTATAAAGCTACCTGAATGTATAGTGCATATTATTATATCTGTTAACATTTTATTTAATAGATTAAAATTTTGGTGTACATTCATAATGTAAAAAATACACAACAAGTTCAAAACAGTGCTCAGATATGTGAGTCCAGTCTCCAGGAAAAAAAGTGATCTTCTTTTTTTTTTAATTAACATTTTTATTTTATATATGTGTGTGTGTGTGTGTGTTTTAATGTACATTCCATACAAGGGCCTGGAGAGGACATTTTTGTGATAATACTTACGTCAGCCACTTACGAGCTTTCTTAAGATAGCATATAGTTCCTAAAGCCAGACTTAGGTTAGCAGTTTATGTTTTTCAGAAATCCTATTATGTTTCTTTATAATGACTGTCCTTATGTTTTCATTCTGATTTTAGCCCCTGTCAGGTTTGTATTTATGTCTACACAATTTATAAAAGCACCACAGTAGTTTAGTGGTTACTGTCTGTAACCCCATCATTTGGAAGGCTAGAGCAGAGATTCATGAATTGAAAATCAGCCATAGTGGAACACTTTCAGAATTCAGAAGTAGGTAGGGGATCAGTAATAGACAAATGAGCTAATTTTGTGGTTATTTTTATTGTTATTTTGGTCTAGGTTTCTGGGGGAGAAGATGAAATCCAACAATTGCAAAAGGCATTGCTTGATTATTTGGATGAGAACACTGAGACTGACCCTTCACTAGTGGTGAGATTCATTTTGCCTTTTAAATTACATTACATTCTAAAAGCAAATTGAGAATTTAGAGGGAGAGAAAATGAAAGAATTTTTCTTCCTTCTTTCGGATTTTTTAATATGATTTTTTATTTATTACAATTTATTCATTTTGTATCCCAGCTGTAGCCTCCACCCTCGTCCCCTCCCAGTCCTGCCCTCTCCCTCATGACCCTTCCCCAGTCCACTGAGAGGGGCGTACCTCCTCCCCTTCCATTTGACCCTAGCCCATAAGGTCTCATCAGGACCATCTTCCATAGTCTTCCTCTGTGGTCTGGTAAGGCTGCCACCCCTACCCCCAGAGGGAGGTGATCAAAGAGCCAGCCACTGAGTTTAGGTTAGAGACAGCCCCTGTTCTCCTTACTAGGGAACCCATTTGAAGACTGAGCTGCCATGGGCTACATCTGTGCAGGGGTTCTAGGTTATCTCCATGCATGGTCCTTGGTTGGAATATCAGTCCCAGAAAAGATTCCTAGGCCCCGATTCTTTGGTTCTGTTGTTCTCCTTGTGGAGCTCCAGACCCTTCCACGTCTTTCTATCTCCCCTTCTTTCATAAGCTTCCCTGCACTCTGCCCAAAGTTTGGCTGTGATTCTCAGCATCCATTTTAATACCCTTTTGGATAGTCTTTCAGAGGCCCTCTGTGGTAGGCTCCTGTCCTATTCCTTATTTTTACTTTCTTCTGTTGTCTATCCCACTTGCTTTTCTGAATAAGGATTGAGCATCTTACCCTAGGGTCCTCCTTCTTGATTAGCTTCCTTAGGTGTACAGATTTTAGTATGATTATCCTATATTATATGTCTAATATCCACTTATAAGTGAGTATATACCATGTGTGTCTTTCTTCTTCTGGGATAACCTCACTCAGGATGGTCTTTTCTGGTTCCCGCCATTTGCCTGCAAATTTCATAATTTCCTTGTTTTTAATTGTTGAGTGGTATTCCATGGTGTAAATGTACCACAATTTCTACATCCATTGCTCTTTTGAAGGACATCTGGGTTGTTTCTAGATTCCAGCTATTACGAATAAAGCTGCTACAAACATGGTTGAGCAGATATCCTTGTTGTGTACTCAAGCATATTTTGGATATATGCCTAGGAGTGGTATAGTTATATCTTGAGGAAGCACTATTCCTAATTTTCTGAGAAAGTGCCAGATTGATTTCCAAAGTGATTGTACAAATTTGGATTCCCACCAGCAATGGAAGAGGGTTCCCCTCTCTCCACAACCTCTTCATCATGTGTTGTCATTTGAGGTTTCGGGAACAACCATCTTTTTATGATTTTTGAGACAGGGTTTCTCTGTGTATCCCTGGCTATCCTAAAACTCACTCTGTAGACCAGGCTAGCCTTAAACTCAGAAATCCATCTGCCTGTGCCTCCTGGGTGCTGGGATTAAAGGTGTGTGCCACCACAGCCTGGCTTCTAGATTATCTTTAAATCTAGGCTAAATCCTAACAATGAGTACAGGCCACCTGGTGCTGTAGATGATCTGGCAGTACATACAAAGAAGCTGTCAAATCTATACATATGTATGTATATAATTCTTTGAACACTAACACATCCAGGGTATTATAGGCATGCATGCAATGTGTACATTTTGTAGGCCGTAAGTTCATAAGGAATACTGTGCACATAATGGGCTGTTTCCAACTTGTAAGCTGGTGTGATAAAAGAGTTACAAAACCTCTGTTTTATTTTACCTGTTAACAATTTTTTTTATTTCTAGATTGAAATTTTGGTGTACATTTGTAATGTACAAAATATATGATAATTATATTTACAATAAGTCATTCTGTGACTACAGATTGCTAATCTTTAGTCATAGAACAAATATGCAGAAGGGCTGCACTGCTGTATCTAACTTGTGCATTTCTTGCACAGATGAGACAAGAGTTAAAAATAGATGGTAATCTTTTATGTTCAGTATTTTATACATTTATTCTAAACTTTCCAAATACTTTTATCACTGCATCTTACTGAGTCATATGAATGTCTGCCTTAATTAGTTGGTACTAGTACTGTCTATTTAATACAGTTTTTTATTAAATTAGTTTTTTTATATTAACAATTAAATTTATAGTTAAATGTAAAAAATGAAAAATTCTGCAATTCAGGATATTTTAGATAGTTTATTTCTTTAAATCTGCTCTGTCTGATAGAGGTTATTTTAAAGATCTGAGTACTTCCATTCCTGATTAGAAATGTTATTAATTGCATCAACTCAAATCTATCTAATGTCTTTCCAGTTTTCTCGTAAATTCTATATAGCCCAGTGGTTCCGTGACACGACTCTGGAAACAGAAAAGGCAATGAAGTCACAAAAAGATGAAGAATCGTCTGATGGAACACATCACGCAAAAGAAATTGAAACAACTGGTCAAATAATGCATAGAGCTGAGAACCGGAAAAAGTTTCTTAGAAGCATTATCAAAACCACACCTTCTCAGTTCAGCACATTAAAGTAAGATACAGGGAAAAAGCGTATTAGATATGTTTGTACCATAGATGTCCATTCAAAAGAACATATAAAGTTAGTGCTTTCTGTTGTAGGATGAACTCTGATACTGTGGACTATGATGATGCGTGCTTGATTGTTCGATACTTGGCCTCTATGAGGCCGTTTGCCCAGAGCTTTGATATTTATTTGACACAGGTAAATTGACTGATCTGCATTTTCTTTTTTTAATTCTGGTTACTTTTGGAGGTAGTGGACAGTATGTGATCATTTGTTGAGGGTAGTTTTAAAGGATTGCGTAAGAAGCATTTATCTCTTGTCCTTGATGTTCATGTGTCTTTAGTGAGTGATATCTGTCTTCTACATACTGATCCTGTTATATAAACAAATGGGCATGTTGGTATGACATAGAAATAAATTTTTCAGTTATCAAGTCATGTCAAATAATACTCTTTGATAAAAGTTATACATAGGTTTTAGTGGAGTTCAGTGTTCTTAAATATATACACAGCAGTATGTTTAATTGAAAATACAGAGGTAAAAGAAAAATCCAAAATGCAGTATGCATTTCCAGGTGTACTGGTTTCTAAGTTAAGATTTTGGACCAGTAAGATGATGTATGGTGTACTCACACAAAAAGTAAAAGTTGGAGATTGAGTTCTTGTGTATGTTTTCATGCTATATTTTGTTAATTTTTAAATATTTTAAAATGAATGAGTATGTTAATGTTTGCTTGGCAGATACTACGAGTTCTTGGTGAAAATGCAATTGCCGTTCGAACAAAAGCCATGAAGTGTTTGTCTGAGGTTGTTGCTGTAGACCCCAGTATTTTAGCAAGGGTAAGAGCAAAACTTTTTTTAGTTTTCTCCTCAGATTTGAAGCTTATCTCTGCTACTGTAAATGACATTTCTGTCACTCTGCTTTAGCTTGACATGCAGCGAGGAGTTCATGGACGGTTAATGGATAACTCCACTAGTGTTCGGGAGGCAGCAGTGGAACTACTCGGTCGATTTGTCCTTTGCCGACCTCAGCTTGCTGAGCAGTATTATGATATGCTGATTGAAAGAATATTGGTATTTTTCTTCTATTTCATAGTAATTCGTGAATATAATTTGCCTTAAACACCATACCTTGTTTTAAATTAATCTAAAAGTATAAATACCAATTACATTTTTATATGTATTACCTATTCTGTGAACTATCGCACCGTTCTAAAGAAGGTTATTTCAAGAGGCAAGCGACTTGTTATTATGGAGTTAATCATTGGTGAAAATAAAATCCATTTTTCAATTAATGTTACCAAGTTTGTAATCAGTAATTGATTGTAATTATACATGATAATTACTGTTCTTGGACAGGACTCCCAAATAATTACATGGTTGTGGTAGTGAATGTGTATGCATGCGCACGTGTGTGTGTCTGTGTATGTGTGTCTGTCTGCATAAGGATTACTTCCATGACAGACACATCACCCACTTCAAGCATGTTGATTTCTTATAGAACTATTCATTGATGGGTTAGCACCCAAAATTATGTATTATGCGGTGACAAGGATTTGTTAGCATTATTATATACAGGAGTAGTTAGTGTCAGAAATTTTATTTGATTTAGCTTAAACACTTTGGTGTCTACATCATAGACATATTTTGAAATAGCAGACACTATTAGTAAAGATAAACTAAAAGTTTATCTTCTTATTCAAATCCATTGAATTCATTCTCTGCTTGAGTTCATTACTGTAGGTATTTTCATGTATCATATTTTAAAAATATATGAAACAATTTTTGGTTAACAAATAGGGGGTACTTACAGGAAATCTTTAATTTCATTTTGTCAGATTTCACACACCTAAAATATCTGAATTTTCCTAATATTTGAAAATACATTTTATTCTTAGGATACTGGTATCAGTGTCAGGAAAAGAGTAATAAAGATTTTAAGAGACATCTGTATTGAACAACCAACGTTTCCAAAAATTACAGAAATGTGTGTAAAAATGATTCGTAGAGTCAATGATGAAGAGGGCATTAAGGTAAGATGAAAGTCTGATGATGTGGAATTTCTTTTTAAGCTATATTTATTTATTACATTTACAATGTTCTGTCTGCATGTACACCTGCACACCAGAAGAAGGCACCAGATCTCATTACAGATGGTTGTGAGCCACCATGTGGTTGCTGGGAATTGAACTCAGGACCTCCAGAAGAGCACCTAGTGCTCTCTTAACCTCTGAGCCATCTCTCCAGTCTGAACTTTTTTTTTAATGTTTAAAATTATTTAGGTGCTTATTGAACCTGATTTTTTCATTTTGTTTTTTGATAATATAGTAATAAAATGTGATCTTTTCCAATTTATTCTGCCATTACAGTGTTTATGTATTTAACTATACAAACTATCCAAAAAATAACTAAATTGAAATTATCTTGATTTTTAAATAGTATCCTCTTGGCTTTCAGTTACAGACTTGCCTACAGTCTGTAGGGCATTTTCTTAATTGAGGTTCTCTCCTCTCAGAGGACTTCACCTGGTATCTAGTTGATGTAAAACTATCCTGCATAGTAGACTGCTTGTCAGCTTGACACATGAACAAATCACTGGAAGGTCTCATTCTTTCCTTTCTTGTTCATCCTCAAGATATAATCTATATCTTAATATAAACATCACAGTATGAAATATTTTACAAACATAAAAAGTCTCACAGCCTTAGAAATTCAAATACTTTAAAATTTTAGTCTCTTAAAAAAAAGATCCAAAGTCTCTTAAAGTAGAGAGTCTCAAAATTAAGTTAAATATTTTCTGATTTCAAGAGGGAAAACCAAGGCAGAGTCAATTATCAGATAAATGCAAAACCACACTTCACCAGTGTGAATAACTCAATCTCCAGTATCAGACTCACTCACCATATTCTGGGCTCCTCCAGAGGGCCTGGATCACATCTCAGGTTCCATGCTCTGCAGCATACATAGCTTGTCTTCTAGACCGAGGCTGGCTCCACTGTATGTCTGCTGCCGCTCTTGGCGGTCATCCCATAGTACTGGCGTCTTCAGAGTGCTGGGGTCTTCTGCAGCTTGGCTGCACTTTCACCAGTAGGCTGCCTTCATGGAGCAAAACCTTAACTTTTCTCCAATACCCCTTTGGTCCTGGGATACTGCTACTCTGGAAACAGTTTCTCAAGAGGCCTCTCCTCGTCTCTTAACAGTGCCAAACCTCACCTGCTCTTCCATGAGCCCTTCATGTCTTCAAAACCAGTACCACCTGAGAAACACTTAGACATGACTAAGTTTGGCTGCCTCTGAATACAGCTTGCTTGTTGTGCTGACTCTAAGGAAACACATTCCAAAAGATTCTACCTCAATGATGATAGTCTCACCATTTGGGTTTGTTTGGTTTTTTTGTTTGTTTGTTTTTTTTGAGACAGGGTTTCCCCCTGTATCCTTGGCTCTGTCCTGGACTCGTTTTATAGACCAGGCTGTCCTAGAACTCACAGTGATGCTCCTGCCTCTGCCTCCCTGAGTGCTGGGATTACAGGCATGGGCCACCACACCTGGCGCTGCTCTCTTTTCAATCAGTGCCATTTTTTTTTTAGTGCCAGCTGACCAACATCAGTTGTCTGAGTAAGGCAAAGGTTTTCTTCAGTGGTTCTGGTATATTGTTAGTAGCAGCTGATTCTTCAGCCCCAGAACCACCCATTCTTAATTCAAAAAAGCAAATGGCCCTGATAGAATCAGTAAGTACTTTCAGAATTCCTTCTAAAACTTCACAAGTGAAGCCTCCATGACTTTTCTTGCCTGAAGTTGTAAAGTCCTTCCTGCCAAATGACATGGCCAGGTCCGTGACACCACTTTCCCGGCACCGATTTCTTTCCTAGTCAGGGTTGCTATGGCTATGATGAAACATCATGAATAAAGGCACTTTGGGATGAAAAGGCTCACAGTTACATTGCTCTTCATCCTTGGAAGAGGTCAGGACAGGAACTTCAAGCAGGGCAGGAACCTGGAAGCATGAGCTAAAGCTGAGGCCATGGAGGGGTGCTGCTTACTGGCTTGCCCAGCTTGCTTTCTTACAGAACTCAAGAGATATTTTCTTAATTGAGGTTCCCTCCTCTCTGATAATACTTGCTTTGTCAGGTTCATAGAAAACTCTCCCACATGTTTCTCCCTTTTAAAGCAATAAAAGGAAAGTATGTAAATAGCAGTGGATGAGAGCACTTGTTTTACAAACATGAGGACCTGAGTTCAAATCCCCAGCACACACACAAAAAGCTGAACATGGCTACCTATGCCTATAACCCTAGCATTCTGCAGGTGGAGACAGGCATACACTGAGGGCTCAAAGCCTAGCCGAGCTAACCAAAATAGCCAGCTTCCAGTTCAGTGAGAAATCATGTCTCATGGCAGCTAGATGGCAAACTGATAGAGGTAGACACCTGGTGTCCTGTTGATTGCTTATGTGCACTAATGAGTACACACTCTCTCGCGCACACACACACAGCCAAAAAAGTGGTTTTAGTCTGATCAAAAACATTTCAACGGTTGGAGAAAAGGCTTATCAGTGTGTTTGCTGCTCTTGAAGAAACTCCAGGATCCATCCCAGCACTGTGCCAGGTGGCCCTCCACCTGTACGCAACCTGCACGGGGCCTCTGGCTCCTGCAGGCGCTTGCACACAGGCTCACAGCAGACATTTCTTTATTCTTTTTAAGTATTTTATGCAGAAGCTGTAGGTTAAACATAGTTTTGCCCATCCGGTATTTGAAATCTTCACCCATTTGGAAAAGTTTATAATTCAGAAAATCAATTGGTTGTTTTAGTCATGAGGACATTTATAATAAAGTCCTGAAATTTTCTTTTATCTAACTATACTTGTGTGTTGGGCCATAATGGGAATTTACAATTTAAAGTTTACCATTTTTGTTAGTAATTGTTCGGGGTTCTTTTTCTTCTTCTAGAAACTAGTAAATGAAACATTCCAAAAACTCTGGTTTACTCCAACTCCACATAATGACAAAGAAGCAATGACAAGGAAAATTTTAAACATCACTGATGTGGTAAGAAGGATGGACATGTGTGTGGTCACTGAATGCAATGTTAGTTGAAGTCCACTCCATCTTCTGAAGGGGAGAGGCTATGATGAAGTACCTAGCTGTGCCTACTGTCTTTTTCTGGGGTTTAAGTAAAAGGAGACTGCATGTGGTTCAATTTCTTGATTCCTATACACATAAGCACTGATACTGATGTCTTCCTATTCTTCCATAATTGAAAACAGGGGAAAAAACAAGAAGCAAAAAACAGGAGGAGAGCTGTATACTCCTGGATTAGCAACCTGCACATAGCATTAAGTAGTTATTATTATTATTACACAATTGAACTATAATTTGCTGATCCAGAATGCTTTCTATGTATTGAATATTAGCTATTTTATATACTCAGTTACATGATCATCTCCATTTTCACTGTTATCAATAAATCTATCATCTAGAGGGTTGGGAAACATTGGAAGTAGGAGAAAACAAGAAACAGGACAAGAACCTACCATAGAGAGCCTCTGAAAGACTCTACCTAGCAGTGTATCAAAGCAGATGCTGAGACTCACAACCAAACCTTGGGCAGAATGCAGAGAATCATATGAAAGAAGGGGGAGTTAGTAAGACCTGGAGAGGACAGGAGCTCCACAAGGATCAAATATATCTGGGCACAGAGGTCTTTTATGAACTGCTTCTCCAACCAAGGACCATGCATGGATATAATCTAGAACCCCTGCTCGGACATAGCCCATGGCAGCTCAGTATGCAAGTGGGTTTGCCTAGTAAGGGGAACAGGGACTGTCTCTGACATGAACTCAGTTGCTGGCTCTTTGACCTCCCCACCCACCGTTGGAGGAGCAGCCTAGTTAGGCCACAGAGGAGGACATTGCAGCCAGTCCTGATGAGACCTGATAAGCTAGGGTCAGATGGAAGGGGAGGAGGACCTCCTCTATCAGTGGATTTAGAGAGGGCCCGGGAAGAGATGAGGGAGGAAAGGTGAGATTGGGAGGGAATGAGGGAGTGGGCTACAGCTGGGGTACAAAGTAAATAAACTGTAATTAATATGAAAAAAGAAAAACAAAAAAAAACATTTTTATTTTCATTGTTTGAAACCTCACAGATTTTTATAATAGAATATGGCATAAGCTATTTATGATTTGACACCGTATTAGTTTTTTAATAATTAAACTAATTTCTTTAATGTTTTCCATATTGACAAGTCTTTGCATTACTGAGAAAAATAGTTAACTTTCTAATCTTTCAAATTAAAAAAGACAAATACCTCATGCCACAACATAACTTAAAATATCTATTTTAAAATAAATGTCTTTTAAAATTTTGAGATGTAATTCAATTTCAACTTTTCTCTCTTCCCTTTTCTCCCTCCAAACCTTCCCATGTACCCCTCCTTGCTCCATTTCAATGTCTTGTCCTCTTTACTACATGTATATATGTATATACATATATATTCTTCAATATAACCTGCTCGGCCTTTATAATGTATAAATGCTTTATTCTAATAGTTTTATCACCTTTTGCCTTAGGTTGCAGCATGTAGAGATACTGGATATGACTGGTTTGAGCAGCTCCTTCAAAATGTGAGTGTAAATTTAATAGCATAAAATTTAATAAAGGGTCTTTAGCATTTTTAAATGAATTTTTCAGTTCTTTCTTAAATATTTGTGTTTTAATAGGAAAAACATTTGAGTATGTTAAGCTATGTTTTTTAATTTTCTTACTGAATCAGTTTCCAGTTGACTGCTAAAAAAGTTTTCTGAATTACTAATTGAAGTTCTAGCCCCACTTTCAGATAATTTTTTTTCTTATCCCTTTAATCTAGAATAATGGTTCTCACCCTTCCTAATGTTGTGACCATTTAATACAGTTCTCCATATTATGGTGACCACAAACCATAGTTATTTCTGTGCTACTTTATACCTGTAATTTTGCTACAGTTACGAATCATAATGTAAATATCGGACATGCCAGATATGTGATATCTGACCCCCAAAGGGGTCTGGACCCATGGTTCGAGATCCACTGATGTAGAGAGTATTATGAGATCTATAAGTAGATATAAAAATAACAAATATATAACTATTGGGCATATTACAAAATATAACCACAATTGGTGCTTTCAGAAATTCTCAAATAGTATTCATTTCCAATCTCTAAGTATTATCAGCATGTTTGCAGTCTGTGAGTAGGAGGTAGGCAGTATGTTTGGTATAAAGATGTGTGCCTATGTGTGGAAGCTACAAGAGAATGTTGGGTGTCCTTTCGTTCTCAGCCTTGTTCTCTTGAGCCCACTAGATCTGAAATTCACCAGTTTGCCTAGGCTGGCTAACCAGCAAGCTCCCAGTCTCCAAGTGTTTCCTCCACCAGTCTGTGCTGAGGTTACAGACACATGCCCAGGTTTTATATGGGTATTCAGGATTTGAACCATGGTCCTCAAACTCACAAGTTCTTCTACCACTGAATCATTTTTCCAACTGCCTTACTTTTTACTTTTTTGGAGGCAACATCTCACTTTTTTCCTCAAGATTGCTTTCAAAACTCTAGAGTCAGAGATCCTTCCACCTCTGCCTACCTGTCAAATCTTCATCTGTCCTTTCTCCATACTTTTTTCTTTATGACAATAGAGTATGTGTGCGTGTGTGTATATGTGTAAGAGAGAGACACATTGTTTTGTTTATTTAAAGAATAGATTCTGGTTTTTTTTACATGTTAAGTGCTCGGGATCAAACTCTGAATCTCATACGTAGGGAGGATGCATTCTACTGTGAACTAATTTCCAGACCTTAATGTTTTATATATTTGTATAAAAAATATACACATATATAGTATGTATATGTGTATAAATAGTGTGTATATATGTGTATACATACATATATACACATACATACATATATACACACATATGCATACTATATATGTGTATATTTGTATAATCAGATTGTATATGTATATGTCAAGTTTATGTGTGTGTGTGTGTATATATATATATATACACACATACATATAAATATATATATATATATATATATCAAGTTTTCCAAGGCTACATGAAGAAACCCTGTCTCAAAAAAAACAAAACAAGAGAAACAAAGACTATTAAGTCATGTGGTGACTTAGTAACTGCTAAACTGTATTTTTCCAAAATTACTAAATTCTTGTGCATTTTTACCAGCAATATGTGAGCATTCCACCTGCTCCATACTTTGAAGATTTCTTGGTACTGTTAATTTTTTAGACCTAAGCCATTTTGGTATGGTAGTGTATAATGCCAAATTAATTCTTTTGAAATTTCAAAATATTCTTATAAATATATTTGTGGTATTTGCCTGTTTTCCTACGTAATACCTTAGAATCTTTTCATAATTCGTGTTTCTTTTTTTTTTCCCCCAAGGTCTATTTGGCAGCATTTATTTTCTAAATCAGAGAACTAGTTTTTTATTACACAGCCTTGCAGTCTTCCAAGTAAAGTTGTGTCAGCCAATCCAAAGATGACATAATCATTTCTAAAACCTTGAAAACCACATGTTTCTTCTGATGACCATAAGAAGTTACTAAATAAGTAACTGGTATTTTTTAGGATTACTACAGAAAAATCAAAATTTTGCTATTTATTATTTAGCAAATTAGAATAAAAAGAGGTGGCGAGATCTGTAGTATATGAATAATAGTTTCACTTAGTTTTTGTCGTTGCTTTTTAGTCCTCCTTAATTAGTTGTCCATTCAGTTTCCTTTTTTGTATAGTCCTACTTTAAAATCAGCAATTTAATTTACTTCTAACTTTGTGATTAGCTCAGTATATAACAGTTTCATTTAATGAATGAAATTGTATATAACAGTTTCATTTAATGAATGAAATTGTAAAGACCAGTTCTTTTTTAAATTGTGTGTATATGTGTACACATGTGCCAGAGGAGAAAGCATTTGAGCCCCTGAAGTTGGTATTACAGATGGTTGTGAGTCTCCCAATTATGGGTGCTGGAAACTGAACTCAGGTCCTTCGGAAGAGCAGTAAGTGCTCCTCACCTGAGCTCGCTCTCTCCACCCCCAGGCCCAGCACTTTTCTTAAAATGCATGTGATAGAGAGTACATAGCACACTGAACATTCCCATACTCCAGAGCTAGAGCATGTGTCTCATTTAACAAATTTCAGAAACTTATATTTGTATAGAAAAGGTTTTTCTTTTGTAAATCAATAATCAGTATATGGGAAATAGTTTCTTAGGGAAACAAAGTACTGAATTAGATAGCTTCAAATTCACACATGCACCAATTTTTAGAGAAAGAAAGAAAGAAAGAAAGATCTGCAGAAAAGTATTATCATTATTTCTGTTATATTTATAAACAGGCACAAATTAACATTTCTAGCCTTTAGTCCATTAACTTTTCTGTCACTTAATATTTATCATCCGAGTTCTCAAATTTTGCCAAGTGAACAGTGTAAAATGTAGCCCTCGTCTGTATTTGTGATATGTTCAACTTTAATTAGGAACTAAAAGTTCTTAACATTAATTGTTGAGAAGAGTTATCGCTATGTATATTGTATATATATTCCTAATTTATGTTGTGTTCTTAAGATTCTATTAACATGTTTCCCTTTGTGTTACTGGGAGTTGAAGCTAAAATGTTCTTAGTGCAAAGCAAGCATACTACTGCTGAATTCACTTATAACTAGTCCTACCCCTTTTTTTGCTGTTGTTTTGTTTGGTTCCGTTTGGTTTGGTTTGGTTTTGAAGCCAGGGTCTCAATGTGTAGACCTGGCCTTGAACTCTACAAAAGATCTGCCTGCCTCTGCCTTCAGAGTGCTTGGATTAAAGGCATGTGCCACCTGCATGGCATGATTCCAGTACTCTTGAGGCTGAACATTAAGATCTTGAATTCAGATACCACAGGCTACCTAGAAAGACTGTTTTATAAAATGTCAAACACAAAAGGAAGAGAGAGGTTTGTTTGTTTGTTTGTTTGTTTGGCTCTTCAAAACAGGGTTTCTCTATGCAGTCCTGACTGTCCTGGAACTTGGCTCTGTAGACCAAGCTGGCCTCAAACTCAAGATCTTCCTGCCCCTGCCTCCCAAGTGCCACCCAGTTGAAAAGAAGAATTAAGGAAACTTGATCTTGCATAAGACCTGAGTTCAAGTCCCATTGTCCACATGACAGCTTACACCCATCTGTAATTCCAGTCGCAGAGAATCTGACACCCTTTTCTGACAACTGAAGTCACCAGGCATGCAGGTGGTGGAAACACATACATGCGGGCCAAAATGCCTACACATAAGATAATAATAACTAGATCTAAATAACAAAAACATGCCTGTAAACATGCCACTCAGTTAAGGCAATGCCTTTCTGCTTTAGAAATCTAAAATCTGAAATACTCCCACATTTGAGATGTTTGAGCACTGGGGTGACTGCACAGGTTGAAAACTGCAGGACTTTGGTGGCAGTGGTGCACCCTCAATCCCAGCATTCAGCAGGCAGAGTGGCTTCCCGGGATGGCCAGAACCTGTCTCAAAAACCAAGATTTAAAAAAAGAAAGAAAGAAAATTCCACACCTGGAAACTCAAAACTCAGACATATAAAAATTACCCTCAAGCAATTTATATGAGTAGATGAAACTTAAATGAGTTTTAATATTTAGTCTCCAGCATTTCACATAAGAATTTTTTTTGTACTATACAATCACTTTGGGAAAGATTATTTGATAGTATTTTCTTTAAAAGTTGAATGTTCATATGTGTTGTGGCCTAGTATTTGTACTCTAAAATGCATATTCAAAAAAATTGGGTGTGAATTAGAATACATACCTAAGTACACACAATTAACATCTGACTTAGTCTTCACCCATAGACTGACTACGTGGCTTGCAGTATACAAAGAGGATTGCTGTATAGTGGTGAAATAATAAAATCTACTCTCTGAAACAACACAAGTCCCAAAACACTACTCAAGTTACCTTTGTTGAAGTTGGAAATTTCAAAAGCAAACAAAAACTACCAGTGTTCGGCATGGTGGTGCAGGCCTTTGCTACAGCACTTAGGAGGCAGGGCAGGCAGACCTCTGTGAGCTCCAGGCCATGGCTACATAGCGAGATCCTGTGTTGGATTATTGTTTACAATTAATGTATTAAAACACATACCAGCCAGCATTGATACTGTCATGAACCAAAATTTATAATAAAATATTTTGCATGTTCCTGATGTCTTAGAAAAAGAGAACAAGAAATATAGTATTTGGTGATTGCCTTACGTAAATCAAGCTAGAGTACAATAATGGTAGCTGCACTTAAAGTGAATTATAGAGTGGATATAAGAAAATTTGCAGTTCATAATTGAAAGGGGGGGTGGAGAGATGGCTCAGTGGTTAAGAGCGCTGTCTGCTCTTCCAAAGGACCCAGCTTCAGTTCCCAGCGCCCACATGGCAGCTCACAACTGTCTGTAATGCCAATTCCAAGGGATCTGACACCTTCACACTAATGCACATAAAATACAAATTAAATAAATTTTTAAAAAGGCAATAGGTAAATTGAGCCTGTCTTTTATTTATTTTTTATTATGTTGTGCATATATTATACTATTCTGATTGTGGCCCCTTATTATTAATTATCCAGGCAAATTTTTTTAACTTGAAAACAGTTTTATTAACATTTAAAGAAAAACAGCAGGACAGAGGCAAAAGGATCTCTGAATTTGAGGATAGTCAGGACTGTATAGACAGACCCTGTCCCTAGGGGAAGGAAAACAGAAAGGAAGAAAGAAGCCATGTCTTTTAAGTTAGGATACATGGAGCCCTTGCAGGCTCAGCTGTAGGGTTTAATAAACAGCTTCATAGGAAGGAGGAAAGAGATTGCTACCAAAAAGATTGAGAAGGACCAGAATGTCCAGAAAAGGATGCTCAGATATTAACCACTATATAAAAGAAAAATATATTTTTATTTAAGAATGGAAAAGGAAGGCTGGAGAGATGTCTCGGCAGTTAAAAGCACTTGTTCGTGGTAGAGGATCTGGGTTTGATTCCCAGGACCCAACTGGCAAATTACAGCCACCCAAAACTCCAGTTCCTAGAGATCCAACACCTTCTACTGACCTCCACAGGCACCAAGCGTGCACTTGGTGCACAGACATACTTAAAAGCAAAACACTCACATACATAAAATATAAATGCATACATACATGCATGCATACACACACATGCATACATACATACAGCAAAAAAGGAACTTACACTTTTCTGCACTAAGACTCAGAAAAGCAAGCAACCCAGTGCTCTTTGTAAATGCTTCTCTATCCATGCCTCTTGTATGGGTAGTAAAATAGTGCATGGATAAAGTAAAATAATGCATTTTTTAATTTTGAATTCTTTGTCTTACATCATTTTAGTTCCTCTCATACGATCCACTCATGACTTATTGCAACTCTGTCAGACAGCATGAAGATAACAGCATTTATGTTATTGCAGAAAGTTAAGTGTGATAGCTCTGGGAAACTATCCACAGAAATAAAGTGCTTTTTAAAAATATCCCTAGGAATATTCACTTAATGATTATTGCCAGAACAGATAGACCTTACGTCATCTTTTCCAGTGGCCTGTGATTGTAAGATTGAATTGGTTTTATTTTTTTGAATATAGGTAGGCTTCTCTCCGTCCAACTTATTGTTCTTCATAGTATTTTTAAGCACAGTTTAATGGTTTGGCAAAGAATGAGGCAGAAGAAATCTGCCAAAGAATATGTCATTATGCTTTATAATTAAAAGCTTAATGTATAATTCAGATACAGTTATTGTTTAAAATAATTCAGCTAGCACTGGGTAATATTCTGTGGACTTGGCTGACATGAAAGAGAAAAGTTACTTTTCCTGCATCTCTCTAGTATCAGACCCTGTGCACAGCAGTTTAAATACTTTATACTAAAATTGTTGGCCTTGCAAATTATTGATATAGGATATTTTTAAATATGTCATGTATTTTTGCTTTATTTGTATTTTAATATTAAGAACTGAAAATGTTTATTGACAATTAATGTTATTATTGCCTGATGAATAATTTTACTGGTTTTTTTTTCTATATGTATGCATATATAGTTGTTGAAGTCTGAAGAGGATTCCTCATATAAACCTGTGAAGAAGGCTTGTACTCAACTTGTTGATAACCTAGTTGAGCATATTCTCAAATATGAGGAATCTCTGGCTGGTAAGAAATTTTACATATTAGTCTAATTTGGACTCTTACCTCTAGTTTTGCTTGCCTAATAATTAGCTTCATTGCTTTTAAGGGTAATTTGGTTTTCATGATATATATTTCTGTTTGACGATTCATTTTAATTATACTGTAAGATTAACTAGATAAAACAGTGTAGTAAAAGCATAAATCTTGTCTCTTCTACACATCTTTCAATATGTACTTTTAGATGTCATATTGAATAAGAATGAAGTCCATTGTCCAATTTGTTTTCTTAATATCATCACAAAACTATTTGGTATTAAATTACAGAAGACTTTGAAAGAAATTACATTAACTATTAAAATATTTTTTATTTTATTTTATATTAATCATTGGTTATGTACTTTGTATCCCAGCCGTAGCCTCCTCCTGCATTCCCTCCCTATCCTCCCCACCCCCACCCCTCCCTCATCTCCTCCCTGTCCCTTTCCAAATCCACTGATAGGGGAGGACCTCCTCCCCTTCCATCTGACCCTAGCTTATCAGGTCTCTTCAGGGCAGGCTGCAGTGTCCTCTTCTGTGGCCTAGCAAGGCTGGTCCTCCCTCAGGCGGGGGCAGGGGAGGGGTCAAAGCGCCAGCCATTGAGTTTATGTCCAAAATAGTCCCTTTTCCCCTTACTAGGGTACCCACTTGGATAGTGAGCTACCATTTGCTACATTCGAGCAGGGGTTCTAGGTTATGTCCATACATGGTCCTTGGTTGGAGTTAAAATATTTTTTAAATATTATGCTGTATTTCTGATACTGTTTATAGTTTTACAAGATTCTCTTAATATTTAGTGTTTAATGTGGTATTTTTAATCCTAGCTTTTAATCTGTTAAAATGTTTAATATAATTGTGAGTCACAAATCTGAAATCTTCTCAGTAATTACTAAAAAAGATAAGTATAATTGGTACCTATTACTTAAAAGCACAGACTATTACTGTCGCTTCCCATTTTCTGATGTGTGTAGTGAAGAGCAGCAGTAGCCCTCAGTTACTCCATCAGGACTGAATGCCTCTAGCTGGCATTTATAGCACCTAAGGGAAATGCAGATATTCTTTCTTTTTTTTAAGATTTGTTTATTTATTATGTATACGGTGTTCTGCCTGCATGTGGGCGAGAAGAGGGCACAATATCTCATTATAGATGGTTATGAGCCACCATGTGGGTGCTGAGAAGTGAACTCAGAACTTCTGGAAAAGCAGGCAGTGCTCTTAACCACTGAGCCATCTCTCCAGCCCATTCTTTAGTTCCTTACACAGGGTTTATTGTCATTTTTCTGTAACTTTTTTCCATTTTCCATGTGTACCTCTTTTTTCTTTTTCTATTTTTCTTATTGTAGACTTCATTGGTGATTTTAATATCTGCCAATGTTCAACATTACAAAGTATCTTCTAACTATCCTCCTTTGAACAGTGTTTTGTTTAACTGCATAAAGCACTGATCTAAATTCATTATTTGTCTCTTCCGTTATTTAATATTCTCATTGGTATTCTGTAACTACAAATATCTTACTTCTCTCTCTTTTTGTTTTTCAGACTCAGACAACAAAGGTGTGAATTCTGGGAGATTGGTAGCTTGTATAACCACATTGTTCTTATTCAGCAAAATAAGACCCCAACTCATGGTTAAACATGCCATGACCATGCAGCCATACCTTACCACTAAATGTAGTGTAAGTATAAATGCTGTCTTTTGTTTGCTCATTGGTTGGTTCGTTGGTTGGTTGGTTGGTTGGCACAGGGTTTATAGGTGCAACAGCCCTGGCTGTTTGGAAATCTGCCTGCTTCTACCTCCCAAGAGCTGAGATTAAAGACATGTACCACCACACCCTGTTTGTGTGGTTTGTTTTTTCCTTCTTGCATACAACAGGTAATAATTCACATGTGCTAGCCCCGTTCTCACTGACATAATCTGTGTCATCAACTCAAATATATATTCAAATGCTTATTACAAGTTTTCTAAAAACATCAACTTTCTGATACATTATACTTAAAATTCAGTTTCTACATCCTTTTGCTAGTTCTTAAACTAACCCCTCTATAACTGCTTAATAAAGGTCTTAGTAAGAACCCAAAAGTGAATAAAGCAGAAATTGTAACTTGAAGAAACTTAATGTATTTGGGATTCTTAATTTGCAGTTCATTTTTCTAAGATATTTTTAATATTTTTATTGTGGAATATGTTGAATACAGAGCATCTAATATATTAGAGACATTGATATATTAGCGTACACTACATTCTCTTAAAATGAATATTCACAAAACATTTTTAAATAAAAATAATAATGTAAATCAAATGATATTTTTGAAATGGGATGTATGACAACATAGTGACTTCTTACATATGCTAAATTTTAAAATGTTCTGAAAGCTTACAGCTTTTAAATTTTTTTATATACTGTGTTTCCATTATTTATAAAGATTAACTTTAATAGGTTTCTCCTCTAGGTTTGTTTTGTTTTGTTGGAAATTGTTTTGGTTGGTTGGTTTTGTTTTTTGTTTTTTCCATTTCCTAATTTAACGTTTTATGTGAAGACCTCAGGACTTACTGAGAAATTTTTAAAGATCAAGGAAAGTAATAGAGAATAAGAAGTAATAAAAAAATACTGTTTCAAGACAGTAATTGCATCTTAGGATCCAGAAATAACTTAGCTTCATATATAATCTGTAGCTAATAGTTAACTCACATCTGTAAAACACTATAGTCAGACACTTTGAATACTTTTGCATGTATTATCTCATTAAGTTTGTCAAGCACTATTTATTCTTACTTTTAAAGATAAGGAGATTAAAGTATAGTGAATACAAATCGCTTACCCCTTGTCACATAGTTCCTCAGTCCCAGCACTGTAATTCAGTGCCATTTTCTCCCTCTAGAGTCTGGATTATAATACAAATTATAATTCTTTCGACTTACGCTTTAAAACATTATTGCATTTATTTTATTGTACAGATTCTTAGCAATGGACTTAGATTCTTAGGGATGGGCTTACTAGAACACTGAGGACATTTGGGGGTTTTGTTGTTGTTTTTGAGTTTTCGAGATGGTGTTTCTCTGTGTAGCCTTGACTGTCCTGGACTCCCTTTCTAGGCCAGGCTGGCCTTGAACTCATGGAGACATGCCTGCCCCTGCCTCCCTGAGTGCTGCCCCACCACACCAGCCAATTTGGGTTTTTTGTTGTTGTTGATTTCTTCTTAATGGGCTTTATTTTATTTTTTTATTTGATTTTTGGGAGATCATTGGATATGATCTTTAGCTCTTTTGAAAAGCCCAGCATAGCTATTGGAATAATTTGTTTTGTACCCTTTGGTAATCTCACAGGTGTCAAGGAACAATTCCTTGTAACTTCACTTCCAAGAAAGTTAAGTGTTTTTTGTTTTGGTTTGGTTTTTTGTGATATTGACTATTTGGGCTCAACATTCAATTTTAGAAATTGAGTGTTCATATAGCTTTTTTTTTTTAATTGTGTGCCTTTTAAGTCTGAAAATTCTTCGTATAATTTTAACATTTTAGGTATTTACCACATATAGTGATACCTTTGATCCCAACACTCTGAAGGCAGAGGCAGGCGAATCTCTGAATTCAAGGCCAGCCTGATATACCAGAAAGTTCTGGGACAGCTAAGGCTCCATGGAAAGACATTGTCTCCAGGAGTTTTTTGTTTGTTCTAAAGTATTCAGCATACCTTTCTTTTACATTTTTATGTGGAAGTCTTATACATCTCCTAAAAATAAAAATAGATGTGGTATAGGAAAGTTTTAGCCAGTAAAATAATTTTCCCAAAAACAAATACCAGTTATCTTTGACATACATAAAAAACCTTAGTTCTCTTTATCCCCAACCCCAAAAACGCTAATAATGTTTTCAGAGAGAGACATAACTTGACTGTAGAACAAGTAGGAGAAAGACTGTTATGGGGCCACAGAGATGCTCAGTGGTTCAGAGTACTGGCTGCTCTTCTGAAAGACCCAGGTTCAGTTCCCAGCACCCACATAGTGGCTCACAACCATCTGTAGGTCACTCCAGTTTCAGGGTATCCAGTGTCCTCTTCTGACATCCATGGGCACTAAGCATATACATGGTACATACATACATGTAAGCAAAATGCTGATACACATAACAAATTGAAATAAATAAAATCAAGAGAATCTTCATGTGCTTAGGTTTGTGGGTTTTTTTAATCAAAGAAAAATCTGTAAGGATAAAATTAAAAAGCTTTTTATCTAGTTTAAAATATATTTATTAAATAAAATATATTTAATACATGGTTTCTCAACTCCTATTGACAAAGCTGGATAATTCACTCTTGGTAAGATCTGTTGTTTGTATTGTGGGCTGTTCAACATTGTCTTGGTCTCTGTCCAATAGTTAGACACTTCCCACTAGAAATGTTCTTGACATTGCAAAACACTGTGGGTAAAATTAAATATTTTGTTTAGAATTGACTTGCATGTTGTTTTAGGGAAAATACAATTAAGAGTACTGGCTGCAAGCAACATGATACACAGACATCAGGCAAACAATCATAAATTTTTTTAAGTTAAAAGCTTTAACATTATTAAGTGCCCCAAGGTCACATAGTAAATTAGTGTGAGAGCTAGAATTCAGATTCCTGATGGTTTCTCAAACACTGCTCCTTCCCTACTAGGGGGGGTTGGGAGGGAGGGTATAGTGTCTTTTTAAGATAGCATTAATTTTATCCTTACAGACACAAAATGACTTCATGGTTATCTGCAATGTTGCAAAAATCCTTGAGTTAGTTGTGCCACTAATGGAACACCCAAGTGAAACTTTCCTTGCCACTATTGAAGAAGATCTGATGAAGCTAATCATCAAATATGGCATGACTGTGAGTAGTTTACTATCTCTGTATTTTAGTGTGTAGTGTACAAGTGATGATTTGTAAACTATTGATATATAATATTAAGTCCTGAGATCTTTTATTACATTTCAAGACAAATATATGTGAAGGAAAAAATATTCATATATTTCAACTTTGTTTTGTTTTTTTGTTGTTTTGTTTTTCTTAAAGAGTAACAATTTCTCTATCTTTTAGGTAGTACAGCATTGTGTGAGCTGTCTTGGGGCTGTTGTCAATAAAGTGACACAAAATTTTAAATTTGTGTGGGCCTGTTTCAACAGATACTATGGTAAGTTCAGTGCCTGAGCTTCCAAATTGCTAACTTCTGCATGTGCATCCGTGTCATTAATGCATCTGATAAGGGAATAAGTGTGTCTTGTCCACACTCAGGATTTTTCTGTGCTTATTTGTATTTTCGTTAGTTCAAAAGTATCTGTTTTTAAAAGGTAAACTTTCTGGTCCCTATGTAAAATAAAATATTTTTGTTGTTGTTAAATTATTTTAGCTCTAAAGAATACACACAAGCGGGTGGTGGTGGTGCACTCCTTTAATCCCAGCACTTGGAGACAGAGGCAGAAGTTGAAGGCCAGCCTGGTCTACAGAGCTTGTTCCGGGACAGGCAGGGCTACACAGAGAAACCCTGTCTCGGGGAAAAAGAAAAACATATTATAAACTTATTCAATACTTAAAACTATTAATAAGAACCAATTCTATTTTATTAGTAATTGTTTAAACATAATTCAACAATAAAAAGATAACTGTAAATAACTAGTATTTATCTTTACTAGGTGCCATTTCAAAATTAAAAAGTCAGCACCAAGAAGACCCAAATAACACTTCACTTTTAACAAATAAACCAGCGCTTCTTAGGTCCCTCTTCACTGTTGGAGCACTCTGTCGGCATTTTGATTTTGATCTGGAAGATTTTAAAGGCAACAGTAAGGTAAAGATTACCTAGTGTTCTGTAAAACACAGTTGTGTGGCCCTGAACTAAGAATCACTACATGATCTTGGAAGAAAGCAGCATTCGAGTAATTTAATGAGAATTTTGGAATGAGGGCTAGTCCACAATCACTGTCTAGACTTCCTGCTGATCTGTTTGCAGTTTCTTACTGGTCTGTGGCAGATTTGGAGTTTCCACAACCAATTTTATCAGTTCTTTAACATAGATACACTGTTTAGAACAACTGGCTGTTAGCATGTACTTGTCACAAACTATCACATCAAATGCCACTATTCTAAAATAAATGGAGAGACTGGAAAGATTGCTCAGCAGGTAAAAGCACTGTCTGCTTTTCCAGAGGACCTGGGTTCAGTTCCCAGCACCCACAGCCTTATGTAATTCCAGTTCTAAGGGATCTGACACCCACTTCTGGCCTCCGCAGGTACCAGGCACACACATGATGCACAGTCATACATGCAGACAGAACACATATACACATAAAAGTTTAAGGTTTGATTAATTAAATAAAATAAGTGGATTTTTTTTATCCCCCTTCCATTGTGAATCAAACCTAGTGCATTTGCCAGGCCAGTGCTCTGCAACTGACTTCATCTACAGCAAAGTTCACATGAAAATTCTCATTGTTTTCTTTTAGGCTTTTTCTCTCCTAATTGTTGAGAATTGAGGGCTGGTGAAATGGCTTAACAGGTAGAGGTACTTACACAGATGACTCACTACCTGAGCTTTATCCCTAGATCCTGCAAGTTGGCAGGAGATAACCATGTCCTTAGAAGTAATTCTTTCTACACATACTGAAAACTTACCTTTGCATTGAGTATTCTTCTTGAATACCTTTAATATGCCCCCCACAGGTTAACATAAAGGATAAAGTACTTGAGCTATTGATGTATTTTACGAAACACTCAGATGAAGAAGTACAAACAAAAGCCATCATTGGTCTAGGTAAGTTAAGTTTAAATTTCTTAGTAGTTTTCAGGTCTTTGAGGGGTGTAGTAAGCTTTTTGACCATTGCGAATCTAAGTTGTTGGCTTATTTAGACATGTTTTTGTTGCCTATATGATCTAATGTGCGTCAGCCTGTGGCCTTTTGGGGTGACTTTGATCAAGCCACTTGTCCTTCCATCAGTTTCTTTTTTAGTAGAGTGGAGAGAGCAATACTGTCTCCCACCTTACTTCCTAGAGTTAGCTTAAGTGCTCACTGAAGCACTGTAAGACTAAGGACATGTTGAAAGTTTTGTGCAATTTGCACTTCTTAGAATTGTTGTTTTCCAGTAGATGTATTGTTACTTATAGGAACAGTTGGGATACATACCTGGTCCATATTAACTTTCCAGAAGCACTAGTATAATAAAAACATGTTTTGCAAGTATCTCTATACAGCTTACCTGGAAATGAATTGGTATATAGAAAATTAGGTACAAGAAAGTATTAAAATGCCTGAATTAAATATTCTTTATTTAAAAAACAAAATCTAAAACTCATGCCTTCGGCCTGTAATAAATTCTTTTCTTTACTGAGTATAAAACATATACTGAGTATAAAAATACTCAGTAACTTAATTTATTTAGAAGTATTTTGATAGCATTGTCAATATTTGTAATTTAACATTCATGGGTAGTCACTGACATTGGTATTTGGGAAAAAAATGAGTGATAAAGATTCTGAGTTACCCAAACCCTATTAAATCATGTTGACAGTATTTATAAATACTTAAAGATAGTTGCATTATTCCTCCTTATTCCTTTCATAAATTACTTAAAAGCCAGGTGTGGTTGTGAACACATTTAATCTCTGCACTCAGGAGGCAGAGTGGATCTCTGAGTTTGACCCAGCCTGGTCTTCATAGTAAGTCCCAGAATAGCCAGGACTGCATAGTGAAGTCTTCTCTCAAACCAACAGAGAAAACAAAAATATTTGAGTACAAACAGTAAAATATAAACAACATCTCCTTGAGAGTTTGTAGTGTAATATATCTTCATGTATATCTTTAAATATTAAGTGTAGATAATAAGTTTTACGGAATGTATAGCCAGTGGTATTACAGATGTTTCAGAGAGCAATAAGTGAAGTTTTAATTTAAGAAAAACAGCACTGTAGAACAGTCAATAAGAAGTTACATGAGACATGATTACCCTGTGTGACCTTGGACTAGTTGTCTGATCGCTGTCTATTTTGTCTGATTTGGTTTTAGTATTAATAATGCTTGCTGTCATCAAGAGTCTTAATTTTTTTTAACATTTATCTGTTGTACATTAATAATAACTTCATTTTGCTACTTATTAACTAGTGGTTATAAGTTAGCATCATGGCCTCAATTTAGGGCCATTTGAGAAAGAATTAGGAAGATAATTTTAGCTCTATTTTAAATTCTGTTTCATCAGTGGATATATTTCAATATTTTTTACATTGTCACTATAGTACCTTCTACTAGGGGTCTGAGAAATGTTTGCAGACATTACATCTTAAGTCCTGACAACATCCCTCTGAGGTAGGCGGGCGGTAAATATTATTGTCCCCATTTTACAGATGGAGAATTGAGGCAAAGAGACATTGTGTGACTCACCCAAGGTCACACTACAAGTCAGTGGTGGAGCCAGGAATAGAATCCAAGACTCCTGACTCCTAATCCACTCCCCTAGCCACTAGGCCCTGCTCCCTCCTCAAGGTTTCCTCTTGTGTGAAATTCTCCTTTGAAATGCAATTTCTTGTTTTTAATTCATGGGGAAAGAAGTACCTGCTCTATTGCTTCTCTAGGTAAGGCCACCCGCATATTCTTCCAGTCATTTTAAGTTTTAAAGTTTTGAAATAAGGAGCTCTTTGTATAATTTGACATTTTCATTGTGTTATATTCACCTTCAGTAGGAATATCTAAAGACATTTTCCCCTTTCTCTTAGGATTTGCCTTTATACAGCATCCAAGTCTAATGTTTGAGCAAGAAGTGAAGAATCTATATAATAATATTTTATCTGATAAGAACTCCTCAGTGAATTTAAAAATACAAGTGTTAAAAAACCTCCAGACTTACCTACAAGAAGAAGATACACGAATGCAGCAAGCAGACAGAGACTGTAAGTGAAAACATGGCTGTTAACTTGACAGTGTAGTTAAGATGCTCTTCTTTGCTTCAGATAGGTGCGTTCCTCATCTTAGAAAGCATGATGGGATTCATTTAAGTAGGAGTTATTAAGCTAACTCTCTAAAGTAGTTATAAAATTTTAGGTGTCTACAAGTATTAGCAGGATTACAGTTCTTACTAAATTCTTAAAGAGCCTCTGACACAGTTGAGGAAAAAAGGTTGAGCTTGACCGTGAGCTGTACCATTTTGTGGTTTTGAGTTGTAGACTCAGTCAGGAGTAGTAAGCAAAGTTAATATGATTATAACATGTGTTTGACCTCTTTTGTAGGGAAGAAAGTTGCAAAACAGGAAGACTTAAAAGAAATGGGTGATGTCTCCTCGGGGATGAGCAGCTCCATCATGCAGCTTTACCTCAAACAGGTGCTTGAGGCCTTTTTCCACACCCAGTCCAGTGTTCGCCATTTTGCCCTCAATGTGATTGCACTGACTCTAAACCAAGGTCTTATTCACCCAGTTCAGGTAAGTGAGTTTTATGATAGCAGCCCTCACTGGCAGCTAGCGTAACTGATGACACCGTGATGAAAACACCAATCACTTTTTATTCTGCTTTGTAAAATGTTTGTCCTAAACTACTGCGACTACTTTTCCCTCTCCTTTCTTTTTCTTTCCTCCTCCTTTTGTTAAGAGTTAGTCTTATAACATTGCCCAGGCTGTCCTCAACTCATGAGTTTAAGTATCCTTCTGCCTTGGCTTCCTGAACTTTGGATAATCTGTGATGGTGCCATTGATACAAAATACCTATATATTTATAATGTTCTATGTTAAACTTTCTCTAACAATAGAAAAATGTTCTATTTTTCTCATAGCATTCATAAAATTCATTGTAGTCCAATTTTACTTTGATCCCTGATAGTCAACAATTTGTAATATCAATGAAATTAAATAGATTTAGGAGTGTAGTAAGCTAAATAGGGTAAAGCTTTGCTCTAACACACAAAAAAAGGATATTCTTTTATCTGAGTTGTATTTTTCACTTTAAATTGGAGGTAACATCAGCTGTAAGAACTTTGCAGTGCAGTAACTCAGTAGTGGAATGCTTGCCTATGGTATTCAGATATTCAAGTCATGTATTTGACCCCAGCATCACAAAAACAAGACAAAAATGAAAAGTAATGTCATAAAATGTTTACTGGTCCTGAACACTGTCTTTCTCTCCTGACATATTAACTACTGTCAAATGGTTAGGGAAAAGCCACAGGTTACGAAACTGTCAGAGAATGCTGTTTATTTCTTTCTCTTCCTTAGAGCCTATTCTAATGCACACTGATATGTGAGAAAATGAATTTTTCTGATATTTTCTAATATATATCTAAATGTCTACTTCCATAAAACAGCACAAATACAAATATTTAGTCTGTTTTTTGTCACTCAGATGCAAAAATCACTTTACTACATAGAGCAGTATATTGAGACTTTCACCTTTTTTTTTAAACATTCAGAGACAGGACCCACAAGGCGGTTTGGTGGGTAAAGGAAGTGTGTGTGCAGGTAGGTAGAGAATATGAGTCTGTCGGAGAGCAACTTGCAGAACCTGGTATTTTTCCACCATATAGGTTCTGATCAACCTTGAGACCTCGCGCTTGGCAGCCTTTACCCTGTCCATTGAGCTTTCTCAGTGAGCACTATATGGATAGTCTTAACCTGGAAACCTATAAATAATTTTTTTTTTACCTATAAATAATTTTAAATTTGTGTTGGAATTGTTCAAGTCTCAATGGATCATTATTATTGGTGGTATTTTTTTTTGCTTTAAGTCAAAGAAAAATTAACACTATTTTTGCCAGCTCCTTTTTAAAATTTTTTTATTAATTACAGTTTATTCATTTTGTGTCCCAGCTGTAGCCCCCTCTTTCATTCCCTCCCAGTCCCACCCTTTTATTTTTTTATTAATTATAGTTTATTCACTTTGTATCCCAGCTGTAGCCCCCTCCCTCATCTCCTCCCATGCCCCTTTCCAAGTCCACTGATAGGGGAGGTCCTCCTCCCCTTTCCTCTGACCCTAGCTTATCAGGGCTCATCAGGACTGGCTGCATTGTCTTCCTCTGTGTCCTGGTAAGGCTGCTCCTCTCTTAGGGGGAGGTGATCAAAGAGCAGGCCACTGAGTTCATGTGAGAGACAGTCCCAATTATCATTTTTAAAAGGACACTAAAACATAGCAATTATAGGAAAATCTATACTGCTACATTTTTATATCTCTGATGTACAAGCTTGACATGTTGAGATGTATATAGTTTTACCGCTGTAATGTCTTATAAAGCCCTCTTTTTTTTTTTTCTTCCAGTGTGTTCCATATTTAATTGCCATGGGCACAGATCCAGAACCTGCTATGCGGAACAAGGCTGATCAGCAGCTTGTGGAAATAGACAAAAAATATGCAGGATTCATTCATGTAAGTTCTTTTAATAGATTACCCAAATGTATTGTTTTAATAAACCACTACTTCCTATAGGTCTTTATTTTAGAATCATTTGCTTAAAATTTTTCTTAATTTATAACCAAGTTTGTTCCCCAGGGTATTTATTCTGAAATTGTGCCAGGGAAACAATCCAAAAAGCCCAGCACATTAAAACTTAGGAATCATGTACTGTAGAACCTACTTGAACTTTGGGTAGCAGTGATTTCTAGACCTTGTGGGGGTTTTTTGGTCTTGTTTGTTTGGTTGGTCGGTCGGTTGGTTGGTTGGTTGTTTTTGTATGTGTAGAATGATGGGATTGCAATAGATGATCTCTACTATTGCAGTACTTCTGTAATTTTTTTGTTGCTTTGAATAAGGAAAACTAAATGAAGTTAGCTTTAGATGTAATGTTCAGGGTATACTTTACCATAAGTTTATTATCCCTAACGCAAAAGAGGCCTTTATTAATTTCAGATGAAAGCAGTGGCTGGCATGAAGATGTCTTACCAGGTACAGCAGGCAATCAACACATGCCTAAAAGACCCTGTAAGGGGCTTCAGACAAGACGAGTCATCCAGTGCTCTGTGCTCACACCTTTACTCCATGATCCGCGGGAACCGCCAACACAGACGCGCCTTTCTTATTTCTTTACTCAACCTCTTTGATGACACAGCAGTAAGCATAAACTTTATTATCATCAAAAGATAAATGGCCTAGAAACTGTGGCTGAAGGAGCCATGACTTTTAAATAGTACCATTTTCCTAAATGTCATTGACTATATTAAGTGTGTCCTTAACTTCTGCTAGTTACTTATAAAGTTTATGGTCACAATCAAAGGGGGCATTTTACATGAGAAAATGTATTGAGGAATAAAATATAATTGTGTTTCTATACTAAATATCTTGGAAATTTATCACTTTTTTACATTTAATTATTCATTTTATGGCGTTTTTTTGTTTTTTTGAGGGGGGTTGCCACAATGTAGATGTGTAGTTAGAGGAGAGCTTGTGAGAGTCACTTCTCTCCTTCCACTGTGGATCCCAGGAATTGCACTTAAATCATTAGGAAAGGCAGCAAGCTGCTCTATTTACCAAACTGTCCTAACAGTGTAGTAACAGTTTCTGTAAGCAAAAGTTGGCTGCAGCATTCAAACTGTCACTTTGGGAATAGATTACATGTGTACATATATACATACATACATAAGATTATTTCTTTCATTCTATGAGACTTAAATATTATGAGAGAATAAGAGCGGATTTGTGTTGGTTGGTTTGGTTTGGTTTTTCAAGACAGGGTTTCTCTGTATAGCCCTGGTTGTCCTAGAATTCATTATGTAGACCAGGCTGGCCTCAAACCTGGAGAGCCGCCTGCCTCTGCCTCCAGAATGCTGAGATTAAAGGCTTGCACCAACACCTGGCTTAATAATAATACAGATTTTTAGCTGCTGAGTTTTTTTGTATTTACACTAGTCAGAAAGCAGAAAGTCCTCTTTAGGTTTGTTTTTTTATATATTCATTTATTTTATATAAATACTTCTTTAGTATCTGTTACAGTACCATCATTGTATAAAACATTGCCAGATAAAATGGTAATGACAGCTATAACACCTACCCGTCTATGTAGAACACACAGACTAGCCTGTCTATATAGCAGCTTGTAAATAAGCAGTGTAAACATCTTTCATATTTTAATCACTTGACAGTTTTATAGCAAATTAAATTTTTAATTATCGAAGCATGGATACCTTACTATATGTGTTCTCTTTGAAGTACTACATGAAAAAAATTTGTATGTGACATGGTAAATAAATGTCCCAAGTTTGTATTTCAGAAATGCTTGATATTTTCCTCATCATCCTCATTATGTTTAGTGTTCAGTTTTTACTGCATAAGACACTACTAAGACTGTGGATGGTATGATGTGGTACTTGGCCTGCAGAGGGCTTATTTACAGTTTTAGAGGAAAAAAATACAAATTAGTAAAATAAATAATATGGTTAGCATATATTGAATATGGTTTCTATTGGGATTTCTCCATTCCTTGTCTGAGCTGGCGCTCATTCCTGTGATTTCAATGCATAATTTCTGTTAATTTGACTGAGTGTTATATGATCACAGCCTTTAAAACTGGAAATCCAGCTCTCACACTACTTTACTCTGATGGCCTCCAACACAGGATGTCAGAAAAGGAACAAGTCACCAAAGGCCTAAAGGGATGAGATGCCTTAAGTCTACTCCATGGAGTAGAGGATGGGAGGCCGTAGGCAGATCGCCAAACAAATCAGAGGTCTTTTTGAGCACCGTAAATAGACGGCAGAGACAGCTGCAAGCATTGGAACACTGCGGAAAATGTTTAAACAAAACGATGGACAGCATGTGCAGAGAACATTTTAGGAACACAGGTTTTCCAGCATTATATTCACAATACAGGTCATAGGAAGTGATCTGTTATGGCTACAATAGAAAAAAATTGGTATTAAGAAAACAAAGAAGAGCTATTGTAGGGAAGGGATAAATTGAGACTATGTGGGAATAGACAGTAAATAACTGGAATATTTTTGTCCTGAGGACCTGAGAAAATAATGTGGCTGTTTCTAAAGGAACAATTAGGATTTTGATTTCCCAGTTCTGAAAGTTTTCACATTCAGGGAAAAATAGTATATAAATTATGGTATTATAATTGATAGGTATAGCTGGGCAGATTGGCGCACGTCTGCAGTCTCAGTACTCATTGAGGCAGAGGCAGGTAGATCTCTGTGAGACAGCAAGTACAGGACTGCCAAGGCTACACAGAGAAACCCTGTCTCGAAAAACAAAACAAACAGAAAATACCTGATAGGTAAGCTTGGTGTAATAACTCATGCCAGTAATGCCAGCCTTCAGAGGCAGGGCCACGGTCATCAGCAGAAGGTCAAGGCTGGCCTGGTCCTCATGCTAATATTTTAGGCCAGTCAGAGAGAGAAGAGGTCAGAGGAGGGAAAGATGAAAATTGACAGGTAGAGTGAAGTTCCATGTTCTGTATTTCCTCACATTTAGACAGTGGTATACAACTTTACAAATAGATTGAGGAATTAGAGAGATGGCTCAGTGGTTAAGAGTACTTGATGCGCTAGAACCTGGGTTCAGTTCCCAGGACCCATGAAGCTGCTGACAAACACCCTCTTCTGGCTTCTGAGTAGCAAGTGTGCACATAATGGGCATACATACAAGCAGGCAAAATAGTCTCACACATAAAAATTAAACCTTTTTTAAAAGAAACAGAGTAAAAATAAAATAATTCACTTTTAAATAATAATCTCTTATTAATAGTAAATTTATTGCATCTGTCTTATGAGCCATTGTTACTTCTGTTATGTTTTATATTATTTGGATGCTAAGAGAGTAGATAGGAGGAAATAACATAGTTTTATTTACTAGTTTTGGTTTGGGTTTTGACATTCAGTGACCATTTCTTTAGGATTTGAGAAGAAAACAATAGGCAGTTAAGCTGTCTTACCATGCAGCTGCTAGAAGAAAGAAAATTGAGAAGAGGAGAGAAAACCTTGAAGTTAGGTCCAAGATAGCCAGAAGGCTCAATAGGAAACTGCATGCAGCTTTGCAGCTCTGTTGGGCAGGCAGAAACTCTTGGCTTTTAGAGACAGGGTCTTACTATGTAGGTCTGGCTGTCCTGAAACTCACTTTGATACTTTTCCTCTGCCTCCTAGAATTCCAGGAATGAAGGTGTGTGCTTCAGTACCTGGCTAGCCCAGAAAATCAGGACAAAGCATACTTAAGCTTTTGGGCAGTATCCAAAGAAAAAATAAAAAAGAGGAAATGGACTGGAGACATGTCTCAGTAGTTAAGAGCCTATACTTCTTGCAGAGGACCTGGGCTCAATTGCCAACATCCACATGGCAGCTCACAATCATTCACAAGTCAAGGTCTAGGATATCCAATGAGACAGGCACACACAGGCACATACATACATGCAGCCAAAACATCCATTCTCCTAAAGTAAAATAAACCTGAAAAAGAAAAGACCAAAAGGGGCTACTCAGATGGCTCAGCGAGTAAAGTTTTTGTTGTGCATGCCTGACAACCTGAATCAAGTTCCTAGAACCTCTCCTGAGGCAGAAAGAGAGACTCACAATTGTCATCTGCCACAGTTGTCGTCTGCCCTTCACATGCTTCAGGCATGCACAGGGCATGCATGAAGATTTTAAAAAGAAAAAGGGAAAGTTAATAATTTCCAAGTTAAAACTCAGAAAGTAAGTAAGCTTAATGGTGAAGATCTATAAATAACTGCCTTGGTTACTAGTATTATGATTGTTTTTTCTTTAAATTCTCAAAAATAAATTTAAATATTAATATGTCTTCCTTTTTACTTGCTAACTTATTTGGGGCATGTGTCTCACTATGTTGCCTAGGCTGGTCTTAAACACATTAACTCAACCGATCTTCCTGCCTCAACCTCCCTAGTGCTAGGGTTACAGGCACATTCCAGCATGTCCCAGCCTAGGTTTCTGTTTAAGGTTCTTTTGAAAGCCAACACCAATGTCAACTGATTTCTCTTGGATTTTGTGTATTTCATAGCATTTTAGGTTTGTTTGGTTGGTTTTGGTTTTTTTGAGACAGGTGTCACTGTGTAGGTCTAGGTGTTCTGGAAATCACCACATACACCAGACTGATCTTGAAGTCACGGAACTCCTCCTGCCTCTGCCTCCCAATGCTGGGATTAAAGGTGTTCACTACCAGGCCTATCAGTGCATGATCAGGGGTAGGTTAATCCACATATTAATAGTCTGTTACATATACTTTTTTTAGAGGATGAAAATTAACTGTGTGTAACTGATCTCCATGTGTTAAACTTTTAGAAGACCATGACTAATTACTCTGTTTTCATCTGTATTGTTTCTGGTATAGTATGTATCTATCATAAAGGTCTCATATAATCTATAAGAGAAAGAAGAATTTTTTTTTTACTTAGCTGTACTTAAAAACTTTACCTCTTCTTTCTTGAGGTAATATGGTGAGGTCATTATGAAACCTACTAAAGTGTTTCTGTCTTGTCTACTGTCTGACTCTTTGCTTGTTTTCTTCTCACTTCCTCCTTTGTCTTTCTTCTTTTGTACTTCTCTTTATCTCTCTCCAATATTAAATAAGGTGAAAATGCCCTGTGATATTTTTCTAAAAGTTCTTTGGGTGGGTTTCCAGCTTACCACTAAACGTGTGTACCTTCTTTTAAAATTTGCAGAAAACAGAAGTGACTATGCTCTTGTACATAGCAGACAATCTAGCCTGTTTTCCATACCAGACTCAGGAAGAGCCGTTGTTTATAATGCATCACATAGACATTACACTCTCTGTTTCCGGTAGTAACCTGTTGCAGTCATTCAAGGAGGTAAGTTACACATGTTGCTAATCATTTTGTTTTGGTTTGGTGTATTTTGTTTTGTTTTTTTCATGACAGATTGTTTCTGTGTAGCCCTGACTGTCCCAGAACTCACGCTAAAGACCAAGTTGGCCTCAAACTCAAAGATCTACCTGCCTCTGTCTACCAGTGTTGGGATTAAAGGCATGTACCACCACATCAGCACATTGCTTTTCTTAAATGCATCTGCCCAAATGCAAGCACGCTGTTTTTGTTGTTTTGTTTCTCGTTATTATTTCTATAAATTTATAAAATTTCTTTAACTTACTGAAATCTGGCTGTACTTGAGTTGGGAGTAGTGAGTTGCCGTTTTGTTTCTATTCAGATCTAAAGGCATTTCTAGATACATAAAACCATTTCTAGATACATTTCTAGGTACTTTCTACATATATTTCAAATGTTTTATTGATAAGTCACCCCCCCCCTTTTTTGGTCTCACTTTAAGCAGTGACAAAGTGTTTTCATTCATTCATTCATGTGTCCACTTGAACCCCATTAGAGTCCGTTGCTATTCTTCTAAATTTTTTTGGTGTTACAATAGGTCATAAGGCTCCACATAAAAAGGTATAGATGGACATATGTCTGGTGTGTAAGTGGAAATGAAACAAATTGTTGAAGTCCTTATCCTTTAACACAAATATCTTATTGGAGCTGGCATGTGTACCTCAAAGTTCTACTAAATTTCTTATAAAATTTGTCTTTTTTGTCATGACTCAGAAGTAGGAATATAATTAATTATAAAAGTACCTGGTATAGCATTAGGCATGATACATTATTTAAACTTGAATGAAATATAACTGGATTATCAGGCAAGTTACTTGCCTGATAATCCAGTTATATCTCATTTTACAAAGTTGTAATACTCAAAACTCAGCCTAATGAAGCTAGTAACTGAGAGAAATTATCTTAAAAACCTAAGGAAATCACAGGAGTACCCATCTCTGTGGACCACAGACCAGCAGTGCTGGTTTTACCTGAGCTTATTACAGCTACATAATCCAAAGCTCGCCCTGTATCTGCTCAAACAGTCGGCATGACTGTGCACAAAAAAGTTTGAGAAGTTAGTAATTTCCTAGTAGTTTTAGCTGTCATGCTCTCTTTATCATATTTTTAAGGATGTACTTAGAAGTGTATCTCCTGTTCTTTCTCAACAGTTAAAATTTTGAATAATTGCTCTGTAATTTTGTTCTCTCTGTGTGACCTCCACCACCGTTAATTAGCTCTTTCAAAGAAAGTAAGAAGTAAAAACAAACTGCATTTAATAACTTAAGAAAAGTTGCATATTATCTTGATAAAAACTCTTGAAAGGGATAGTTTAATGGAATATTGGGGTGTTTAAGTCCATCAGAATCTCACTTAAAGTATAAGTGCTGTTCTTATTCTACACTGGCTTGCATGTATAGCAAGTCATATTTTTATAACTAAGCCAGCTCATTAATTTCTTTGGAGAAAGTCATTTCTCTTTCAGAGCTGTAGAGAGCTTGTTTGGATAGGAGAGGTAGGGTGGGTGCTGTATATGATTTAGTCTTAGGACTGACTTTTCCTTAAGGCTTACCTCTCTTGTTGCTAATAGAAAGTCAGTGGCTTACCAACTACTTACTAAAGGAAGCTTCTGGCAGCTGTTAGATGGAGGATACTTGCATTTGTTAGTGGCATTTGTTTTTATTGTTTTTAAAACAGAACAATTTTCTCTTCTTTCAGTCTATGGTAAAGGACAAAAGGAAAGAGAGAAAAGCATCCCCTACTAAAGAGAACGAGTCCAGTGAGAGTGAAGAAGAAGTTGCCAGGCCTCGAAAGTCTCGGAAGCGGGTAGATTCGGATTCAGACTCAGACTCAGAAGATGATATAAATTCAGTGATGAAATGTTTACCAGAAAATTCAGCCCCTTTAATTGAATTTGCAAATGTTTCCCAGGGTATTTTATTGCTCCTTATGTTAAAACAACATTTGAAGAATCTCTGTGGATTTTCTGATAGGTAAGCTTACATAAGCAATAAAAAAAAAAAAGCATACCCTGTTCAGACTGCATTAAGACATGCACCATATGAACCTGCAGGACAAGTGGGTGCAAGGTCAGATTTGGGTCATTTTATTGCTATGTATTCTTTGTTATAAACCATTATTTGGGGTTTTTGACAATACTAAAAGAAGGGAAAGCATACTTTATTCAGTGCATTCAAGATTTAAAGGACTTATTAATTTTATTGATTTCCATAAAAATACTTTATTAGAATATCAGTCTAGTTTTAAAATATATCACAAATTAGCAGTTGTGAAGTGCTATTTGATAGGAGTAAATGTAGACTGACTACATTAGAACTCTTAATAGGGTCCCAAATAGGCTTTGTGAAGTAAAGATACATAGTGCTATCTGAAGTCATTAGGGGGATTCAGAGCACTTCACAGTCATCAAAACCTTGGATTTTTTTTCTAAAAACAGTATCACCAAGTAGGGGCTGGAAAAATAACTCAGGGATTAAGAACACTTACTCTTATGGAAGATTCAGCTTCAGTTCCTAGCACTCACAAAATATCTCCAGCTCCAGATCTGGCAGCTTTTTTTTAGCCCCAGCAGACACCACACATACACCACATACAAATTTTAGAAATATTTTTCAAATTCACCAAGCCAAATATTAATAGGAGTAGCCAAGTGGAAAGAGTATATGTCTTAGTCAGGGTTACTTTTGCTGTGATGAAAACAGCTGGAGGAAGAGGTTGATCTGACTTCTTCCACGCTGCTGTCCATCACTGAGGGAGTCAAGACAGGAACCCTAGCAAGGCAGGCACCTGGAGACCGGAGCTGAGCAGAGACATGGAGGGCGTTGCCTATTGGCTGATCATGGCTTGCTCAGTCTGCTTGCTCATAGGACCCAGGACCACCTATCCAGGGATAGCCCACAATGGGCTGGACCCTCCCACATCAATGACTGACTAAAAAAATGCCTAATGGGCTTACCTACAGATGGATCTTCTGGAGGGATTTTCTCAGTTTAGTCTTCCTCCTCTCCAATGACTCTGGCTTATGTCAAGTTGACACAAAACCAGCCAGCACAGTATATTTCATGTAAAGAGGCATTTAAATGTGAAGATGAACATTTCTGTAACTTGAACTTGAGCTTCGTGATAGAGCATGTAGTTTGCATGTGTAAAGCCCTGGGTTCTATCTCTAACACCAATATGGCAGACTTTCTCCTTTGTCAGAGGTTACGCTGTGCAGCCATAGCTCCCACTATTTTCAAAAGGTGCTAAGAATCCAGTCGCTCTGTCTTAACATCGTACCAGAAATGAAGCCAGAGCCTTGTTTGCAGGGTGCGAGGTGTCCCCGAGCTCTACTGCCAGCCCAGAAATCGAAATGTTTAGGAGAAATACTTGGATGTTGGTGACTGATTTAAAACATTGTGACAGCATGGGATATTGGTAAGAAGTTGGAAAGAGTTTTAAGCAGTTACTAAAAATCTGAAACAGGTTTACAAGCAGTTTTTTCTGGTTACCATGTAGGTAGTGAATAAGCAAAAGTCAAAATTAGGGACTGCTAGGATAGCTCAGTGGACCTCTTGAGCCTGACAATATGAGGCTCCAGAACCGACATGATGGAAAGAGAACTGACGTCCACAAGTTACCCTCTCACATCTACATGTGTGCTCTAGCATGCATGTACACACACATACACAAGATAGTAATAAGTACATGTAAAACAGGAAGTAAGGTCAGGGACATGACTCGGTGCATAGAAGTGTTTACAAGCAAGCCTGGCCAGCCACGTTCAATCCACAGGTCCCATACAGTGAAAGAAGAGAAATGACTCCTTTAAATTGTCCTCCAGCTGCCACACAATGCTGAAGTAAACACACATACCAGCAAAAGTGCCCAAATAAATGAATTTCTTTTCACAGCAGACAAAACAATGGAATGGAATCAGTTGCAAGAAAGCCGCCCTATTATCGTAGTCACTGTGGAAATGAGACACGAGAAACTAAGTTCATTAAAACAACGCCTTTTACTTGCAATTGGTTTTCTCCAGATCTGTTCCTTCCTAAGAGCCGCGTATCTTTTTCCATCCCTATCACTATAGACATTGATGAAAACAAAAGAACTTCATACTAATATTTGCTTTTTTTCTTTTCTCTTTTCATTGGTTGAAATCTGTATAATTTAAAACTTGAGTCATTACTAAGTAAGAAAGAATTAGAATCAGTTAAAGAACGTACCTGAACTTTTTTAAAATTCTGGTTTTGTATTTCCAACACAGTAAAATTCAGAAATATTCTCCATCTGAATCTGCAAAAGTGTATGATAAAGCCATTAATCGAAAAACAGGGGTTCATTTCCATCCCAAACAAACACTGGACTTCCTGCGAAGTGACATGGCTAATTCCAAACTGACGGAGGATGTGAAGAGGAGCATAGTAAGGCAGTATCTAGATGTGAGTACCAAACTGAGATGCACTAAAAAAAAGTCAGTGTCACAAGCTGTCAGGGTTAGCTTTCCCATTGCTACCCACTGTGGGGTAGCTCCATTATCCTTGTAAACAATCTAATGATTACTTTAACAAAGGATAACAGATTATTCAACAGATTACATGACTTATATTCTTAAAAGTTAAAACCATGAATAGCTTCCTCTTACATTTCATGGCCATTTTGTTGGTCTCCTTTCTGGCAACTAATTCTTTCTTGTATTCATTCCATTCATACTCATTCTCTCTCTCTCTCTCCCCCTCTCTCACAATGGTTTCTTTCTGTGTAGCCCTGGCTGTTCTGGAACTTGCTATGTATACTGGGCTATCCTTGAACTGTCAGGGATCCCATACCTTTGCATCCCACCTAGGTGCTCAAATTAAAGGTGTGTACCACCACACCCAGCTTTTCTTGCATATATGCTTGGATGCTGTGTATGTGTGACACAAATAAATAAATACACCTTTTTAAAATGTCTTTAAAGATCCAGGCTTGGTGGCAGATTTCCTATAACTCCAGCACATAGGAGCCTGAAGTAGGATTGTAAATTCAAGAACAACCTGGGCTGTATAGCAAGTTCTAAGCAGGTTTTTAAGACCTTGTCTCAAAAACTACCATCCCCAAAATAAAGTGTTCTAGAATAAACAAAATCCTGAGTGTGGCAGTACATGCCTTTAATTCCAGCACTGAGACAGTCAATAAATAGTCTGTCAATACTTATTGCCTAAATGCTTGATGACTTGGACACACCTCTTAATAAACATGGGTCTTGAACCAAATCTACCCAGCTGACTAAAATTTTAATGAAACAGCCATATTCAGTCTATATGCTTTCATATAACAGTGGGAGAGTTGTAATTATGGCAGGGACCATATGGCCACCAACTGCAGATACATTGCCTACCATCTTGCCTCCTTACAGAAAATACTTATCAATCCCTGATTTGCACAGCAACCATGGTCTCTTTTGCTCTTTCTAAACTACTGCCATAGAAAACATCTAAGAATTTGATGGTGATGTTTAAAATATTTACTTAAAACTCTGAATTTTTTTTTTTTTTTTAGTTTAAACTTCTCATGGAACATCTAGACCCTGATGAAGAAGAAGAAGAAGGAGAGGTGTCAGCTAGCACAAATGCTCGGAACAAAGCAATTACCTCGCTACTTGGAGGAGGCAGCCCTAAAAATAACACAGCAGCAGAGACAGAAGACGATGAAAGTGATGGGGAGGATAGAGGAGGAGGCGCTTCAGGGGTGAGGCGGAGGAGGAGTCAGCGTATTTCCCAGCGTATTACGTAAAATGATTTTTATGTGCTTATATGTGTCAGTCTATTAAATGTACACCAAGTAATGTAATACTTACAAAAAAAAACATTTTGTAGATAGAGATTCTCTACTTAACCATTTATACATCCTTTTGTAGAAAGTTTAACATAAAAGATAATAAAAAAACAGAAATGAGATTTATCCAGCAAAAGGGTTAATAATTTTTTCAATTGTATTAATGTGTGCTATCCTTTTTATTGTTGCTAAGTTTTATGTAGCTTTATGGTTTATATGTACATATAATTTTATATATCAAGAGTAAAACACGGGTACAAATTAAAAGCTATATGGTTTTACAAGTATATGTTAACCCCTTGGCGCTGGCGGTCACGGTGCGTCTCATTGCCGGCAATGGAAGTGTGCCGGGAAATCCCAACTCCCGGCGTCAAGGGATTAAAAGCAATAAAAACAATAATTTCACTAAAATTCTTTTGTGTAACACTTGGTCTTTTTTCCCCCTCCCAATGTTTTAGTCATTGAGAAGGTCAAAACGAAATTCAGACTCTACGGAGTTGGCAGCACAGATGAATGAAAGTGTTGACGTCATGGATGTCATCGCTATTTGCTGTCCAAAGTACAAAGATCGACCACAAATTGCAAGAGTAGTACAGAAAACCAGCAGTGGCTTCAGTGTTCAGTGGATGGCAGGCTCCTACAGTGGCTCCTGGACGGAGGCTAAGCGCCGAGATGGCCGCAAACTGGTGCCTTGGGTAGACACTATTAAAGAGTCAGACATTATTTACAAAAAAATTGCTCTAACGAGTGCTAATAAGCTGACTAATAAAGTTGTTCAGACTTTACGATCCCTGTATGCCGCCAAGGATGGGACTTCCAGCTAATGAATTTGTACATTCAGCCAAATTTACAGGAATTTTTTTAAAAGGCAAAAAACTTGAAATATCAACATTCTGGCAAAAAAAAAAAAGTTTTTTGAAGAGTGGAACCTGGGATGCAGGAAGAAAGGAAGGAGTGCTGGGCAGACATTTTCGTGGGAGCTCCTTCGCTGTTGTGCAGCAGAGACGTCTCTCGGCTCGTTTTTACTCCCACTGTACCATAGTTTAACAAAATTGTTTATATCTTGGAAAAAACTTTCTGTTTAAAAAATAAACAAGTGAATGTTGGAAATTAGTCTGTTAATGTTCTTAATAAAGTGTTCTTGGAGTTGAACCTAGCAGCGGATGGCTTTCTTTAGCTTAGCCCAGTTTCCAGGGAAGCATTGTTTTCTCCAGGCTGTAAAATGGCAGAATCTCCTGGATATATAATTTATTCTGTTGAGAAAAAAAAAAAGCATGCAGTATCTATGACCTATCTGCAGAAGGAGTTTTTGTAAATGTAGATTTTGTTGTATTAGGTCACCCTGAAAACAATACAAGAAAAGGGATCCCCAGGCAATCTGGTGGAGCGAATACTGCAATAAATTTTTTTACTTCTCTTTGTTACTTGTCTGTTTCCATTTGAATTTATTATTGTAAAGATCTGTTTAAATCCATTTATATTATTTTACAGTCTTTTATGTAAAATTTATTATATCATTGGTTTTCGAAGCAAAACATAAAATATTGTTTATACAGTTTGTACAGGCTGACTTCTGAATAATTGGTATCTATTATTTTCATTCCCATAAGAGGGTGTAAACAAGTCCAGGGTTTTATTGTATCCTGCAATATTTAGTATTAACTATATATGATTTAGCACTGTGCCAAACACATTTTCAAGAGTACATTTTGATATAAAAAGAAACTATAGTTTATCCCTTGTATGTTTCCTTTTCTTTCTAGTGATGTCATGGTGTTAATACTTATATTTTAAACCATGGGGAGAGGTAACAATTCCGCTATTTTGGAAAAACAGTATTTCTCTTAAAGTGATGCCATGTTATTTTAGAAACAGAGTTGAAATAAGTATGACACTTCCTAGTTAAACACACTACATTTTGACACTATTTTTTAATGCTGAGAGTAATTTTACTAGTGGGGATATTCATTTTGTAGCCTACAAGTTTTATACATGTTTTCAGAACAATTGTCATATAGATTAGTTACTACAAATACCTCAACTAAATGGGAGAAGGACATATGTACTGATTTTTAAATGACTTTGGAAAAAAATGGCCTCAAAAATGTTACATTTTATGATACCAGCAAGTAAATGAACATACTCAGATTGTGAGGAAGAGTGACTGCCACAAAAATTCATCTTTGTGAATTCCTATTAAATACTATGAAAATAACCTCCATGCTCTACTTCCTATGTGGGGTCCTTCAGAGTCTTGTTGAAGGCCATGTTGGTTCTTCCATGACAACATGGCTCTTCCCCCTTCTTTGAACTCTTTATGAGGAAACTAGAGTGCATTTTCCCTGGAGTTTGTTTAAGTCAAAAGTAGACTGAGATAACTTATAAAGCAGCATTCTATCAGTAAGGGTAAAATACCATCTAGAAAAGGTAGAAAAATCCAGCCTAGAGAATATTAAATAAAATGTGAGTTTAAAAGCCAACTCTTAAGTGCTTTGTATCTGCCAATGCTTGCTATCACTCCTCAAAAAATGCTGCAATATTTTGTTGCCATTTTATAGATGAGGATGACAGGCACAGAGCATTTAGTCTCAACAAAATTGAAATCTGGAATTGGTGTGCCTGTGCTACACTACATGTGTGGCAAGCATTAAGCTGAGGATCCTATGGAGAAGACACCCTTTCCTAAAGGTATCTTGTCTCTTGGAATACAAGGATTTTCATTTTGTTTTCTGAGATACTATCACTATATGGCCCATGCTGGCCATGGATATAACTTTGAAGCCCAGGCTGATCTTCAGGGCCCCATCTCATCCTCCCAGGTACTACAACTACAGGCATACACCTGTACCTGTCTGGGATCCTGTTTAAAGTCAGCCTTAGAGCAAATATCCTGAAGGTATCTGTTGCCTTGGTCAGAGATTGGCTACTGTTTGCAATTTATTGGAATTTTGTGGAGTTTTCCATAACTCTAAGCTGTTAGTAATGTAAGTGGGATAATGACAGATGATGACAGTGTGACTCTTAAATGTGTAACTGAAACTTTCAGAAAGTTGAAGATGCCTCAGTGGGGCCCTTTTTAGGTATTTGCTTAGCACTGAAGTTACAGCCTTGGGTAGTCAAGCATAGAAAATTAACTACAAGTATATGGGGATTTAAGACAAAGCCAGTCTTCATCTACTTTGTTGATTGACTACTATAGATTATTAAATCATACTCACTTGTATTGAAGATTCATTTAGAATAGAAACGCTCAGGGTTAAGGACGGGACAGATGGTGTTCTTGGCATGTGTGAGGCTCTGTGTTGCCCATAGTGCCCCTCCGTGAGAAACTGTTTGCAACCAGGCATAGTGATTGATGCCTTAGTTTTGGCACTTGAAAGGCAGAAGCAGGCAGATTTCTGTGTTCAAGGCCAGCCTGGTCTTCAGAGTGAGTCCTAGACCAGCCAGTGCTATATAGTGAGACCCTGTTGAACAAAAAGAAAACTTTTTTTAAATATACTTTTTGTTAGACACATTAATCTATATTTTAACACATTTAAAGTATCTTAATATTTTAACAAAGAATATCTAGTTTTTAAAAGATGCCCATATAAAGATTACATGGTAGAAAAGTCCATACAGTTTTCTAGAATTCAAAGCGTATAGCTTACTGCTAAGTATGACTGATTGACTTGTTTGCCAGTAATTCAAACACCAGCAGTTTTGAATGGTTTGTCTGATGAAGACAGGTAAGTCAAACAGACTTTTCTTTAATTTTGTTTGCTTATTACATATGCCTCTGTGTGTGTGTGTGTGTGTGTGTGTGTGTGTGTGTGTGTGTGTGTAGGCAGGCGTAGGCCAGTGCTACCAAGCTCTTAGATGCATGCCGGGGATCCAAACTCAGGATCTCGTTGTGCTTGTCTAACAAACACTTAATAAATGAGCCATCTTCTCAGCCCCGGAAGCTGAGTTTTCTCTAATGAACTTCTTAGAGTTTAATTGTAGGAAGTAAACAAGGAACTGGCATTTTCCATCCCCTCACTTTTAGCTTCACAAAAGAATCCTGGTCACTAGTGTGAAAAAGCTCTTGCTTGTTGGTACAGATGGGGTCAGGCTATGTAGTGCCGCCTCCCTGGTGCTGGGATTAAAGTGTGAATCGCCACCTTTAAAACTCACCTCATCCTTCCAGGAAATGATATACTAATATGTGAAGCATTTGATAGTCATGCTCAACAGTGATCTTTGTCATGCCATAACATAGAATCTGCCTAGCATGGATAAAGGGGAAGAAAAAAAAAACTGTTTGCCTTGTTCATTTTGGGCTAGTTTGTTTAATGCTCTATGTAACTATCAGTGTAAGTATATTTATTGCACATTGATTTTTACTAAATTTGAATTTCTTTTCCTAAGCATACCCCTTGTTTTACTGGTCCTTTATGAGAAACTGGATTAAAATAATTGAATGACAATTTGATATGATATATCTAACCAAACAAATCTGTTTGTGTAATGTATTGACTAAGTGGTCATTAAAAACCTAGTGAGTAGCTCATATAATCTTGTCTTCTCTGGAGACTGAGACAGAAGGATATCACTTGAGGATAACCCAAGCAACTTAGCAAGACCCTGGCTCAGAAAACTAGGCCAGAAGTAAAGTGTACAGTATAGTGTAAGCACTTGCCTAGCCTGTCTTGTGAGGCCCTACGTTCAATTCCCACTATGGAGTACGTTTCCTACTGACAATAGATGACTACCATCAAACACTATTCCTTTAACAATAATGTGTGGTTTAACTGCTGAAAGTAGGGCATTGTGCCCCCCCCATTTTTTTTTCTTATTTAGAATTTTTTAAATTAAAACAGTAAATTGTTAGGAAACTCCATGTACCCAGTGCTCAATCTCAGACACTGAATTTCAGACCACTTTTAAATGTGCCATACATCACCTCACACAGGCATTTGAGAAAATCTAGACACATTGTTTATAACTATGTTATCTTTAATACTCTTGATAGCAAGTGACCGCTAAGTGCTCAGTCTCCAACTGTCTAGCTGGCTATAATGATGAGCATCTGCAGCCCCAACTCTCAGGAGGCTGAGGCAGGAGGATCATATGAGCTCGGTTCTAGATAACAGTAAAACCTCAGCCAAAAGAAAATCCAACTTCTCACACATTTGGGTCTCTTCATCTTTATTATTTTGCTTGCAAAATGTGTTCATAAAGGTATAGTGTTTTCTTGGATTAAGAAAATAGTTCATTTTAAATGGAGCACTACAGTTATTTTTGTGGTTTTTATCTATTAACTGGATTGTAGGTTCGAGAGATCTCCAAGTTCACTAATGCTTGAGCTTATATGACTAGAAAAGAGGTACTGTAGAAATTGTGATGTGAGCAAGGTCCAGTTGTTATCTGTCCCTTTGCATTGGAGCCGCAATACCAAGCATGCAACTGGATACCAGCACTTACAGCCAGAGGCAGGTGGATGTCTGAGTTGATAATTCCTGCATATAGAGTAAGTGGATTTCAGACTATGGTTTATAAATATTGTCCACTTGTGCTTTGCTTCCTGGGGAATGTGACTTTGAGCCTTTCATGAATCTGTCATTACCTTGGAAGCAGTTATTTTCTATTTATTCAACTGGAATTTCACATTTCTTCCACTAAGAAATCGCAACATAAGTTTATTAATTTAAGCTTAACTTTCTCACATTTAGATCTTGGAAAAACACAGAAAAAATATCATAAAACCTAAATCCATACTGAATTTTTTTATTCCATAGTTTTAAAATATATATGAAAATCTGAGGGAGATATCTGAGAAATCACTTATTTTTGCTTAAGCATTCTTCATTCACAATGTCTTGGGAATCTGATGCATTAGCAAAACACTTTAGTGTGGAATGAGTCCATACTCAGTAATGCAATTAATTCATATTCTGTATCATGCACATAATTTCAAGAAATTCAGTCACCCCAGCCCGCTTCCAAATTTGTCATTTTAGAGATCTTAACAAAAGCATTTCTTCTTACAAGGAGAGTGAGGTGATGTGATGCCCAGATGCTGTATGAGGCTTCCTCCCAGATCTGTCCAAGGAAGCTCTGTCTTGAAAAGTTGTTATTCAGTTCCCTGATAAAGCTGTAAATATGGGCTTCTTAATGACTAAACTGTGGTTTTGCTTTTTTCCCAAAAACTTCTACATTTCCCAGATTTTTGTGGTATCTGACATACTAATAGATAATTGGAGAATGTAAAATGTGTTTTTACTGTGTTCTTTTTTTTTTAATTTAGTAATAGAGGACTAAAAAGTTGAATTTTTTTTTCAAGTGTTACATTTGAGATCAGAAGACATAGTCTGAAGCCATGTGATTCTGAAACAGTGTAAAACGAAGCTGCATAAATAAAAATCACCTAGCATATTATGTGAGAGCTTAAATCCCTAACTTTCTTGTATGGTTTATACAGGTGGACCTTTAGTGTTTGCTGTACTTGGGGAGATGGAGGAGTGAATTCTGCCTTTGAATGGAAACAGCATATTGATAGAGAAATGGGTGTGTATGGAGTTGAATATCAAAAGATGAAGCTAAAACAAGTAAGGAAAACCTGGCTAGGGTATCATACTCTGCCCTTGGGAAACAGACATATTAAGACCCTCTCGCAAAGAGAATGTGCATTGTGACAATTTAGACAACTTTAATAGTAATACATCTTTTGACCATTTATGTGTAAAAGTAAGTAAAGGGAATTGGAACAAATCAAAGCTCACTTTGCTACGTACAGATTTAAGGATGTCGAGATAACATCTCAGTCTCAAAGATAGCTACTGACTCAGTGCTATCAATGAAAAAACTGGCGGAGTTACAAATATATGTTTAGAAAGTAAAATGAATTAGACAGTTGTCTGAATGGGGTAAATCAAAAACAAGGATAGCAAGTTCCTCTAGCACAAATGACAATGTTCAACTTCAACATGCTTGTACCAAGTTTGTCCCTGTGGGACATTTGGGTGATGCCAAAATGTAAGATACACACATATATGGCACTTTGAGACGGGAATTCTTGGCCATGCTATGTTTGTGAGTCATCAGCACACGTGCAGTAGAGGAAGAGTAGCATGGAGCCAAGGAGGGACTGCAGAGGCTGCCAACACTTAAGGTCTGATGGAAGAAAAAGAACTTTGTGGAGGAAAACTAGTGTTGATGAAACTAAGATGGGAAATGCTAGGTGTTCTATTCCTGTTGTAAATTGTAACGTAAGGATAGTGATTTTAAAGAGAGTGAGAGCAAAAAGCAGATTGCATGTGAGGTGGAATTAAGAAATGCATGAAAATCTTTAGAAGAATGACAGAACAGAAGTGAAATTCTGAGAAGCTAGGGAGAGGACAGGAAAGGGTCGAGCATGCCATAGTCAAGACTCTGCAAGGTCTTGATTAAGGTTGAATAAGGTGTGGATGCTCAGAGTTGCAGGTCAACACTGGCTTCCCTTAAGCAATTGTAATGCTAAACTGCATGGCTATGTTTGGTTTCTCCAATAGTTTTCAGCTGTTTTGTCATGGAGACAGGACTTTGTGGAGAACTAAAGTAAGAGGAAATTGGAGGGTTGAGGTTCACAAGTCTCCATTAATTGGAAAAGCAAAGTGTAATGAGAATAGCAGGAGTCGGATCATGTGATAATGCATCAGAAATAGACGGTTATGAGTTCTCATAGAATGAGTAGGCTGAAAGTGTAGAGTATGACAATGAGTGCAGAGAAGAGTCTCAGCATTGAAGAGGTCAGGGAGTGAGAGACTATATTAGCACTGTACTAAACAAAGACCTAAGCTTACTCTTTCCTTATGTACTGATAGTTTTTGCTGGGGATAAGTTGGTATTGATGCTAGGTTCATTATTTCTCTAAGTTTTGCACATTCCACTTTGGCAAGTATTTGCTGAGTATGAGCTATAAAATTTTATTTTAGCAAATAAAATTTCATTATTGTAGTAGAGGCAGAGAATTACCACAAAGTGCACAAATATTTAATATCAGTTTACCGCTTAAATAGAAAATAGATTCTAGAAAGATATGTAGGACTGAAGTAGTTTGGAGGGTTGGGGGAGTTCAAAAAGGCTTTCTATTCCGTGTCTAATTAGACCTCAGATGAAGCCTGAGAAGCAATAGGCATAAAAGTACCAAACTATAGTTTAGAATTTTAATCCAGCAGCATGGCTGCTCTGGCAATGGATCACACCCAAAAACCTAGGTCTGTGTGATCCAGCTGGAATACAGACACCATCTTGATAAACACTTTTAATTCCTCTGGCTGGAACACAGGCACACCTTTAGTTCACACCTTTACTCCCAAACAGTGACTTCTAATTGAAGGACTGACAAAGTGATGAATCAGAGGAAGATTTGACAGAATGTGTCAAAGATAGGATATGCCCAACTCTCATGAGAACAGACAAGAAAGAGAGCAGGAGACTTTGGAAGTACAGTTTAGTTTGTTGGCAGTTTGTTGCAGTTGAGTTGAGTGCAGTTGAATTCCTGCAGTTTAGTTTGTGGAGTTCAGAGACAGCTTTTCCAAGCAGAGCAATTCAGTGAGAAGTTTAGAGAAGCTGGTTTGAATTGGTCAGCTTGGAGAGGAATTTTGAGCTAGAACAGCTGAGTTGAAACAGCCAGAATTCAGAAAGAACCAGAAAAGGTAAGTAAGTCTCAGAGGCTGAAAACATTCTAGGCCTAGGTTAGCAGTCAGAAGCTGGAAGCTGAAGCCTTTAAAGTCTGGGTTTACAGAAGATTAGAATGTACATGGGCCAGAAGCTTCCAGGCTCAGGCCTAGAGATAGTTAGATGGAAATGCTCTGGACTCAGACCAAGCCATGTCTTCTTAAAGCTTGGGTATGACTCTTCATCTCATCCCCCCCTATCTGAGGAAATAAAAATGACATTTACACCAAACAATACTGGGAAATGGGAAGGTACATACACACCAAATTTTCCCTTCAGCAGTCAGTTAATTTCTTAGACTCATTATGATGGGGTATCAAGTTTGGGAATAGAAAATAGATGTGTTATGGTCTGAATTTGATTCCCAGTAACCACATGACGAGGCTCACAATCACCTCTCTTTAATGTATATTAGTGTTTTGCTTGCATGTATATCTGTTAACACCATGCGTGCCTGGTCCCCTTGCAAGTCAGAAAAGGACATCAAACCAGGAACTGGAATCATGGATATTTGAGAGCCACAACGTGGGTGCTGTGAACTAAACACAGGTCATCTGTAACAGTGCTCTTACCCACAGAAACGCCTCTCTAAACCTTGGGTCTTTTATTTAAGCTTTTTTTTTTTTCAAATTCTAATTATGTGAGTATGGGTGTATATGTGTGGGTATGTGCACTTGACTGCAGTTCCCACAGAGGCCAAATGAGTATTAGATCCCCTGGAGTTGGAGTTGCAGGTGATTGTAAGCAATGTCATGTGATTACTGGGAATCAAATTCAGCACCTTTGCAGGAACTCCTGAGCCATCATTCCAGCCCCAGGATTTCTATCTTAAATATCCCTCAAAAGCTTGTGTGTTGAAGGCTTGGTCCTCAGTTCATAGTTGGGAGGTAGAAATGTGAATTTCACTGGTAAGATTAAGACAAGTCTTACTGGGTGTGGATCCACACAGGAGATGAGATGACCTAATCCCTGGTTTACCTAGAGAATAACTGTGGGTAATAACCATTATTTAAAGAATATTTTAAAAAAAAATCAAAGGACGATATTACCCAGAAGAAGAAAAGTCGTGGTGATTTCTGGATGCCTTAAAACAGTCAATGGCAACTTGAACCCAGCTCTGTGTAATATTCAATGATTTTAAGATGGCAACTCTAAAGACATGCTTTTAATTCACCCATAAACTTTATATTGTTAATACGTTTAATTTTTACACACACACAAAAACTAATGCTTTCCCATGCCTTTCCTTCCATCTGATTTTTCTCTATTAGAAGCAACCACTTTGAACCTTGCTCTTTATTAGAATCATTATGTCACTTGGCAGTGGTGGTGCATGCCTTTTATCCCAGCACTCAGGAGGCAGAGGCAGGTGGATTTCTATTGCAGGATATTTGATCCCATTGTGAACCCCAAAACTGTGAATGCTAAAACCCTGTCTCTTGTTTGGTGTGTTTGAGCCCTATCATACACCTTTAATCCAAGAACTTTCTGTTTATTATAAACAGGTGATTTGGGTGTGATTCAGCCAGCCCTAGAACACACCTTTAATCCAATAGCTTTCTGTACACGGGATTTAATAAAGTTAACCTAGGTTAAGAGGCAGGGCAAAAAACCAACTGACAGGGACTAAAGATTAGGAGGGACTTCGAGTTGAAGGGTATTTAAGAGAGCGTGTAGAAGTAAAAGGGGCTTTAGCTCTTTGGCTTTAGCTTAGGCTTCAGCTCTCTAGCTCTCTAGCTTTTGGGGGCTTTTTGGGCTTTGAACTACCAAGACTCTGGCCTTGGGATTTTTGCCCTTTTCCTCCTGAACTTCAGTTGTGCAGGGGAAGCTTTTGGGTTTTTTCTGTTCAGACCTGAGCTGAGAAGGAAGGTCAGCTGGGTGCTTTCTTTTTCACAATTTATTCATTATATATCCCGATTGAAGTCCCCTCCCTCAACTCCCCCAAGTCCCACCCTCTCTCCTTCTTTCTCCCTATCCCCTTCCCCTAGTCCACTGAAAGGGGGAGTTCTCCACCATTGCCATCTGCCCATAGTTTATCAAGTCTCATCAGGACTGCTTGGATCCTCTTCCTCCATGGCCTGGTAAGGCTGCATCACCAGGGCTAAGTGATCAAAGAGCAGGCAACTGAGTTCATGATAGAGGCAGCCCTTGCCCCCCTCACTCAGAGATCCACATGGAGACTGAGCTGCCAATTGGCCCATCTGAGCAGGGGTGCTGGGTCCTCTCCATGCATGGTCCTCAGTTGGTGCATCCGTCTATGCAGGACTCCCTGGGCTCAGAACCTTTTGCTTTGTTGGTCTCCTTGTAGAGCTCCTGTCCCCTCCATGGCCCTCTATCCCCAACCATCTCTTTTTCAATAAGATCCCTTGTGCTCTGCCCAAAGTTTGGCCATGAGTCTCAGCATTGGCTTTGATCACCTGTTGGGTGGAGCCTTTCAGAGGACCCTCTATAGTAGGGTCCCATCCTGTTTCCTGTCTTCTGCTGCTTTGAGTGTCTATCCTGTTTGCCATTCTGAATGAGATTTAAGCATCCTCCCTAAGGTCCTCCTAATCCAATTTTAAAAATGGGGTACAGAGCTAAGCAGAGAATTCTCAACAGAGGAATATCAAATGGCAGAGAAACAAAGAAATGCTCAACATCCTTAGTCATCAAGGAAATGCAAATCAAAACAACTCTGAAATTACATCTTACACCAATCAGAATGGCTAAGATCAAAAACTCAAGTGACAATACGTGCTGGATGGATGTGGAGAAAGGGGAACCCTCCTTCATTGCTGGTGGGTACAAACGTGTACAACCACTTGGAAATCAATCTGATGCTTTTTCAGAAAATTGGGAATAGTGCTTCCTCAAGATCCAGCTATACCACTCCTGGGCATATATCCAAAAGATAGCCCACCATTCAATAAGGACATTTGCTCAACTATGTTCATAGCAGCTTTATTTGTAATAACAAGAATCTGGAAGCAACCTACATGACCCTCAATGGATGAATAGAAATTGTGGTACATTTACAATGGAATACTACTCAGCTGTTAAAAAAAAAAAAAAACATGAAATTTGCAGGCAAATGGATGGAACTAGAAAAGATCGTCCTGAGTGAGGTAACCAGAAACAGAAAGACAGGTATGCTATACACTCCTCAGTCTTTATTGGTAAAAGAGAACAGTTGGGGTTTTTATTTTTTAAAAATAACATTTAGATTTTCATTTTTTAAAAAGACAACAGCTCTATATGAATTCAAGTTCAGCCTGGTCTACAGAATGAGTTCTAGGACAGGCAAGGCTACACAGAGGGATCTTGTCTAAAAAAAAAAAACCCCAAATAAAATAGAATAAGTATGTCTGCTCCTTTTTGGTTTTTATTTTTTACTTGTGTGTGTGTGTGTGTATGTGTGTGCAGGTGTGCATGAGCACACATGTGCCATGGCACACACATGAGGATCAGAGGACAAGTCAGTTGTCCCTGAACAACTGTGGACAATTGTGGAAGTCAGTTCTCTCTCAATGTGGATACTAGAGTTTGAACTCAGGTCATAGGCTTGGCGGCAAGCAACTTTACCTACTGATTTATCTATATTTCTAAGAAATAAACTTATAATGCATGAATCCTGGACTTTATTTAGAAAATTAACTGTATGGTCTATTATAAATGGTTCACATTTCAGCTATATTTTAAATTTTGAAGTATTTCTTTCTCATTCTCGGGTTGCTCCTCATATACAGTAACTTATGAAAGCAACACCTCACATTTGACAGAATTCTCATTTTCATCTGGCTTGAGCTTAACACACAACAGACATCTCAGGTTTAACGAGCAGGGCAATGAGAGTCTTTATGTCTTGGAATTCTGATTACAATTATAAACTGCAGTCAAACAGCTTTATTGTCAAGAAAGCAAGAATGGGCAAAATATTGTAGGCCAGATCTGAGCCTACCAAGCTTGCTGCCAACATCCCCAAATCTGCGCTCAGAATGCCCCTGCATAAAGTACAGTGTTCCCTGGGTATATGTTCACCTGGTCAGCTTAGCAGGAAAAACAGCTGCTCTATCATCAGCACTAAGCACTGTTGGAGAGAATGGGCTCAGATCTGCTCCCCCTGAAATCTATTGGTTACACCCTCTCAGGAAATGGGAAACAATTTATGTTCAACTCATGGCTAACTAAAAATGCTTATTACAATGCAAGCAACCTGATAGAGATGTAGAACAGGGTTTCCTTTGTCATTTTCTAAACATACTGATTTGTTTTCATTTTTAACATTGTAGTTTTGGGCTTGTCTTACATAAGATTGGGTTTTGTTACGAAATTTTCTTTTCCTTTTGTTTGTTTTTGTTTTTCAAGACAGGGTTTCTCTGTGTAGTCCTGGATGTCCTAGAACTCACTCTGTAGACCAGGCTGGCCTCAGACTCACAGATCTGCCTGCCTCTACCTCCTGAGTACTGGGTTTAAAGGCATGTACCACTACTCTCTGGGTTTGTTGTGACATTTTTATATGTATTTGTCATTGATTTTACTTTGCACATATCCATACCCTACTCTTTCTCATTAGTTTTAATGTCTGTATATATACATGCATATGTTTGTGGTGCAGAACTGGAAATCATGTTGAGCAAAGTAAGCCACACTCAAGAAAAAGAAATGTTTTCTTTTACTTCTTGTGTGTGTGCTTCTTTTCTTTATCTGGCTTACTTTGCTTACCATGATTTCCAATTCTCCTGGAAAATACAGAATTTTATTCTTCTTGATGGCTGAACACTCTATCCATGTACCTGTTTATGGACATCTAAGCTGGCCCCATATCTTAACTAGTGTGACTAATACTTCAATAAACAGGGATTTGGAATTTCCTGCAGTATGCTGGTTTAGAATCCTTTGGGAGTTGTACAGATGGATCACATGGTAGTTCTGTTTTCAGTTTGATGAGAAACCTCTGCACTAAATCCCACAGTGGCTAGACTCCTACCAGCAGTGAATAAGGATTCCTTTTTCCCACATCCCTGCCAGCATTTGTTACCAGTTATTTTCTTCATATAGCTATTTGTACTGGGGTTTTAATCTGCATTTTCTGATGTCTAGGGATGTTGAACTTTTTTTTTTTCATATTCACTGGTTATTTGTATTTCTTCCCTTACAGGTTTTATTATTTATATGTGACATGGGTTTTTTGTTTGTTATTATGGGGGGTTTTGTTTTTGTTTTTTTTTTTTTTTGGTTGGTTGGTTTTTGGTTTTTTAAGACAGGCTTCTCTGTGTAGCCTTTTGGCTGTCCTGGACTCACTTTGTAGACAAGGCTGATCTCAAACTCACAGAGATCCACCTGCCTCTGCCTCCCCAAGTTCTGGGGTTATAGGTGTGTGCCACCAAGCCCAGTCTGTTTTTGCGTTTAATTTTTGGGTTTTTATAGACCCTATAGATGTAGACTTGGCAAACATTTTCTCTCATTTTGCAGGTTGCCTATTCACTACACCCTATGCAGAACTTTTTTCATTTCATAGAATCCTAAATGAGTGCTTTTGCTGCTTGTATATCTGTGCCCCGCTTGCCCAGTGCCCCTCGGAGAGACCAGAAAAGGATGATGGATCCCTGGAACTGGAGTTAAAGATGGTTGTGAATGGCCATGTGTGTGCGTGTGTGTGCTAGGAATTGAAACCAGTGCTCTTAACCACTGAGCCATCTCTCTGGCCCTCCAGTTGCCAATTTTGGCTATTATTTCATGAAGACGTCCTTACTTGTGCACATCTTGGTGCTCTGCCTGTGTTGTCCTCTAGCAGCTTCAGAGGTTGGGGTCTTTTATCAATGTCTTTGATTTATTTTTGTTGAATTTTTCTTCAGGATAAATGATTGGGATATAATTTTATTCTTCTAGATGTGGATATTCAGGTTTGGGAACCATATATTGAAAAGGCTTTTTTTTTCCTGACTGTGTTTTTAAAAATCTTTTGTCAAAATTCAGGTGACTGTAGCTGAATGAGGCTACAGTCTAGCCTCATTTACTGTATCCCACTGGTCTGTGTGTTTATCTCTGTGACGGTAGCGTGCTGCTTTTGTTCCGGCTCTGTTGTGAATGGATTAGCTATGACACCTTTTTCTTTTTCTGCTCAGGATTGCTTTGGTTGTTTGAGATCTTTTACGCCTGCATGATGAATTTTTATAACTTTTCTATTCCTAAGAAAAATGTCAGAATTTTTTAAAAGATTTTTTTATTATATATACAGTATTCTGCCTGCACATACACCAGCACACCAGAAGAGGGCACTAGATCTCATTATAGATGGTTGTGAGCAACCATGTGGTTGCTCAGGACATTTGGAAGAACAGCCAGTGCTCTTAACCTCTGAGCCATCTCTCCATCCCAAACCATCAGAATTTTGATGAGGATTGCATTGAATTTCTGGGTCACTGTCAGTAATGTGGTAGTTGATTTCAATGTCAAGTTGCCACAAATTAGAATCACCTGTGCAGGGAGCCTCACCTGAAGAAGTGTCCTGACTGCCTTGATTGATGTCGGAAGGCTCACCTGGATGGTGGACTGCACCTTCCGTTGGCAGCCAGGTGTAAAATGTGTGGCAGAAGGCAGATCAGCTTGCCTCCCTTTTTGCTGGTCTCCGTCTTGTCTGGCGTTGATCCACCTTCTGCTGTTGTTCATTCACCACCAGCAGCCCCAACACCAACAAGCCTTCATCTTGGACAACAGACTAGTGGGAGAGCTCCCCAACATCTGGAGCCAGAAGCAACTTCCAAGACATCTTGCCTTGTGGACTGAGTCCCCTCACCCTGTAAGAAACAGTTCTGGTGGGACTGTTGACTTCTGAGGCATTCAGCCTCAAGGACCAACTATCAGGTTCTCAGCAGCTCAGGTATGGTTTAGCTATTACTATTTTAAACTTGATCTAATGAATTCACACATGTGTGGGCATGTGTGCATGTGCGTGTGCATATGCATGTGTGTGTACGTGTCTGTGTTCGTCCGATTGGCTCTGTTCTTCTAGAGAACCCTTACAACACAAGTAATATACCCATTTCCAGAATATTCTGCCAACTTTGTCAATGAAGGGGTCTTTCCATCTACTAGTTTTTTTTTCAAATTTTTTCTTCAGCGTTTTGAAGTTTGCACTGTAAGACTTTAACCTTGCTGCTTAGGTTTTGTTATGAATGTGATGCTTTTCCTGATTTCTTTTTTTTTTTTTTGGAAAATATTTTTTTTAATTTATTTATTTTTATCTCAATCACAGGTTAGGTACTTTGAATCCCAGGCGTAGCCCCCTCCCCCATTCCCTCCTACCCTCCCACTCCCTCCTTCATCTCCTTCTTCC
>CM053743.1:53403642-53424997 GCA_028658305.1 Pachyuromys duprasi | reverse complement strand
TCTCACCGTAGGAGTTCTGCTCACCTGGCACTCACAATGCTGGCGTTTTAGGTCCCAGAGTTCAGTCTCCTGGTCGCTGCGTTGTTTCTGCTCTCCTACTCCTCAGACACAGTGTTCTCTCGTGGCAGCCATCTTGGATCTCTGCTTTTTCTGATTTCTTAATCAGCAAGTTCATTATTGATACTTAGAAAAACACACTGGTTTTATTTTATTTATTGCCATTCATGGTACTGAGGCCTGGAGTCTTAGCCTTGGGATATAAAGGCAGAAGATAGCAGTCCAAAGCCAGCCTTGACTACAAAATGAGTGAAGGCCTGCTTTTGCTGTATTACTGCCTGTCTCCGGCTGGTCGTGGTGGAGCATGTCTTTAATCCCACGTCTTTAATCAGGAGGCAGAGGCAGGAGAATCTTTGTGAATTTAAAGCCAGCCTGGTCTACATGGCAAGCTCGAGGATAGCCAACAGTGGGTGAGAAATAGTCTGTCTCAAAAAAACAAAAGGAAAAAAAGGAGTAAAAAAGAAAGGAAAGTGTGCTCTTGGTTTTGTCAATTTAAGCCAAACCTGGACACATCTGGGAAGCGGCATCCCAGTTGAGGAATTGTCTTTGTCAGGTTGGCTTGTAGGAAAATCTGTGGAGCATTTTTTTTTTTTATTGATGATTGATGTGGGAGGGCCCAGCTCACATGGGTGGTGCTGTCCCCAGGCACCTAGCTTATGTGTGAAAGCTCTAAGTCATAACGAGCAAGCCAGTAAGCAGTGATCCTCATGGACTCTGCTTTTCTTCCTGCCTCCAACTTCTGTCTTGAGTTCCTGCTCTGGCTTCCCTTTATGACCAATTGTAAGATGTAAAGTGAAATAAACCTTTTCTTTCCAGCTTGCTTTTAGTCAATGTTTTTGTCACAACAGAGGCCTAACTGGGTCTGAAGAGACTGGTAAGTTTATATCCCTCTGCTGAAAGTGGGAGAACCTTCAGTTTTAGCCCTAACTCTCAGTAGTCTGAACTGTCAACTAAAATACACAAACTAGCTGGTTATATTAAACAAGATCCAGTAATCTGCTGTGCTTGGGAAGAGAGAGCGTAAGTCTTCTGGTGGAGTCTGTAGGGTCTTTTAGACATAGGATCACATCATCTACAAATAGGGTGTATTTGACCCTTTCCTATTTGTAGTTTTTTTCTTTTGTGCACCTTATTGCTGTCCTAAGACTTAAAACAGCAAATGCTTTGTTTTTCCCATTTAATAGAATTGTTGGCTCTAATATTGTCATACACAGCCTTTATTACTTTGAATTTTATTCAGAGATTTAAAATGTTCTAAGTTATATATTAATTTGTGTGTGCGTGTGTGCAATTATCCTGCTCGCTGTGCTATCCAGAGACCCTTTCTTCTGGTGTTTCAATGTGAAGGGATGTTGATCTTTGTTCGGGATCTCCCCTACAACTATTGGGATCAACATATTTCTGCAACTGAATCTAGGCACTGTGTTACATTTATTTGCATCTGTTGAAGCATTCTTGCATGCCTTGAATGAAACCAACTGGGTGATGGTTATACTCTTTGTTTTCAATGTGCTACTGAATCCAGCTTGAAAGTTTTTTTTATTGCATCTATGTTCATCAGGGAAATTGGGCCATAGTTCTTGTTGTTAATGTTAAATTCATTTTTATTTTATGCGTGGGGGTGTTCTGCCTGCGTGTTTATGTGCCTTTGAGGCCAAGAGAAGGCATCAGATTCCCTGGAACTGTAGTTATGGGAAATTGTGAATCATTCTGTGGGTGTTTAGAACAAAACTGGGCTCTTCTACAAGAGCAAATGCTCTTAACCACAGAACAGCCAATCTGCCCTCACTATGGAGTGGTGGCCTCCTTATCTGGTTTTAACAGGGAGATACTGGCTTCCTAGAGTGAATCTTAGTAGTCGAGAAACAAGAAGTTATTTCAACTCTTTTGTATTTGCTAAGACTTGCTTTATGGCTTAAAATGTTGTTTGTGCCAGAGAAAGTTCCATGGGCAGCTGAGGAGCATGTATATTTTAACTGTTGAATATTTTATAGCTGTCTAATGTGTGCACTTCATCTATGGTACAGATTAACTCTGAGGTTTTCTGGTGGAGTTTATTCTAAAGAACCTCTTGATTATGAGAAATGTAAAGGCTCCCATTATTATTGTATCTGGAACACAATTTTTGTTTTGTTTTGGATTTTGAAATTCAAAGTCTGATGTTTGGTACACATACATTTACAGTTGTTATAACTTCTTGGTAGAGAGCTGCTTTAATAATATGTAGTTGCCTTTTTTATGTCTTCCAACTTTGGTTTGGAGCCTACTTGACAGTGTCAGAATAGCTATGTCTGCTTGTTTGGGCTTCTCTTTTCTTGGTATGTTGATGCCTTTTTAACTCTCAGTTCTTGGTGTCTTTGCCATTGAGGAGTGCTTCCCAGGCATAGCAGATCACTGGATCTTGTTTAGTATAACAGCTAGTTTGTGTATTTTAGTTGACAGTTCAGACTACTGACAGGGCTAAAACTGAAGGATCTCAGACTTCCTGTAATTCTTTTCTTCCTCCTCTATTTATATCATGGTGTGCTTGTTTCCCAAGTTACCATGGTTGGTTCTTTCCTAGCTCTCCTGTGTGCATCTATGGTCTCCTGAAATCTACTCTGTGTTCTCATGATATACTTAGTCAGGGTCACTGTTGCTGTGATGAAACAATGACCAAAACAACTTGGGGAGAAAAGGATTTATTCAGCTTATGTTTCCACATCACAGTTCATCATCAAAGGAAGTCAGGACAGGAACTCAAGCACGGCAGGCAAGAGGCAGGAGCTGATGCAGAGGCCATGGAGGGGTGCTGCTTACTAGCTTGCTCCACATGGCTTGCGCAGCCTGTTTTCCTATAGAACCCAGGACCTCCAGCCCAGGTATGGCACCACCCACAATAAGCTGAACCCCTCCCTATGGGATTGAGATGTTCCCTTTCGTGATACAGATTTTCCTCTGATGCTGCTGATGCCGATCTGTCCATTTAAGCATTAGAGAAAGGCACTATATTGAAGCATGTGGTTTTGTAAGGGTAGAAAATTTTAACTTGGCCCTAAACAACCTTCTTTGTTCCTGGACTGAGAAGTGCAAACAATCCCTAACCATCCCCTAGTCACCACACCTGGGCACACCAATCACTGACCACCCCATTAGAAAAATCCCTTACCCCCTAGACCCACTCCTGTTTTGAGGTTTTTGCCTTTATAAACTCTGTGATTCTGCAGCTCAGGGCTCTGTACCACCCCCTTGCGTAGGAGCTGTGTACAGAGCCCTGGCATGCCAGCTACTAGTAAACACCTCTTGCTGTGTGCATCGAATTCTGTTTTGTGGGTTATTGGGGTCTGGCATCTATCCCGAGGAACGGAGGGTCTCCCCACCTCGGGAGTCCAACAGTTTCTATATGGAGGTTATACTGAAGACCAAAAATGGTTAGAAACCATTTTTCTGTAAAATTAGAAAATCCTTTAATCTTTGCATGCCTATGGCCTGTGTTGTAACCATGCAACCCTGGGTCACATATAAACAGCCTTATTTGTTGAAAATGTTATTTGTAAGAGCAACATTCTATGAAAACCTTATTTGTAGGAGCAACAATAGGAAGCAGATAAGATTTAGCCAAGGAACTGCTGTCCTCTGCATTAATGCAATCAGATAGGAACCTGGAGTCTTGCCTGTGGCATAGCCCCTGTAATTCCTTATGCTAAACCTACAGAGGTGAGTTGTTCAACTCCTTTATGTGTTATGATGGAAGAAGAGATCCATCTCCTTTGACCTCCACACGAACACCATGGCACATATGCACCACCAACACAAAAGTGAATAAAATAAAAAAGAAATAAAAGGTTTGTTGTAATACCTATAAGAAACAAGAGGCCACAGGAGAAAAATATTCATGTTGCTTGTCCTAAGCCAATCCTTTTTTCAAAATAATTTTTTGAAGGGGTGTTTACTTGGATGGTTTTGTTTTAGTGTTTTGGGAGGTATGTGATACACACTTTTTAAATTTGTTCTTTGAGAAATTTGTACAATGTGTTTTGATCATATTCACCTCCTCACTTCTTCCACCCCTTCCCCACCTAACCAACTTAGTGCCAACTTAAGTAGGCACTATAAATTTAACTTCTCGGAATACCTTCAGTGGATCTCATAGGTTTGGGAATGTGTTTTAATTTCATTTGATTCTAGAAATGGTTTGTTTTTTTTTTTTCCTTGATTTATGTAAGGACTCATTCACTATTCAAAAGTGTGTTGTTCCCTCTCCATGAGTTTGTGGTTTTTTAAGGTTTCTCCAGGTATTATTTGTAGTCTTATTCTGTTTCAATTAATAAGATACAAATGATTATTTCAATTTTCCTGTATTTGTTGAAAATGTGATCTTCCCTGAAGAAAGTTTCTTGGGCTTTTTGTTCTAATGTGGTCTGTCCTGGAAAAAGTTCCATGAGCTGTTATGAAGATATACTGGCAGTGTTTGGATAGAATGTACTGCAAATGGCTAGAGGTCTGTTTGGTCTATGGTGTCACTTAATTAGCATATTTATCTACTTTTGTTGTTGCATTGGGAAGATCTGTCAGTTGGTGAGAAGATTACCAAAGCCACCCACCCCCACTATAATAAGGTCAATCTCTAGCAATATGTCCAACTGCATTCATTTTGTCTGTATAGTATTCTCAGATTTTAGTTAATAGGGTTAAAACTGGGAGGGAAGTAAGGTGAATGAGGCTATGCAATAAGAAAGAGATAAAATGGGTAAAATAGCTGAAAGGAAAAAGATGGGGCACTGTTAGGGCCCACAGACTTTGGGGATTGTTAGAGCTATGGAAGGTTTTAATTCAGAAGTAAAAGCAACAGTGATTATAGGATGAGAACAAAGTAAAGACAGAGGAAGAAGGGGTTTTATATGAAATGTGATTGAAGAGCGGAAACAAAGCACAGCCCATGACCTAACTGAGCAACATGCAAACAAAGACTGTCGTAACATATGCCAGAGTGGTAAGTAAGTTGTGACATGAACCGCTCACCTAGCTGTGCTGAGAACTAGAGTCCTCAGATGCCCTGGCACCACACGAGGAAAAAAAAAAATCTAGTGTTCCTTGGTGCTGGGGATCACAGCCAGGGCCTTGCACACAGTAGGCAGATACTACATCCTCAGCCCTACAATACAGATTTATAAGAACTGGTCACACTGGGGGCGGGGGGAGGTGCATGCATTTAATCCCAGTACTTGGGAGGTGGAGGCAGGCAGATCTCTGAGTTTGAGGCCAGCCAGGACAGCCAGGGCTACACAAAGAAACCCTGTCTTGGAGGTAGTGGGGGGAGAAATAAGCTGGTTGCATGTACCTCTAAGAAACTGTTAGAATAAAATAACTTGATTCTGCACCTCTCTCCATTGTTAAATGATGCTTTGCTTTGGTTGAAGAATACATCTTAAGAGTTAGGGGTTGGGATAATCCAGTCTCTTCATATAATAGGACTCAAAATGACAAATGTTGGGGTTTTAGTCATTTCTCAGAAAATGATCTCCAAAACTAGTAAGCCTCAGCCCTGGAATTTTTACAAGGTTAAGCTGATTGCTATAGGCCAGTGAAGTGGCTCTGCCGGTAAAGGTGCTTGCTACCATGCCCGACTCAAAATCAAGCCCCAGGACCCACAGGCAGAGAGAAATAACTCCTACAAGTTTCTGTGACCACCACACATGGGCTTTGGTGTGCACACGCACAAACATAACAGCGTTGACTAACCAGGATTTCCATGCCCTCTCCATCCAAAGGGTCCCCTCTTCCCTTGCAACATACCAGGCCAGAGCACAAGACAAAGATCTGGCCTGGATGGAAGTTACTCCTTGGTCAAGACCCTGCTCAGCTCAACTGCAGATTTTAAAGTGGAACCTTGATTTTCTCCTCAGTGACAGGAAGTCCCCATCAGGTCCACGTTTTGAGGAGTTTCTGGAAACACAGAGGGTAGTAAAGGAGGAAGCAGATATAAGTTTTTGGGTTTTTTTGTTTTGTTTTTTTATTCAAAGTAATTTAAATATTCTGAAAACCTGGTTTGACATGTGCATATTGTTTAAATTATATTTAAAAATGAATCACATGCAAAAACATAATACTTTTCTCTAAACAACCTTTCCCCATAAAGGCAATGTTACTGAAACATTTCTTTTCTGCCTTGTAATTGTTAACCCAAAGATCCTATGGTTGCAAAATGTAAATTCTCATTATTTGAGTGTTTCACAGACTTAGACCAACAAAACTCTCAAGACCACATCAGTGAGACTCTGGCCACTGCCTGTATAGCAAAGAAAACACTATGCAGGTACTAGTAGTCCAAGGCCCAGTGGACAGAAGGGCTTTTCTCCTCTACGCTGGCCACCATATCTTCAACGGCTTTCCAGTCAAGTTTGCTGAGGATGCTGCCAGTGCTCTCGGACACACTGTCCATGCCACTCACCAGAAAAGAGGGCTCAGGCTCTTCCTCTTCAGCTGGTAACATCTCCTGTGGAATTGGAAAAACTGTTGTGGTCCATCAAAGAGGTAAAGGGGATGTGGGAACCTGGGTGGTGGTTGCCAAGCAGATCTGCATAAGCCAGAGCTGTCAGCAGACACAGCTGTGGGCATCAGATCTGACAAGCAGTCAGGATGGGTTTTGGTACCTTTAGTACAGTAACCTGTTCTTTGCACTTAACTACGTTAAGAAGAATTCTGATAACTAAATACTAGACTACTAGGCTGAACATCTGAAACCCTAGGAACTGGGCATAGTAGGCGTGCTTATAACTCTAGCACTCTAGAAATGGAGGCAAGAAGCTCAAAAGTTCAAGGAGAGTGTCAAGTTTCCATCATGTGTGAAGCTAGTCTGGACTTCTCAGAGGGGGTTGGGGGGACTAGTACACCAGGGCTAGAGACAGCCCAGCAGGAAGACTGCCTGCTGCTCAACTGTGAGGCTGTGTTTAGATCCAGCACCCACAGGGAAAGACTGCAAGTAGCTGCATGCACTTTTAATGCCAGCAGAGACAGGATGGTCATGGGGTGACTTGCTAGCCAATAGGCCAGAAAAAGTGAGCTCCAGGTTCAGTAAGAAACTGTCTCAAGGGGATAGAGGAGTGGTGTGTGCACGGACACACACACTCAGATGTACAGACAACTAAGAACAAACAGAAAGGTGGGAGTATCCAACATAGGGGGAAGATTAAAAGACTCCCTGAAATGGTGCAGACAGACACACAGAAGGTCTAGAAATCCGATAAGACAACAGAGGAACCAGGATACTTATTTTGGGAGAGGAAGGAAGGTACTAGAAAATGTTGGAAATTTATCATTGAGTTCAAGACAAAGAAAAACAAAACCCATCAGAGGCTACATACAAAACTGTCTCAAACAAAACAAACATACACACTAAGAAAAAGAAAAAAAAGAGAATTTTAAAATGACCTAAGATGATTATTTTCAAATCTTACAAAAAGCCAAGAACACTTACCTGTAGACAGGACCTGGGCCTGTCATGAAGAAGCTGGTGGATTTCTGGAGGCAGCATCCAGGGACTCACCACCGTCTCTTCTCTCTCATGTTCTGTGCACACCTGCTTTACTGGAGGAGCCATCCCAACAGCCCCATGGCTTTTCATGTGCTGCAGCCTCTGAGACACAATATTAGAACCTATAGAGGGAAAACAACACACATCAGAACTGACTGAGACACTCATTTGTGTATGAACTGTGACCTTACTGCTACAGCTAAGGCTCACATCTATTACCAAATATTCAAGCCACAAGGTTTGGCCAAGGCTCACTGCAGACTTCCAACCATATGTGACACGGCCACTGAAGTCTCACCATCTCTTTTGATTTGAAAGTAATGGTGATTTAGTCATCAGAGTAAGAACAGCTAGTGGGGAGATCCTGTCTCAGAACAACAACAGGGAGGGAAGGAAGCAAGAAAGGAAGGGAAGAAAAGAAGAAGAAAGATGGAAAGAAGGCACCAACATAAAACCATTAGAGGGCATGTCTCCAAGACAGAAACAAAGGAAGGTGTGCAGCCAGGCCATTCTCTCATGTGCTCAGGATACAGTTGGAGACCACCACCAAGCTATCCCACGCCACATCTGCCACAGTTAACTTGCTATCTAGACACTACAGAATGCCTTGTTTGGTGAAATAAACACAATTATTGACATGGAGAAAGATGATCTAAATCAGCGCTTCTCAACCTTCCCCACTCTGTGACACCTTAGTACAGGTCCTCATATGTGTGGTGACTCATACCGTAAAATTACTTTGTTGCTACTTTAGAACTATAATTTTGCTACCTTTATGAATCATAGTGTAAATATCTGTGTTTTCCAAATGGTCTTAGGTGACCCCTGTGAGAAGGTCACAACCGCCAGGTTGAGAACCACTGAAATAAATGACATCGCCACAGACAGTGAGAAGCTAGCTGTCTTTGACCCTGATTTTACCCCAGATGACCTCTTTGGACCATGCCTTTCTCCAGGATTTATTTGGCCTTACCTAATGCTGAGATAACGTATAATATGCATTTCTGTGAAATAGTGTATGAAACTTTTCACAGTACAGTTTTCCTACCTCCAGTGTGATCAAAGCTTTAATTTTTTTATTATAAATTTTACCTTGATTATGGAGCTATAACACACATAGTAAAATGGTTACTCAGGTAAAAATATACACTACTCATGATAAAATGGGCTAGTACTACGGTGCAATAAAATAGCATTTCAGCAGGTGACAATTACTCATCCTTTACTACCCACCTCGTCTACGGCAAAAGTGGCTGAAGCCACCCATTCAGCAAAACTCAACACACACACTATTAGTGGCCCTATGTCTGTATGTCAACTCTTTGGGGGTGTCTGTCTACACGTTTGCTACTTTGTGTTCTTTGTCCACATTTCCAGGCTTTCCTTCAGATGACTGTCATTGTTCAGTTTGTTTTGAGAAGCAACATGTAAGGGAGATCTGTGATATTTCTGTCCTGTTTGGCTTATTTTCCCTAGCATGATGTACTCCAGGTGAACATACAGTGTGGCAAATGGCAAAATAGACTAGGTCTTCCCTATTGCTGGGCACTGCTGCAGCCTGGGCATGTTTCTCATTGATTCAATTTGGTAGCTTGTGTTTCTCTACACATTTCTCAATCATCAAACTTGTTTACATGTAACTGTTCATAACAGTCCCTTAAGACCCCTTTTATTTCTGAGGTGTCATAATTTTTCATTTTTCTTTCTGACCTTAAACATTTGAGGGTGTTGGTTGGTTGGTTGGTTTCAAGACAAGGTTTCTCTATATAACAGCCTTGACTGTCCTAGAACTTGCTTTGTGGACCAGGCTGGCTTTGAACTAAGAGATCCACCTGCTTCTCGACTCCCCACCCCCAGTACTGGGATTTGAGGTGTGTGCCACCACTGCCCAACTGAGTCTCTTTCATAACCTGGCTAAGGGTTTATCAATTCTGTTTATTATTTTTTTCAAAGAAGTTTTACATTTACTAATTTCTTTCTAGTTCTACTTATTTCTCTTATGCTATTTCCTTCTTCCTTTGTGATTAATTTGTTCTATTAGGGTGTGTATGTGTGTGTGTGTGTGTATATATATTTTTTATATATTATATATATATAATAATATATATAATATTTATATATTTATATAATATATATACACACATAAAATATATATTATATATATTATATATATTATATATATATATCACATGACTGCTTCAGCAGAGCCATTTCTCTGTGTCTTATCAGTCTTGTCTATTTTTCCATTTTCCTTTTGATTTCTTTGATCCACCTAATTGTAAAGAACATTCTGTTTAATTTCTACATACTCTAATTTTCTCTAAAATTTATTTATTTTTAGTTTTTATTGTCGTAATAAGTAATAAATACTTGCTAAGGCCTGGAGCGGCTCGGCCACAGGGTGTATAGCATGTGTGAAGCCCTATGCTGAATCTCAGCAAAACAAACCTAAGTGGCTCCCTGTGCTGTCTACGGTCTGGGAGCTGCTTCTCCTTCTGTGTGTCTGCTTTATGTAGCTCAACAATTCAGGTGTCTATACTCACCTGTGTTCTGCCTTCCTGACAAACTGAGTCCTTTAGCATCAACTGATTACCTTCTTTGTTTCATATGAAATGTCTGATTTGAAGTCTATTTTATCTGACAAATACTGTCAGAAATGCGGTCCTTTGGTTATTACCTGCTTGGGGTATCTTTTTTTGTATTTAAAAAATATATTTTATTTTATTTTTATTAATTACAGTTTATTCACTTTGTATCCTAGCTGTAGCCCCCTCCCCTCCCAATCCTATCCTCCCTCCCTCTTATTCTCCTATGCCCCTCCCCCAAGTATCTCTTTCTATCTTAGATAGTTTATATAGACCAGACTGGCCTCATATTTGCAGAGATCTGCCTACCTCAGACTCTCAAGTGCTGGGGTTAAAGGTGTGCACCACCAGGTGGGGCTCCAACTTGATACTTTGTGTGTCAAGGAATGCTTTCCAATGTGAAAGGTAAGTGATTGGTCAACAGGAAACTCCACCTAAGGACTATTTAGAGATGGCTCAGCAAGTTAAGAGTACTTGCTGCTCTTCAGAGAACACAGGTTAGGGAATCCAGTGCCCTCATCTGACCTCAGTGGGCCTGCATGTACATGGTACATAGACATACATGCAGGCAAAATAACCATACACATAATAAAATAATTAAGAAAAGAAACCCCCCCCCAAAAAAAAGAAAAGAAAAGAAAAGAAACCCTACCTAGACGTTGAATTGTGAGTCTCCTATACTTCAAGGACATGACTCTCAGTACTCAGATAACACAGATTGCCAAATAATGTCTGCGATCTAGCATGAGGAGTTTGAACTACATCATTACCTCCATATTCCCTAAAAAACCTCTCTGTCACTCTTATTGCCTGTGCCAGTCAGCTCTAGCTCGGGAGTCCCAGCCAGTTCTTCCTCTCAGAGGCAGGCTGCTGCCTCTATCCTCAAAGACCAGCCAGTGTTCTATAAGGGAGTGTGGTGGTTCATCTCAGCTGTCAACTTGTTGAGCTCGAGAGTCACCCAATAAACTGGAGCTGATCTGAACCATGAAAGGAAAGCAAAAATGCAGGCCTTTAGAGAGAGAGGGAAACTTGGTATTCTTAGAGAATTCTGGCAGCGGCTGAAAAGCCATAGATAGAAGCCTGTTAGCAGTGAAGATAAAATAGCAACTAAAATTTTATCAAAATTTCATAAGCTCAAAAGAATAATAAATATTTGCTTTACCCAGCAACTTTATGATAGAGACATTAAAAAAAAAAACAAAACACTATATGGGTGGAAGAGCTCCTGACACAATATGTGAAAAACAACTTGCAGGAACTAGTTCTCTTCTTCATCTCTACCCAGGCTCCACGGATTGAACTTAGTTCACGGGCTTTGCAGGAGGTACCTTTATCTGCTAAGCCATCTTGCCAGCAAATGGCTTTAAAAGTAATTTATTAACCTGTCTATTTACTGAGACAGGCTCCAAGTATGTTGCCTAGGCTGCAACATACTCCCAGGCTCAAGTATTCCTCTTGCCTTAACCTCTCAAGTACGTGGGACTTCCATGTGTACCTCATCCGGAGAGCTTTGTTATTTATAAATATGTATTACATATTTAGTTTACATATTAGTAAACATATAGTTTACATTTTTACACACACATATATATACATATACATACATACACATATATATGTACATTTGTCTGTTGAGGCAGGATTTTTCTGTGTATAGCCCCTGGCTGTCCTGAAACTCACTCTGTAGACCAGGCTGACTTAGAACTCAAAAAAAATCCACTTGCCTCTGCCTAAGGAGTGCTGGGACTAAAGGCATACATCACCACACCCAGCTTATTATTTATATTTTAGAGACAAGGGTCTCAGGTAGTCCAGCCTGGCCTCTGAAGCACACTGTCTAAGTAAAGCATGGCCTTGAACTACTGATCCTTCCATGTTCTATTTCCAAGTGCCAGGACTGAGTGTATGCCTTCACATCAGGTTTGAAAATCAGGTTTTAATAATATGCCTGAAGGCCCAAAGTAGGGAGCAGAGTTGGAAGAGTCTAAAACCTAGACCTTTTTTTGAAATAAAATAACAGGTGTCTGACAGGGTATACATCCTGTAATGCTTTCCTGTTCATGGGCACGATGGCCACACCTGTGATCCCAGCACTAGGAGAGGCAGAGGCAGGCAGATCTCTTGAGTTCAAGGCCAGCCTAGCCTACAAAGCCAGTCCAGGACAGCCAAGGCTACAGAGAAACCTTGTCTCCACAAAACAACAACAACAACAACAACAAAAATCTTTTAACATATAATTATTTTTCAGAAGAAAAAAAAAAGAGCTAAACAGGCATTTTTCACTTAGTTTATTCAAGTATTTCATTTGTTCATTTTATGTAAGGGGCAATACAAAGATGAGGAAGAAAGTGTAGTGCAGTCAAAGATTTAGCCTAACACGGACTGTGGAAATACTACATCTTCATAGCAACTGTGCAAGTTAAGCATTAACTTCCATTCATAAATGGGGAAATAAATTTAAAACTGAATATATTATATTAGAACACCTAAAGGATTAAGAATATGAGTGCCTAAGCCATGTGCAACTCATGAGTCTATAATCCTAGCTATTTAGAAGGCTGACGATGTCTTCAAAGACACTCAAGGTATATAGGAGGATATCAACTAAGGAACAGAGTACAAAAAGTCTGGAATATGGATGAGAAACCAAGCATTACAAAGCAGGGAAGTTGTGATCTTCCTGTGGTCTGAGGCTATGGAGAGGTTTTGGAAGTGTTTGTTTTGGTGTGTGAGCTGCTGTAGGAGCCAGTGAGGTAGACCAAAGCGCAGAGGCCACAGTCATAATAAAAGGTAACAGCAAAGGCTTAAGATGGGAAAAATCTAAAGAGGTTATTTCCATGGAATCCAAGGCCTTTTCCCTACCCATCAAGAAGTCACAAGCCCAGCATGGTAGTTCAGGCTGGTAATCATAGCACTGGGAACAGTAAAGTAGCAGAACTACCATTTCAGACTAATAGAACAAAATCCTGGACTACCTAAAAGTTTCTCAATACCATGCTTTCTGTTGGAATCAGTTTCTTTTTACTGAGATTTTTAAGACTTTTACTAATAAAATAACTTTAGAGACTACAAGGAACACAGGAAACTCATGACAAACTAGGGAGTTCAGGTCTTACCTCTAAGCTGAGATGAGCCTCGGGGCTGCCCCAAGGGCTTCCCCTTATGGAGAGCTGTTGATCTGGAAATATGTCTGCCTCTTCCAGGTGTATTTATTGGGAAATTCTGCCCATGTGCATTCTCTCTGAGGTAGAAATCACATGTTTATGAAATTTTTAATATTTTAAAATCTCCAAATAACAACTCCAATAATACTGCTGCACTGCAGTATTACCTTGCACATAAAACACTACTCTTTGTCAACACTTAAGTATTATGATTTTCCAAAGAAAATGTTAGTAACATCTACCCATTTCAAATTCTCCATATACTTGGCAGCATATTTATGCACTTAATCTTCTATTCTATTGAAGAAAACTTTGATAATGCGAATACGAAATATATGAATCACTAACATCTGTATGTTTATGGGCCACAGTAAAAGAACATTTACATCTGGGACATTAGCAGCATTCTCCACTTTAACTTTTGCCTAAGGGATTCTTATCTAAAGCCACAGCAGGTGGTTAATGTAAGTGAACTCTGCAATAGTACCTGCAGCTATATGAGCCTAACTGGACAGGGTGGGAGGGTGTCAGAAAGATACGGTGATGGTGAGGAAGGGCTGAATGAAAACAGCAGGTAGAGGATGGGAGGGATTAAGAGCAAATTTATAGAAGCAAATCTTGATAGAAACTAAAGAAATGACTGAACAGATATAAAATGTCCTGTTTCACATATTTGAAAATGCTTTGTTGTAGCTTATTTAGAAATTTAACACATTAATAAATTTTTGTCTTTTCCTTGGTAATTCCATACATTTGTAAGACTTTATAATTATGGAGCTAATTTTGTCTTCACTTTATCATTATAACTCCAGTTAGCATAAGTGAAGATACACCAAACTTGTCACACAAAAGTGCTACATACATTTGGGGCTCGGGTTGCAGCTTAGTGGGTAGCATGCGTGTGTTGCTAGCATAAAGCTCTGTGTTTAATACCCAGCACTGCATAAACAGGGTGTGTAATCCTAGCCCTTGCGATGTAGAGGCAGGAGGATCAGATGTTCAAAGTCATCACTGACTACACCTCAATTTCAAGACCAACTTGGGATACACATTGTTTGTCTTATTTACCTTCTTGGAGAAGAGCAATGTCGCTGTCTGCAATGCTGAGCAGTGCGTGGTCTGTTAGGAAAGGGCTTCTCTACAGGTGCTGTTAGCTGCACCGAGTCAGAGAGCAGTTCATTCATCAAAGAGTATGCTTGTGAGATCCGCTGACTATAGTGGTTAGACAGCAGCAACCTGTAAATGGGAGCCAATGTTATTCTCTTGGTCACTTTCCTGTCCATCTGCAGAGGGAACACATGCTTTACAAAACCCCTGGCACATCACATATCTCAATCACTGGACAGCACAGTGTATTCTATTCCTATGTCCATTAAAGACAGCTGTCATGGCATACACTTTATGATCTCTGAATCTGGGAGCCTGAAGCAGCAAGATGGCTACTTTGAGGCCAGCCCTGGCACATAATGACACCCTGGTTCAAAGAACCAACATGATGATGATGATAACAAAATAAATGTGCTTGTACTTTTTTTTGGCTTTTGAGGTATTTCAGACACACACAGATTGGGTATAGGAGGGCAGCAGAAATAAAAGTCAGAAAAACTGAAGAGTAATTAATTCAATCAAGTAATATTTAAAAGCATATTCCTAAGCATCTTTTCTTAAAATGCTATCTCCCATAACATTCTATTTATTAGCCGAAAACTATGATGTAATTCCCAAGGCTCAAGCAAGTAAGAGAGCATGTTTGAGGGCACAGCTTCTGGACTTACCTATCCTTCTCATGTTTCAGCTTTTGTCTTTGCCTGATCTGCCTTGAAGTCATATAAAACTGCACAGGAAACATCCAGTTAGTTCACTATTACTCAGTCCAAAGGTGCAAAAAAAACTGTCATACTTGAGAAAGTTTTCCTCTTAGTGTAAAATGTAATCTTTTAATATTAAAACACCATGAAACTTATATGGCACTTATATGGCTGAGGCACGAAGATCATGAATTGAATGTTATCCTGGACTAAACAGAAACCTTATTTCTAAAACCTGGAGAAATGAATTCATTATTTTCAAAATTCATTAGGCTGGCAAGATGGCTTAGCAAGTAAAGACCCAAGTTTGATTTCTGACCTATATGATAGAAAGAGAAAACTGACTCTCAGAAGTTGTCCTTATGCCTTTAGAATTAATTTAGTCTAAATATACATAAATCTATGTTTGTTTCTTATATCTGACCAACAGTGAATGTGATGCTAAACCCATCTTTTAGTGGGAGGGAGAAGACCTACATATACACACATATATCCCTATACACATCGAGATTCTGATTACATACATGAATAGACTTGAAGGTTTCAATTGTGCCTACAAACAAAGAGTTATGTAGGCTGGAGATGGCTTAGTGATTAACAGCATTGACTGTTCCTCTACAGAATCCAGGTTCAGTTCTCACATGATAGCTTTCAACCATCAATAACTCCAATGCCCTCTCTTCTGGCCACAAATAGGTTCCAGGCAGGCACATGATGCACAGACATATATGGAGACAAATGGTCACACACATAAAATAATTTTAAAAAGAAAGTGTCACATTAGCAGCAGGCTTTCCCCCAGAGTCAAGCGAGTGAAACACACACTTCCCACACACACATTTCTCCATTTCCCTGTATGTATCTATGTATAAATATTTATATACCATGTTATGTATATGGAGATCAGAAGACAAGTTGTGGGAATCAACATTAAACACTAGGCCAGTCAGAGCCCATATGTTTGAGGCCAGCTTGGTCTACAGATTCTAGGACAATAAGGGACCATGTCACCGAAAAAAAAAAAGTATTCTTTGTAGATAACTTACATATACGTATTATGTATATTTGTGTGAATGGGCACACTGAGTGTAGGTGCCCAAGGAATACCCTGGGGCTGAGTTACAGGCGCTCGTGACCTACCTGACGTGGGTGCCGACAACAAACTTGAGTTCTCTGCAGGAGCAGTCCCTGCATTCGTCACTAAGCCATTTCTCTAACCCCAAAACTAAATTTCAAGAATGGTCTTAATATGAACATGGCAGGTTCAGCTACCAATGAGCCACACTGAAAATGAAAGAAGCCACCCATTCAACCTCCTTGTTTGTTTAAAATGACAGAGCCTTAATTAACCTGATAGAGAAATATTTGTTTGTTTATAGTTTTTCAAGACAGGGTTTCTCTGTGTTGCCCTGGCTGTCCTGTACTCGCTTTGTAGACCAGGCAGGCCTCAAACTACTTACAGAGATCTGCCTGCCTCTGCCTCTCTGAGTGCTGGGATTACAAGCGTGTACTATTGCACCCAGCTAGAAAAAAATATATTTAAAATCATTAAATATAACACAGTTTGCATAATATCCTAACATGTTTTGTTCAGAAAACTGATTAACTTTTTCCTATGTGCTCAATAAAAAAAGCATCCAAATTACTATATTATTCTTTTTCTTGAATATTTGCCAGGAAAAAAAGAAAGAAAGAAAAGAAAGAAATCCCAGTGAGAACTCCTTTCCTGAGATACTACAGACTTACTGGGCTGCTTCTGGGGCAGAAAGGATCACGTTCCTGGCCCCTCTTTTCCGCCAGCTGATTTAAATACTCTGCCATTCTCTCTTTTCGTTTTCTTTTCATCCAGATTTTGATCTCTTTTTTCTCCTTTTCAGTTCTTTGGGGGCATCTTCCAGAAGGATGCTGAATTCTGAAAAATAAGCAAGGATTATTGGCTTTTCAATGACTTGCTGATAAAAAATCAAATACTCTTGCTCTGGAAGGAGAATGTTTTAACACTTTGAAGGGCACCAAATCCTTATGCTCTTTAGTCAACTGTCTATGATCATGCAGAGAAGTCAAGTTTGGCTCGCAGCACCCAGGTTAGGTGACTCACAACCATCTACAACTCAAGCTCCAGGGGCATTGCATGCACATGTGCACACATCCAGCCCCTGACACACACACATAATTCTTAATTTTTTAAAGAATTTTTTCTGTTCTATTTTCTGGTACCACCTTTTTGAGTTTGATTGTAATGCACTGCATATTCAATAAGTTAATAATGGAACTGAACTAAGAAATCCAGTTCTACTGAATCAGGGCTAGAGAGATGACTCAGTGGTTAATAGCACTGACTGCCCTTCTAGAGGACCCCAAGTTCAATTCCCGGCACTCACTTGACAGTTCACAACTGTCTGTAATACCTGTTCCAAGGGCTCGAAAAACCTCATACAGACATACATGCATGCAAAACACTAATGTACACAAAATAAAAGAGAAATTTTACAAAAAATCTACTCAATCTTTAAGTTAAATTCTACTTTGTGACAGTCTCTCTCTTATAGCCCAGGATGGCCTCAAACGTGACACCCTCCTTTTCCTCCTCCCTGGTATCTTACGCCACCACACCTGATAGGCTTGTGTAGAAATAAATATAATTAAGGAAAGCATGAATGGAACAGTCAGCCTTGATTCCATCTAGAGAAGACTGAGAGGAAAATGACCTCTTTTATGTCCCACAGAAATGCTATTATAAATGCACCTAAGGGTTAGTATTTAGGATAAAGTACCACAAAGCAATCATTAATGACTTCTACTAGGAAACAGAACTCATTGCATATTTAGCACACAGTGTCCAGGTGAAAGCCCCTGTACCACAGATGTAGAATTAAACAAAACCGCGAGTATGCTGTTACAGAAGAGAGTGACACATACAAATCACAAAACCACTTTATGAAGAACATTTATTTTGAGCCTCAAATCTGTTTCATAAAACTAAAATAAAATCTAGCAAATTTTAAATATTCTTGAACCAGAACCAGAATTGTTTTAAGTAGATTAGAGTCTACACATACATGCATACATACGCACACACACGCACACACACATAGACATACACAGAGACACATATAAACGCACAAGATCTATGGTCCCATGCTTAGCACATATGCACTTTCATTGATTACCTGCATAAATTTCGAGCTTGATAGTCTGTTAAGCCAAGCTCTTTGCTGGAAACTCCACTGTTAGTTATAAGGTCATCAATGATGTCAGCAATATCAGTCAATCCAGTCACCTGGAGTTGATCTTCTGAAACACTTGGAAAACAATTTCAAGAATGTAAGTTTGGGGCTGGAGAGATGGCTCAGCAGTTAAGAGCACTGTCTGCTCTTCCAAATATCCTGAGTTCAATTCCTAGCAACCACATGGTGGCTCATAACCATCTATAATGAGATCTGGTGCTCTCTTCTGGTGTGTTGACGTACATGCAAGCAGAATACTGTATATATAATAAATCTTAAAAAAAAAAAAAGAATATAAGTTTATATCTGTGACTTAGCCACATTAAGCAGAAATGAGTAACACTGTATTCCTAGAGCACAAATGAACAGATACCCATTCTTAATTTTATTTTCATTAAAATTATTTTACTATAATTCTTAGCAGAAAAGCCTAGTTACAATTACTTCATTGATGCTCTCAAAAAAACGAGCTCTACGTCCAGATGAAAAATTTTTAACAGTTCATCTGAAATAGCTCCAGACTTTAAGAAAACAGCAAAACGCCTGGAGAAATGGCTCATTTGGAACATCCTCACTGTTCCAAAGTACCTAGCAACTCCATCAGGTGGCTCACAGTAACTATAGATTCCAGGAATGCAATGCCTGTGGCCTCAGTGGGCACCTGCACTCATGGGCATATACCACACATTGAAGAACAACAACACAGTAACAGAACTGGGGCTGGAAAGATGGCTCCGAAGTTAGGAGCACTGGCTGGGTTCAAGTCCCAGCATCCGCATGGTGGCTCACACCCAACTGTAACTCCAAGGCCAGGATCTGATGGCCCTTTCTGGCTTCCATGAGCACATGGCACTCACCTGGGACACAGGCAAAACATTCATATATATAAAAAAATTTTTAAGTAGCAAAACTTCATTATACCCTTATTCAATTTACTCAATTGCCTGACATAATCTTCATTTTATATCAAAATTGATGATTGACCTATCATTAACTAATTTACAGATTATATTCATAGTTTTCTAATCATTTCACTAATGTCCTTTTTCCATCCAGAGTCCACTTTGGTATTGGTATAGTTGTCTTGACGTCTGTCCTCTCAAATCTAAAACAATTTCTACCTTTGTATTTTCATGACCTTGATGCTTTGAGAAATCTTAGCAGGTCATTTTATAAAACATTCCTTGGGGGCCTAGAGAGATGGCTCAGATGGTTGTTCTTTCAGAGATCATGAATTCAATTCCTAGCAAGCACATGTTTGCTCAAAACCATCTATAATGAGATCTGGTACCTTCTCACCTGCTGACACACATGCAGGCAGAATACTGTATACATAATAAATAAATTAATAAAAAACATTCTTTGGTATTCCTCCATTCTGTTCATTATCAAGTCATGCTGTCTTTGGGCAAGAATACCATAATAGGCAAGTCCAAGATGGCGGCCCTGGGAGGACACTGTGACTGAGGAGTAGGACAGCAGTATCAGCCCAGCGACCGAGAGACTGAAATCTGGGACCTAAAACACCAGTGTTTGTGATTGCCAGGTGAGCAGAATTCCTACGGTGAGGAAATCAAGTGGGACACCCAGTTAATCCCTGGAAAAACTCCGGGCGACCAGCTGCGCAAAGCCCTAATCTGAACACACAGCTTCCCTCAGTGCTGCCAGCCGCCAGGACTGGGACACACACAGCCAGGCTGAGGCACCCTAGAGACCATTCCAGTCTGGGTGCATCAGCTGCGCACATCGGCTAACCCTAATCTGACCGTGCAGCTTCCGACCACCCCGCCAGCCACCCGCCACTCCGCCAGACGCCATCTTTGACAGGGGCTCAGAGTTCCTGGTCCAGACTGATACCAGTCCAGACCTGGGAGAAACGGTGGGCACACATCCGCTAGCTCTGTTCCGAACGTGCAGCCTCTCACGGCCCTTCAGTCATCACAACTGACCTGGACACATAGTTTCCAGTGCAGACTGAGGCACCTCAGATACCAGCCCAGACCTGGGAGAAACGGTGGGCGCACATCCCAGAACACGCACCTCCCACAGTGCGAGTGCAACCAGTCACCACCCCAGAGAAGGACACATAGTAACTGGTCCACACTAAGGTGCCCCTGATACCATCCCAGACTGGGGTGCACAGCCCCTAGCTCAGAAGGAGGCACCCGCAGCAACACCCACTGACCTCAGAGTCAAACCTGCAGAACCCACCAAAGTGTGAAGAACACTGGGAACCTGCGCAGGCGCTTGCCCACAGTCTGTGCTTGCTAAACGTGCTAGCGCCCTCATCCCCTCCTGAGCTTGCTCCCAAACCCCATAGCTCAACCTTATATACTCCCCTAGCACTCCCCTTTAAGACACCTTCCCAGCGCACACACACACACACACTTACTCCCCCCCCCCGCCCCCAACAACGAAACTGCGCCAGTGACCTTTCCTCCCACAAGGACAACTAAGGCAACTACACACACTATCAAACCACTGGAACTCACTGATCTTCTTGAAGAATACTCCAGACACCAGAGACTGAGAGTTCCAGTCTGAAGTTCAGCTTCAAGGAACAAACAGCTCCTTGAGTATATATAAACAAATGCCCAGAAGTCAACGTAAGAACTCACCCAACAAAAATCAGGACACCATGGCACCACCAGAAACACCCAAAAGCAATGGAGATTTTAATTCAGCGGAGACACAGGAAAATAATATTAGAGCTTAGAGCTATGCTTATGCAGTTACGAGAAGAACAAAAGCAGGAAATGAACAAGGCCCTCAAAGAAATACAGAATTTAACTGCCCACGTAGAGGAACATTTAAAGACATACAGAGAGGAAACAAACAAAAAAATAGGAGCAACATTCAGTCAGATGATGGAAATGGTACAAAGCATGAAAACAGAATTAGAATCTATAAAGAAAACACAAACAGAGTAAAACCTGGGATTGGAGAACTTAGAGAAAATATTAGGAACCACAAAGGTAAGCATCACCAATAGAATACAAGA
>CM053743.1:53331033-53403142 GCA_028658305.1 Pachyuromys duprasi | reverse complement strand
CATATATCCAAAAGAAGCTCAAGTACACAACAAGGACATTTGCTCAACCATGTTTGCAGCAGCTTTATTTGTAATAGCCAGAACCTGGAAACAACCCAGATGTCCCTCAGTCGAGGAATGGATACAGAAATTGTGGTACTTTTACACAATGGAATACTACTCTGCAAATAAAAACGAGGAAATCATGAAATTTGCAGGCAAATGGTGGGACCTGGAAACAATCATCCTGAGTGAGGTATCCCAAAAGCAGAAAGAAACACTTGGTATATACTCACTTACATAGACCTATAGGTTAGGATGGACATGCTGAAATCTATACACCTAGGGAAGATAAGCAAGAAGGAAGACCCAGAGTGGGATGATCAATCATCGGTTAGATGGACAAATGGGATGGACATTGAATGTAGGAGAAAACAAGCAACAGGACAGGAGCCTACCACAGAGGGCCTCTGAAAGACTCTAACTAACAATGAATCAAAGCTGATATTAAGACACACAAGCAAGCCACCGCCAGAGAGCAGGGAATCGTATGAAAAAAGGGGGAGTTAGTGAGATTTGGGGAGGACAAGAGCTCCACAAAGACCAAATACATCAGGGCACAGGGGTCTTCTATGAGACTGTTTCTCCAACCAAGGACCATGTATAGATACAAACTATAACCCTTGCTCAAATGTGGCCCATGGTAGCTCAGTACCCAACTGGCTACCCTAGTAAGGGAACAGGGACTATTTCGGTCATGAACTCAATGGCTGGCTTGTCGACTGCCCCCCTTACCCCCCAGGGAGGAGCAGCCTAACTAGATCCCAGAAGAGGACATTGCAGCCAGCCCTGAAGAGACGCGATAAGCTAGGGTCATATGGAAGGGGGTGAGGTCCTCCCCTATCAGTGGACTTGGAGGGGGGCAGGGAGAAGATGAGGGAGTGGGAGGGAATGAGGGAGGGAGCTACGGCTGGGATACAAAATATATAACCTGTGATTAATATAAATTACTTAAAAAAAAGAATAGCATAATAGTGATGCTATGCTCATAGAAGGTACCATGGTATTGCTTTGTCTCATTATAAGGAACTACAGATTGTAGCTGTTGTAGCTTAATACATAATGTAACAAAATGTAACCAGTATAGTCTACTACAGTCTACTTACCTGTATTAGAACAGCAAAGAAATACAATGTTAACATCTCCCAGTTCCTTGTAGTATTTCTTTACACTACAAAATGTATAATATCCAAGTTCACAGTCATAAAAGCAGCAAAATTTCCATAACACACATTAACATACAAATTTAAAATAGTGAACTCTTTATGATTTACCTTTCAAATAATTCATTGCTGTTATTCACACCTTAGAAAAAGAAACATTATTGTTAATACAATGATGAAAGTCAATTATCAGAATATACTGTATAAAAATTTTTTCAACAAAAAATATTTGTAAAACCTTAGGACAAGCTGGGTATGGTGGTGAATACCTGTAACCCCAGCACTTGGGAAGCAGAAGCAGGTGGATCTCTGAGTTTGAGGCCATCCTGATCTACAAAGGGAGTCCAGGACAGCCAATTCTACACAGAGAAACCCCGTCTCAAATAACCAAAAAAAACAAAAACAAACACACACACACACACAAAAACACACATGGTGCCACTTAGGGCAGCATTTTTGCATATGCTGTATGTATAAGCACATGTGTGCATGTGTAGAGGGAAGAGGTCAACATCAAATGCCTTCTATCCTTCTCCACCTTACTTTTTTAAATTTTATCTTCACAATTTATTCATTATATCCTGACTGAAGCCCTCCCGTAACTCCGCCAGTCCCACCCTCCCTCCCCTCTCCCCTCCATCTAGCTTCCCCTAATCCACTGAAAGGGAGAGTTCTCCACCAGTGCCATCTGCCTGTTAAGTCTCGTCAGGACTGCTTGGATCCTCTTCCTGCCAAGGCCGTATCATCAGGGGCGCGTGATCAGAGAGCAGTCAGCTGAGTTGAGATAGAGGCAACCCCTGCTCCCCTCACTCAGAGATCCACATGGAGACTGAGCTGCCAACCAGCCACATCTGAGCATCTGAGCACCTTACTTTTTGAGTCAAGGTTTCTTATTGAAGCTGAAACTGAGTGATTTGACTACAGACAGCCAACAAGCCCCAGAAATCCTCTCATTTCTGCCATCCAGCCCAGCTGAGCCCAGCTCTTTATGTACACACTACAGATCCAAACCAGCACGCTTGCACAGCAAGCAAGCCTTATACCAGTAGAGCCATTTCCCCATTCCCATGGTCAATTCTTTAACTTCAATTCTAATCAGATTTTAAAAGTATGTAACTAGAATGAAATCAGGTTTTAAATCTCTAAACTACTGTATGTGTGTGTTCCCTTATATATACTATATGATAGTAACTACTACCTACATTTTTTAAAGATTATTTTTATTTTATGGATATGAATATTTTGCCTGCATATACGTAAGTATGCTATGTATGCCTGGTACCCATGGAGGCCAGAAGTCGACATGAGACAGGCAGGAACTAGACTTACAGGCAGTTGTAAGCCATCATGAGTGCTAACAATAGGACCCCAAAGTCCTCTGCAAGAGCTGCAAATGCTGTTCATCACTGAGCCATTTCTCCAGCCCCTATTATCTATATTTTAAAATTACATTTTTTTCTGTCTCAAGTACTATATAGAATACAGCAGAAAATATACACTTCTTTGCTCAGTACATTCATAGAATAATGGAATATACACTGAAGTTAAACAGAACAGGAAACCCCTGACAACCTGAAAGTAGTGTGTTCTGGAAACAATTTTAATCCAGAAGCAATCTTCTTGAAAGAACAAGGCCCAGAGAATTATTTTTGAGACTATTCCAACATTAAAAATGTATCTTTCAGCAAAGCATCTATATGTGTGACTCTTTCAGACAATCAAGTTACTAAAGGAAGAGTGTTCTGACATTTCTTTAAAATTTTCTTTGTTAAGATTTTATTATATTGGTCTAAATTGTCTCTAAAATGTATATAAGCATATGTTTCAACATAGAATGATTTTGGTTTTCTTATGCATATATTATTTTATTTCTTAATCCCCTTACTGGTCCCAGACTTTGTGTTCGGAGAAAGACGTGAACTTCTGATTGCCTGCATAGATTTCCTGTGTGCTGGGATCACGTGGCTGATGCTGGAGCCTTTGGCATGCCAGGTTAAGCACCCTACCAACTAAGCTACATTCCATTCCCGTCCCCTTAATGTGAGGACTGATCTTTCTGCTTATAGCCTGGACAAATGTGAATTTCTTTTTTTGAGTCACGGTCTCTCTATGTAGCCTTGGGTAGCCTGGGACTCGCTATGTAGACCAGGCTGGCCTTGAACTCACAGAGATCTACCTGCTCCCAAGATCTGAGATTAAAGATATCCGTCAGCATGCCCAGCAAGTGTAAATTCAATAGCAAGTAATAGAAGGAAAAGTGAAATGCTTTGTATAAACCTAAGATGAGGTCAATAGTAAAATACCTTGCTTATTTTACTTATTTTCTCATAGGATAAAAAGATGTAACTGAAAGACAGGTTGTGTTAAACTGAGCAGAGTGGCTCACATCTTGGGTCCCAACATTACTGAGGCAGATTCAGGTGCAATTCAATGAGTTGAAAGCCAGACTGGTCTATGGATTAAGTTCTGGTTGCAGACTTAATGCTCAAGCAGTACCTACTAAACCTGGACACAGCTTGAAAGGTGACCAGTAAAAAAAGAAATAGATGATGGCTTTTATCAGAGAGAAGAAAAGTGTTACATTTAGAAACCATTTTTCCCCCTAGTCAGGGTTTCTCTGTGTAGTCCTGGCTGTTCTGGAACTCACTCTGTAGACCAGGCTGGCTTCAGACTCACAGAGATCCACCTGACTCTATCTCCCAAGTGCTGAGATTCCCAGCTAAGATTGACTTATTTTTATTTTATATGCATTGGTGTTTTGTCTGAATGTATGCCTGTATGAGGGTGCCAAATCTCCTGGAACTGAAGCTACAGACATTTATGAGATGTCATGTAGGTGGCTGGGAACTGAAACTGGATCCTTTGGAAGAGCAGCCAGTGCTCTTAACCACTGAGCCATCTCGCCAGTCCCTTAAGGAACACTTCAAAGCAGTTAGTGTAACCCTATTTTTGAAATTCTTCCTTTGGGACTACCTTCAAGAAATGATTAAGCAAAATTAAGTCAGTGTAATCCTCCACTAACCACAATTCTTCAACTTTAATTCTGTGGTCACACTCAGTCTGCCATCTTCTTCCTGCATAAGCAGTGTTTCTGGGAATCTTATGGCTATTTCTAAAATTAAAATCCAATCTCAGCTACCGGGTGAGGTGGCACACTCCTTTGATCCCAGCACTCAGGAGGCAGAGGCAGGCCAATCTCTGTGAGTTCAAGGCCAGCCTTGTCTACAAAGCGAGTCCAGGACAGCCAGGGCAACACAGAGAAACCCTGTCTCGGGGTGGGGGGTGGGGGGCAGGGGGGACCCAACTTCAATCAATCAGTTATTTTTCATTAACTTTTTTTTTTAAAGAAAGGGAAGTTGCAGAAGAGAAAACTCTAAGATATTCTGACTACAAAAGCAAGGAAATGGCACTACACCTGTCTAAGAGGACACCCTGAAGGAGATTCCTACTTAAGGCATCAGAATACTTATTTTGTTAAAAAAAATATGATATGATTTCTTTTCAAGTTTATAAGCATACATTAAATACACTTTTCAATGTATCCAGTTTACAAGAGTTACATAAGAAATACTATACCTATTATTCATATGACTTGTAATAACGATGTTTCTCCAAATGAAACCAGTGGCCCTGAAACTTTCTAACTCTCAGTCTCAACTCTGGAATGAGAATAATGAAATTCCTCCCTCACAGTCAACCTTAAAAAGGAACCATGTGAAAAACACATGTACAGTAATGTACATGGCAGGGGCTCAACAAATAACCAATAGTACTGTTACAAACTAAAATTTTAAATTCTAATAATTAGGATTTTGAACTCAATTTTTATAAAAATCAAATATTATAACTGTTCTCGATTTAATACTAAAATTTTATACATGTATAATACTTGGTTTAAAGTGTATTTATGACATTTTTATATGAATGGCATGTTTAAATCTTTCTTCCCTGAAGTGAATATTATAAAATTACTTCCCAGTCCTTCATGCTTGTATCCCTCCCTGGTACAGTTCAGTAAGACGTTAATGCGACACAAGAGCATACACAGCTAAGACATGAAGGACAGTACCAGGAGAAGTGATATTCCAGTCCATGGAAGAACAAGCAGCCGACTCTTCAGAAGGGCATGCGTAGGTTCTCTGGCTAGAACAGTTTTCTGTTACTAACACTTCTGTCTCTGAAGTTTCCTCTGTATCATTTTTATCTTCCACGTCCTCATGAGTCTGGAAACACACTAATCCAAGGCATACATACAATTAAGAAAGAACACAAAGGAAAGTGTAGCAACTTCTTATGGAACATTCATCCCCTAATATACACAAATAAGTGTATTAGACACTTCCAACACATTCCGAAAGTTTTCTACAGTATGGTAAACTAATTTAACAAGAAATATAAAGTTAAAAAAAATCACATTTAAGAAAAGATAAGAAACCACAAGAGGAACAGTCAGATCTGAAAACAAAGTTTTAGCTATTGTGAATAGTAACCAACAAAGGTGACAGAAAATTAGAAAGCAGTAAATTAGTAAATTAGAAAGCAGATTTGAAGAAGTAATAGTGAATATACCACTGAGCCCTAAAGAGGAAGAAATCATGAAACAGTAAACACAAACACACACCCCAAACAAAATCATAATAGAGACTGACAAGAAGGCTTAGCAGGAGAATTACGATTGCTGTGAAGCCTGAGGACCTCAGCTCGACTTAAAGGACTCATACTGTAGGAGAAGGAAACTAATTCCCTGAAGTTGTCCTCTGCCCTCCAGGTGTGCACTGGGCTCCTAACCCCAAGCATGTAAGCTTAAAAAATCAAAGAAACAGAACAAGGTCCAAAATAAACTTAACAGGCATTGTTATAACAGAGTGGGGGAAGGGCCATGGAAGTAATACAAACTTCCCAATGTTAAATATTCAAAATGGAGAATTTACTTAGGCGTAGGATTGAAATTCACACCTTAGACATTGTATCAAAAAAGAAAAATGAGTAAGAAGTAAATTTTAAAGCAATCAGATTTTAAAACAGCAATCAGACTATCTGCACATAGGCAGTGTAAACTTAACCATTAGAGATGTCAATAAATACTGGGATAATGTCTTTCAAATGTTAAGGGAAACACTAGAAAACGTGTGAATTCTGCAGTCAGCTATACACTATGACCTAAAATCACAGTAAAGCTAAAGCTATTTTCAAACACATCGATTATCTACCACTCACAGACTTGGAAAGAACTAATAATGCGAAAACAGAATATTTAAAGAAACACATACAGGATGCAAGCACGTGTGTACACATACAGGGAAGCAAAACACCCATGTAACATAACATAAAAATAAAGAAAAAAAAAGATTAGGGATAGGGTGGGAAACAATGGCTTCAGCTCACAGATAAAAAGTATTTTTTGTGGGCTGGAGAGCTGGCTCAGAAGTTAAGAGCACTGGCTGTTCTTTCAGAGGTTATGGGTTCAATTCCCAGCAACCACATGGTGGCTCACAACCATGTATAATGATATCTGGTATCCTATTCTGGAATACAGATTCTAAGTAATAAATCTTAAAATTGAAAAAAAAAGTATTTTTTGAAGCCAGACTTCAATAACAGGCCTGGTATCCAACACAAACCTTCTTCAGAAATGCTAATGGCTTTTGAAGGTAACGGTTTTTCAATTTCAGGGCCAGAGTACAATTCAACATGATCCACCAGTGCAGCCTACAAACAAACACAGAAAAACAATTGCTGAAATGTTATATTTGATAATGTCAAAATATCAAACAATTTTATGTACATTTTAAGCATTTAAAATAATAGAGCAAAAATGAAAGAAATAGGATAAAATCTAGTATGAGCCAATTGTTGGGGCTAATGAAAAAGATTTTTTTCTATTTGTAGCCAAACTGATGTGACCCATTCACAAGATTAGGAAATGACTTCATACAGTTCTGTAGTGGGAGAGAAAGTCAGCTACCATTGTACAAGGGCTTCTACATTCAGATGAGGAAACAACACCAGAGAGGGATTCCCACAGTGCCAGGTCGTGGGACTTCAACTTGAGGTCTTACACTTCCAAGTTAGTACTTGGTCAAGATCTCCTAGTAGTCCCAGCCTCATCCAGGCCTGCAAACTGTTTTGTTAAACTTGACAAACGATAGTGTTAGTACTTTAATTAGAGATGAAGGACGAATGGTAATACATGAGGGGAGGGAGGAAGGGGAAAGAAATAACATTATGGCTATCTGAAAAAGTCACAGGGAAACATTTTCTAAACATAAGAATACATATATAGCTGGGTGGTGGCGCATGCCTTTAATCCCAGCACTTGGGAGGCAGGGGCAGGTGGATCTCTTTGAGTTTAAGGCCAGCATGGTCTACAAAACAAGTTCCAAGATGGCCCAGGCTACACAGAGAAACCTTTGAGAAGAAAATGACACTCCACTGAAGGCAGTGTTTTCAAATCCCACGTTTCTTTGCTGACAAGGAGCACAGACTCCCTACTTGAAAGTTTATGGCCTCTGTCCTCAGCTGGGGGCGATTTTGGTGTCTGGGGGACAGCTGGCAGGGTCGGGAAGCACTATCTGTTATACTGGGGTTGTGCTGCTGGCACCTAGTGAAGACCATGATGCTGCCAAATGTGCGGCAATGCATGGGAATTCAGAATACCTGGAGCTGTGAGTGTGGCTTATTGGTAGAGCACTTGCCTAGTATGTGAAAGATCCCAGACCCACAGAAAAAAGTAAAAAGATAATCATCTAGGCCAGTGGCTCTTAACCTTCCTAATGCTGTAACTCGATAATACAGTACTTCATGTTGTGGTGACCCCATAAAATTATTTTTTTAAGAAAATTATTTATTTATTTTTATTTTACGCATATTGGTGTTTTGCATGAATGTATGTCTGTGAGGGTGTTAGGATTTCCTGGAACTGGAGTTACAGACAGTTGTGAGCTGCCATGTGGGAGCTGGGAATTGAGCTCAGGGCCTCTGGAAGAACAGCCAGTGCTCTTAACTGCTGAGCCATCTCTCCAGTCCTAATAAAATTATTTTTGTTGCTACTTCATAACTGTAACTTTGCTGTTATGAATTCAATGTAAATATCTGTATTTTCTGATCTTAGGTGACCCGGCCCCCAAAAGGATCCATGACCCACAGAACTGCTGATGTAGCCTGTCAACAATGCTGAGGTTAAAATTCTAGCTTATTTCTTATTATTTGATAGATGTCTAAAATTATATCATACTAATCATACTATGTATCTAATAACTCAATTGCTGCCATCACCACATACAAAAACCCATACATACAAAAACCAACAGAAAATAAGAATAGATACCTTTCCCCAGTGCAGATTTAGCACTTCCGGTGCAGGGAAGTCGTGCTCTATATTCTCTGCAATGGTCTGCACTGTTAACAGCTGCTCATCCATCTCCTGGAGCTTAGCAGTAAGATGTTCTAGCTTTTGAGCAGCAGAGCCTCGTGCAGGGCACACAGCAGGGCTCGGAGTGGGGCACGCAGTAGGGACATCCTGTAGCAGGGTCCAAAGCAGAGATTGTTCCACAGACTCTGATTTTGTGTTCTGTTCCTTGACCTGGAAGTTTTGTTCTAGCAGATCTAAACATCAAAGAAAGATCAACATCAATTTTACTTAAGGAGAAAGTATGGACAATCTCATTTTAAGCCAATATACTTTCCAAATCTGTTTTATTACACATTCATTTCAGTTTAGTGACTTAAAAGAGCTGTAATAATGTAGTGTCACAAAGCTCTATACAAATAGCAATTTGAATGTGACCTTTACACCTTCTTACACACTGTTATTGTATCAAAAAGCAACTTTTTTGTTGTTTTGGTTTGGTTTTTCAAGACAGGGTTTCTTTGTGTAACAGCCCTGGCTATCCTGGATTCCCTTTTTGTAGATCAGGCTCACCTGCCTCTACCTCCCAAGTGCTGGGATTAAAGTCGTGCACTACCATAACCAGCCTATCAAAAAGTAACTTAAGAACTTTACAACTTTTGAAAACCAACAGCATCACACAGTAAAAGCTAGATTCAGTGTGGGCTACTACTGATTCCATGCAGAGTGTGAGCCAAGCAGAGAACCTTGGAAGACCAACTCATTGTTCCTCCTCCGTGCACTGCCTCTACTCTCTCCCCCGCTCAGGGAGCAGCACTACTATTCACCATGTTTCCCAAGCCAGGGGCCTAAAATAAGCTAGGTCGCTCTCCTTCAGATTCCAAAGTAGTATCAAATACTGGTGATTCTCCCTCCTCATGTCTCCATTCTTATACTGCTTAACTGGTGTTTTAAGAATACAGACCTCAAATAATACCCTATTTTCTCCTGTGAAATGTATCTTCCACAGTGCCTAATAAGGTAAGTTAGGAACAAAAATTTGATATTGTTACTTTTTCCCCAAAATTTTTCCATATGTCTCTAATACCTTTACATTAAAGGTCTAAATGTTACCACATGTATAACGATGCTACCGTCTCCCTTCCACTTCCAAACCTTCAGCTCTTGCTACTCCTTTCAGCAAATACTATGTCCGCTTCTAAGAATGGTAAACTTCCCAAACCAGAACTTCACTACCGCAGTCAAACCTCTCAGTCTGAATGCACTTTCTCCCTTCATACAAGTTCCCTATAATGACCACTGTTGGCATCTCTCAGAAAATGGACTGTCCTCTCTTAAGAAGATACTTGCTGTATTGCCCAAGAACCCCATCACACAGCCCTCTGAGCACTTATAAGTTGTATCCTAACCATCCTTTTATTCCTGTCTTCCTTTCTCCACAGTCACTGCCCACAGGTGGACAATCTGCAGTTACTTCTTCACTCCTAGTAATTGGTCTCTAAATGTTTACAGAATGAGAGACCCACGGGGGGGGGGGGGAGGAGGGAACCCTAAAAAACAAAAAAACATTATTCTGCCTACTGTACTTAGCTCAAAGAAGTTTTGTAAAGATCAAGTTTTACAATGAAATGCTCTGAAAAATGAGAAATATAAACAAATATAAACAGTGTTTGACAGTTCCTGGTCCCAGTCCTGGGGAGCCTTCCCAACAGAAGATGTTAAGTATCAGTGCTGATCTTGTTTTACGGGTTTCAGCTTCCTCTCACACTTTTTATTTTCTGTCTATTGGTCCCATTTCTCATTAGCGGGAAGTGTCTCCTCTAACCACCCTCAGGAAATACCTGGTGCACACAGACTTAAAGGAGAAAACACAGCAGAAACCCAGAATGGCCTTGGTATGTAAGGGAAGAAGTTGCTTGTAAGGAATATATACATTTATACATATACACATATGCATAAATAATTAATGAATAATGAGGCCATAAATTTGAAACAGACCAATGAAGGGTATATGGGAGGAGAGAGAAAAGGGATAGGAAGAGAAATGATATATTATAATCTCAAAAATAAAAAATGAAAAAAACAAAATATCCTGTTATTAATTAGCTACCAAACCTACATATTTACTATATGCTGTAACAAAATTTCCTACGCATGTATTTTATCATGTGTGTGTGTTTGTTGGGCGGAGTGGGAAGTGTATGTGCCACCATATGAGTGTGGAGGTCAGAGGACAATTTTAGGGAGCTGGATCTCTCCTTTTATCCTGGGATCTGGGACTGAACTCAAGTTATCAGGCTTGAGAGTACAAGTACTTTTACTAGCCCATAATTTCCCTTCTTTTTAAAAGATGAGAATTCCTTTTAAACATCAAAATACTAAAGGACTCTGACAATTTGTTTGTTTTCAGCCTTACTACCTTGAGAGAGATATGCACACGTAGATCTGAAGTCTCCTTGCAAACTACTGTGGGGCCTTAGAGCCATGCCTCCACCTCATTTATGTATCTTGCTCCTTTCTCCTTCAAGTGCTTTTGCAACGATCCAGTAAGGAATCTAGGGAGGAAGGGCCATGTAGTAAATAAACATCCTGGCTATATACCTCTGTCCTGTTGCCTGTCTGATGGCATCACTGAGGGAATCCCAGGCTCCTTCACTTCCACAATACTTGCTCTCCAGCTTTCCCCTTCCAAACAGGATTGAGTCATTTTTGCAGGTTCAGAAATTAAACCCAGAGAACTTGCAGATTCTATCAAGAATATACAAACACAAGGTTATAAATGTCCACGCCAGGCAATGGGGAGGCTAAAAGAATATTTGTAAATATGAACAGAAGCATGACAAAGGGCAATGTATCTACAGGAGATCTAGGAGATTTGAGGTAAGAATTACAGAGCTAAACACATTTTAGTGTATTTAATTATTTTAAAGTAAGAGAAAGTATTTACCTTGACTCTGAAAAGCATGAGGAGGAACAGCATTAACAACTGAAGCTGCCATACAATGTAATTCTGCAGATGATGGACCTTCTGGAAGATGGCTCTGCTGCTTGGTAACATCGTCTGAAGGCTCTTCACTGGCAGGTAATTCCATCAGATCACCAGCTTCAATGTCAATCACATCTAGATAAGTATGTCCAGCCTGAGTTAAACAGAGAAATAATTTTTTTTTTTAACTTTAGAGGACCAAAAAAGGGATAGTGGTAGTAGTAATTCATTATCCCTATTATTATTACAAGAATGTGCATATCTAACTAGGAGAAACCAAGTATGTTACTGGATCTAATTTACAGTACTATAGGGCATAACACCTAAACTAATTTTTGATATTTCTTGTGAAGTTATGCAGATTTTAATACTTATTTCACCCATAATATGGGATGCAATATGGATGACCACATGTTTTGACACAGGTTATTATTAAAATTCAATGTACAGACCAAGGCTATTACCATATGAGGCGGGGAAGTAGACAAAGGTTTCTCTGATATTCCAGTGGGAAATGTGACATTTAGATACACATCTGGAATCAGGAGCTGAGGAGCATTCAAAGATTCATGGCCTAGAAATTAAGTAAAGAAAATCAGAAATGTTAAACATGTTTTTAGTCATTAATGTTCTAAGAACAAGTTTACAACAAACAACATAAAATGTATATTTCTCTAAAAAACCTAAATAATAGCTTCCTAAGTATAAATAGATTAAGGAAAATTTAATCCATTAATCCCAGCACTCGGAAGGCAGAGGCAAGCGGATTTCTGTGAATTTGAGCCCAGCCTGGTCTACAAAGTGAGTTCCAGGACAGTCATGGCTACATAGTGAAACCCTGTTTCAAGAAAAAAAAAAAAAAGAAGAAAAGAAAGAAAATTCAATCAATTCTATTTTAAGTGTGATTTTCTATAGGAAAATTTATAATCAAAGACAAAAACCTACTTTTCTCACAAATAACAATACTATCTAAATTTTGTAAGGAGCATTATTTCCTATTTCTGTTTTAAATACATTAAATTATTTTACTTGAGAGACACATATATATTAGCTACATTTTAAAAACTTTCAATAGTTTATTTTCACAGATATAATTCATACTCTTAAAACAGATTTAGAATAGTCATAGGGCTCACTGTTAACTTTCACTAGTTAACTACTGCTTATCCAACAGTAAATACAGAGGCTTACCACTACAGAGGTAAGCATACAGCTCAACTCCATGCTTTTGTTCTGGGACCCAAATCTATTTTTATAACATTTTGTTTTTAACAAAGTATTACTTTAAATTCATATGGAAATGAAATGCATGTCATATTGACTTTACTAAAAAACTGCTAACAAAGATTGAACTTAACTCATAGGTTAGCGTTCAATTCCAAGAAAAATTTAAATTGTCATCCTATCTCTATGGAGCTGCTTGCTTGGTCAAGCTGTCATTTCTAAGGGACAGAGTGACTTTAGCTTTGGCATTAATGAAGATGTAACTTAAGGCAAACAAACTCAGAGAACAAAGAAATCACACCTGTGTTCGCAGAAATGACTTGTTGATTTTTCCCACTTTCAGAATCAACTTCTTGGGAAGTACCTTCCTTATCTTGTAGTAAATTCAGATATATGAGGGAAAAAATAGAAAAAGAAATTTTACAAACACAGGGAAATTAAATATATAAGTGCAGATAATTATATAGTATTTATAAAAGGTAATGGGAAAATAAACTGCCAGCTTAATTTAGTTTAAACAGTATCACTGCAGACTTTATTTTATTTAACTCTGAGTCATGGTCTTACTACACAATAGGCCGGGCTGACCAAACTCCTTATGGTGATCGGAGATCCCCCGAGGCTGCCTCTTCAGGGCTCGGTTAAAAAGCGTGCGCCACTATGCCAGACACCATCATGACCCTTTTAGCTATCCTGGGTTTTCTTGTTTTTCCATATGAAGCTGACAATTGCTCTTCCAAGGTCTGTAAAGAATTGTGTTGGTATTTTGATGCTAATTGCATTGAATCTGTAGATTGCTTTTGGCAGGATGGCCATTTTTACTGTTAGTCCTACTGATTCATGAGCACAGGAGATCTTTCCATCTTCTGACATCTTCAATTTCTTTCTTCAAAACTTGAAGTTTTTGTCGTACAACTCTTTTACTTACTTGGTTAGAGTTATACCAAGATTTTTTTAAATATTATTTGTGGGTATTGTGAAGGGTGGTGTTTCCCTAATTTCTTTCTCAGCCTGTTTATCACTTATGTAAAGGAGGGCTACTGATTTTTAGGAGTCAATTTTGTATCCAGCCACTTTGCTGAAGATATTTATCAGCCGCAGGGGTTCTCTGGTTCAATTTATATATACTTATATATACTATTTTATATATACTATCATATCATCTGCAAACAGTGATACTTTGATGTCTTCCTTTCCAATTTGTATCCCCTTGATCTCATTTAGTTGTCTTATTGCTCTAGCTAAGACTTCAAGTACTATGTTGAAGAGATACGGAGAGAGTGGGCAGCCTTGCCTTGTCCCTGATTTCAGTAAATTGCTTTAAGTTTCTCTCTATGTTTACATATGCACATTGTATCCTTCATCTCTCCAAGACTTATAATATGAAGGGGTGTTGGATTTTTTTCAAAGGCTTTTTTTAGCATCTAATGAGATGATCATGTGGGTTTTCCCCAACCCCCAGCTTGTTTATATGGTGGATTCTACTGATGGACTCTCTGGTCCTCTGCAAAAGCAGCAAGTGCTCTTAACCTGTGAGCTATGTCTCCAGCTACAAAAAGTGCACTTTTTAATTTTTAAAGTATTTACCTGGGTCTGTGTTTGTACTAGCATCATGATGTCCCACAGCTTTCTTTTGCACAGAGGCCATAAAATGCAGTCCAGCTGAAGTATTAATATCAGCTTCTAACATTTCTTAAAGATAACAAAATACAGAAAGCAGTCACTGAGAGCAAACATGTTGTTAGAAAGCACATTAACTAGAGGTGGGAGTTGGAATATTATCAAAGTGTACTTTCTACATGAGGTGTTATATAAACTACATCTTAAAGACACAGTTAATCAAACCCATATATGTAAAGGACATGTTATGCCCAGAAACCTAGAGCCTTCTGCTCTAGCTAAGGAAGATCCGGTAGAAGCAATGTGATGAGATCATTATTGTAGAAAACCCACTCCATCTAAAGTGTGGAAAGTAGATTTGAATGAGTAAAACTGAAGACAATTAGATACTTGTGTAGCAGTATTACAGAGGAGGTAAGAAAGGCTAGGACTGATTACTGGGTAAGAAGAGAAAGCAAAGGGTAGAATTTGGGGTTTGTTTTTTTGTTTAGTTAATATTAATATAATGGAGTTAGAGAACATTGTAGGAAAAGAAAACAGTTTGGGCAGGAAAGATAATGAATTCCAACCCTAGGAGTTACAAGTGGATTTTCCCCACGCAGAGGAGCTCTGCAGGAGCAGAATCAAAGTCCTATTTATATTATGGCATTCTGAATTAGACAGAGATTCTAAAGGGAGATGGCCCAGGAAGTCTAGGTGAATAAGAGAATAACAACATGGCATATTGTGGCATTAATAAACATATATTTGTTCTTTGTTCTTAGTTCTCAGCAGTTTTCTATTCCTTTAGAATAAGGCATATACCTTAAATAAACGTGAGCTTTTTATTCATAGGGACCCTGTTGATCATACCAGGGTTTATGCTAATGAGGGATCCTGGAAGATCTCTAAACAGCTTCAGGGTCCAGGGTGGTCACCAGAGGACCCAACTATACGGTTAAAGGATTAGCACCTACTGTGGGGGAGGTGGAGGCACTAAAGATTCAGTTCAGTATATGACTTAATTAGGTATACAGAGAATCACAGAAACGTTGTTGGGTATACTACAATACACATCCACTGGTGTACTTCCCAGCCATTCATTTAAAAATGGCATAATACAAATGACACTGTTCTGAACTGACTCTTACATTTTTAACATACATGTACTTTCTATGACAAATTCAATGTTGGGCATAATCTCCCAAAATGTCCTTATTTAGACCTTTTTTTATTCTATTTGACATTCTAATTAACTATATCAGTCTACTGCAGAGCTTGATAAACTTTCTCTGTAGCAATTCCTCTACTTTGCTATGGTCTGAAAACCTTGAGATGTTATGGTACAGTAAGACCTGATTGATAAAAGCAGGCATGGTCTAGATCAGGCTTTGATGTCAACTATTAATCTAGTGGATAAAAAAACGAAGTACTGAGACCCTGTATCATGTCTCACCATAGAATATACCATAGAATAGGAAAGTAATTGTGGTGGTCTGAATAAGAATGGCCCCATAGGAAAATATATTTGAATGCTTAGTTTCCAGGGAGTGGAACTATTTAAAAGGATTCGAAGGATTGGGAAGTATGGCCTTGTTGGAGGAAATCTGTCACTTAGGGTAGGCTCTGAGGTTTCAAAAACCCATATCAGCTCTGTTTCTTTCTCTCTCTCTCTGCTTATGGATCAGGATGCAGCTCTCAGCTACTATGCCAGAGCCATGTTTCTCACCATTCTCCCTACCATGATAATAATGGACTGATCTTCTGTCAACGTAAGCAAGACCCATGTAAATGCTGTCTCTTTTAAAGAGTTTCATTGCCAGGTGGTGGTGGCATATACCTTTAATCTCAGCACTTGGGAGGCAGAGGCAGGCAGATCTCTGGGTGTGAAGTCAGCATGGTTTATAGAGTGAGTTTCAGGACAGGCTACACAGAGAAACCCTGTCTTGAAGAATAAAAAGCAAACAAACAAGAAGAGTGTGATGATGTATCTTCATAGAAATATCCTCCCCGTCCTCCTCCTCCTCTTCTGACAGGGTTTCCGTATATAGCTCTGACTGTCCTAGATCTTGAACTATAGACCAGGCTGGTCTCAAACTCAGAGACCCATCTGCCTCTGCCTCCCAAGTGCTGGGATTAAAGATATGTGCCACCATGCCCAGCCTTATTACAGTTATTTCTAAAAAGCTGACTTAATACTAAATTTAGACATTACATTAATCATTTGTATACATACCAAAAGGAATGTCAAATTTATCCAACGGCTGAGAATCATGATGTCCTAGGTGTTCCTAAATGAAGTCCAAAATAATCAGTCTATTATTAATTCAAGGGCATTTATTATTTTGGAAAAATACATCTAAGAGCTATAAAGATTGAATTATTAGTTACAGATCTAGCTTCTGTCATTTTTGTAAAAAAAATTGTAAAAATAACTCTATCAAGTTATTTATTCTGTCAAAGCAACTGTACAATGAGATCCACAAGTCGAGTAATAAAAAATAGTATCACTAGTTTAAGAACAACTTACTAATTAATATGCACAAGTCTCCACAACAGATTAGACCTGATACTCAAACTGTAGCCCTATCCTGCTAAAGTATTTTCTTGTTGTTATTGGTTTGTTTTTTGTTTTTTGTTTTTTGTTTTTTGTTTTTTTGAGACAGGGTTTCTCTGTGTAGCCTTGGCTGTCCTAGACTTGCTTTGTAAACCAAGCTGGCCTCAAACTCACAGAGATCTGCCTGCCTCTGCCTCCCAGTGCTGGGATTACAGGCATGCAACACTGCATCTCGTTTCCTGCTAAAGTCTTTAATGGACTCAAAAGACATTTTCATTAAGTGTCTCCAGACATGCTCATGAGGATTCAATGAAAAAGCATGGCTTTAAAAAAATATACATAAATGAAATTATGTATCTCTTTAATGTTTTTTTTCCAAACTGAATGAATGCTTAAAGAGATATCATTTATTTTTTTATATAGGTTATATAAAAATATCTATCTGGATAACCCTGGAGAGACTCAGCCTTTGATAGAAAATGATAATATCATACATCATGATCATGAAGACAGAGAAAAAGCCCAGGGTGACATCATACACATCAAAGTCAGCAGGCAGATGCACTAAGCTGCAGTTTTCAGTTTGCCGTCCAACTGTTTTTCACCTCCACAAATGAGTGTGTCCATTTGTGGAGGGACTCAGCAGGGCTCTTGTGTACTATGATGCCAGACCCTCCAAACCACAGCCTGAAACTTCCAGCAACCAGGCTACACAGCCACAAAGAAATTCTGAACTGTCCCATGCAAGTTAGGGAAAAACCTACTGCAGCTGTTCTGTACCTTGGGTTCCATGATGGCTTCTGACTTGTTACTAATGAGGGAATCCTCTGGTCGGAAACTAACACTTGGTTTTCTTTCTGGCTTCTGAGCTGTTTCTTCTTGCAGTTCCCTTTTAGCTCGTCTGCTTTGCCTGTTGACGACAACAGTGTAGAACATGGTTTCCCTTATAGTAACTCTAGGTTCTGATTTGTGTCTTGTTACATGAAAACAATTGTGAAAAATCCATTTCACTAAGATTTAATTAAACCAAGAGGACATTCTGATAGATCCAAACAATTACAGGTGACACTAAATTAAGTATTCTGATTTGGTCACTAGAATCTGGAGATAGATTTATACCTTTGAAGCAGTTTCCAAACTCTCACAGTTACATTTTAGAAGCTGGTGCCAGAAACCCTATGAAAAACTTCCACTAAGATCTAGGAAGAGGCTAAATAGAAAACTCAGCAAGGAGAGCTCAAAAGCAGACAGGATAGCATTGGGAACTAATTTAAACATGTGTTCCATACATATAAAGTACCATCCACACATTCTGAACACCACTGCAGGTCAAAGACCACACTAGTGGGGCAGTGGTGGCGCACACCTTTATTCCCAGCACGTGGGAGGCAGAGGCAGGCAGATCTCTGAGTTTGAGGCCAGCCTGGTCAACAGAGTGAGTTCCAGGACAGCCAAGGCTACACAGAGAAACCCTGTCTAAAACCAAACCAAACCAAACCAAACAAAACAAAGGACTATGCTAGGTGCTCTTCGTTTTTTTATCCAGTAGATTAATAATTGACATCAAGGCCTGATCTAGACCATGCCTGCTTTTATCAATCAAGACTTACTATACCATAACATCTCAAGACATGTACTTCTTAGTACCTTGAAACACTTCTAGCATCACCTACTCTCATATCTTGTAACAATTTGGAGGATACATGGTAAAGTTACTAAAAAATAAATGATGGTTCAAAGTGTTTGGCTATACATGGAATTTTACCTGATCCCAAAGATTTGTGCTACAAAACATAATTGTTCACTCTGTTACACAAACATGGAGAAAAACATTCCAGCCCAGGAAAGGTAAGAAAGAAACTTTAAGAAAAATAGCATTTCTTTCCTCACTGTGATATGAGTTTAGACACAGGGAAACAGACAAGAAAACTACTAATTACACACATTTGTGCACTATGAAGGGACTGAATCACAGCCATCTTTATGACTTTGGTATAGAACATATCAGTGAACACTTCATTCAGAACTTACCTCTTCTTTCCTTGTATTATTTTAGATGCTTCCACATTGACCTTTAGAAGCTGAAGATGAGGAGAATCACCTTGTTCAAAAACATGTGCTAGTTTTTGTTGGCTTCTCTTAAATGCCATGAGGTTTTCAAGTGGGATAAGTTGGGGCTTCTTATACTACAGAAAGAGAACAACAAATCAAATACACAACTATGGTGGAAAAAAAAAAGAAAACATTTGTTTACATTAAACTAAGACACATACAGAACACATAAAATTCAATGAATGGACAGGAAGAATGAATATCCATCTTATACAATTAGAAGGCTATTAAGAGTTTCGTATATGTCTTTTTTACTTTTCCTCCTGGAGACTGAGTCACAGGGTCTTGAGCATGCTACGTCACTGCTCAGCCCATGAGCTGCATCCTTGGCCCTCAACTGAGTCACCTTAAAGTCCCCATCTCCTAAAATGCATTTCCATATAAAATCTTCCTCCCTGTGAGGAAATATAATATGAATGGCTTTTAATTGAATGTTAACGCGATGAATGATGTAGTTCTTGAAGACTATAGATGGAGTGGGCATATCAGCATATTCTGATAATCCCTCAACAGGATCAGAAGAACTTGGATTTCGGCATATTATTCTAATGAAAAACTTTTAAAATTATTCTCAAAATACTAAAATTCCACATCTTTAATCCCCTCTAATGTCCATGATATGTTGAAAAAGGGAGGGATGATGACTACTTCTTCTAATGACTGACCATTTCTCTTCACAGTAGCATCTGTGAGCAGTAAAGTACACCACAGAAAAAATTACTCCATTACTACCCTAGCATGGCACTACCAACTGACAAAGTTAGAGGTGAAGCAGTCTGAGCTTCATGTATCAGAGGAAGTGTCTTGAAAGGAATTTAGTGAATTTATAAAGCTACTGTCTCCTTACATAGAATGCTATTGACAAGCTGGTATGTACTTAAAGACTTATCTGAGACAGACTTGAGCATTATTGTATCACAATTGCTAGAAACTTCAAACACACCATGTGCACTTGCTACACACACACATACACACACACACAGTACCTGGTAAATTTATTTTCCTTATATTTTCTTTGTGCAGAAAAAAATATGTATGAAAGAGTGTAAATTCTGGTAGTTTTACAAAATACCTAAAACATTTAAAATAAATGACTTTTATGCTATTATCTGTAACAGAAGAATTACTTTTCTTTAAAGATTCATTTATTATGTATACAATGTTCTGTCTGTATGTACACCTGCACACCAAAAGTTCTTGGATTAAAGGTGATAGGGCTAAACTACCAAACAATAAACAGGGTTTTGTATTGTTTTAAGATTTATTGGTTCTGATTTATTGGTTCTGATTCTGATTTATAGTGTTCTGCCTGCAGGCCAGATGAGTATACCAGATCTCATTATAGATGGTTGTAAGCCACCATGTGGTTGCTGGGAACTGAACTCAGGACTTCTGAAAGAGCAGCTAGTATTCTTAAACTGAGCCATCTCTCCAGCCCCAGAGGAATTATCTTAAGAAATGTGATGACAAAACAGTTCAGCAAGTAAAAGTGCTTGCTGCCCAGCTCAGTGACTTGAGTCTGATTCCCAAAACCTACAGGATAGAACTAGTCCACAAAAGCTAACATTCAAACATGTGCTCTTGGCATGCACATGAGTACACACTGTGCTGGATAGTTTGTATCAAGTTGACAATATATAAAGTCATCTGAGTAGGGAATCTCAAGGAAATGCCTTCATAAGACTGGGCTGTAGGCAAGCCTGTAGGGCATTTTCTTAATTATTGATTAATGGGGGAGGGCCCAACCTATTGTGAATGGTGCCCATCCTGGGCTAGTGGTCCTGGGATCTATAAGAAAACAGGCTGAGCAAACCACGATCAACAAGCCAGTAAGCAGTACCTTTCCATGGCCTCTGCATTAACTTCTGCCTCCAGGTTCCTGCCCTGCTAGAGTTCCTGTCTGGACTTCTTCCAATGATGAAAGCAAAGTGGACATGTTAGCCAAATAAGCCCTTTCCTCCCCAAGTTCCTTTGTTCATGGTGTTTTATCTCAATAATACTAACTCTAAGACCCATACTCACACCCAAACCAAATCGATGTTAAAACATGTTCTAGAGGTCTCATAGTACAGTCTTACATCATAGGAAACACAGGACTCAGCTTTTCAGTCAACACATTAAAAAGTCATTACCGTATTCTCTGGAGGCAAGCATGAATGAAGTAATGATAGCTGTGTATATTTTTTTCCTTCTGTGCCAGATTTGGTAGGTACTGAGGGAAATCTACTTGATGCTCCTGGTGGTGTTGAGAATACATGAGGAGGCTTAAACTGCAAATGCAATAAAGGAAGTCCAAAACAATTCTGAGGTGCTGTCTCAGGGCGCCCTGGTTTAACATCAAATATATTTTCTGGCTTTATAAATACTGATGAATCCTGCTGAAGAGTCAAGTCTTGTTGTCCAACATACTGATCCAGGTTCACAGGCATGTTTGTGAGAATGGCGTCTGTCTTTTTCCTGGCTTCAGCATTGCAGTGGCTTGGATCTGAATGAGATGGTGAAGCGGTGTGCACTATTCTCTGAGACAGAGGAGGTTGGCAAGAATCAGATAATCCCCAAGCCTCTTTTGGTTGGGCCTGAGGCCTGAAAGGAACTTCTGGAATTTTTCCTAGAGGTAAGGAAAGGGACTTGAATTCATGCTTGGGCTGAAAATGAAGCAAAGGAAAGCCACTACCAGGAGCGATGGTTTTGTCGGGTGGAATCAGCTGAGGCATCTTCTGGACAGCAGCTGGTGTGTGCAAAAGCTGGAGACCAGTATCTCCAGCAGGAGCATGAAGAAATGAAGTGGGCGCAACGCTCTGAGGTGCTCCAGTTTGTCCTCTGGTCTTGGGCTGGCCAGCTAACTGACACAAAGGAATACTCCCATGTGGAACATCCTGAAAGAAAAATAGTGTGTAATTTTAAATATATTACAAACGCCTTAGTTTGTAAATGAGATTCAGTATGATTTGAATAGATAGTATAATAGAAAAATTAGTAAAAAAATATATGTATTAAAATAACAAAAAGCTGAGTAGGACATACATACTACAAATGATTAGTTTTGTCATCTTGACACAACCTAGAACCACTAGGGAAAAATTTCGTCTGCACTGAGCTGGCCTGCAGCCATGTCTGTGGAACACTGTCTTACTTAAGTTAACTGGCATGGAAGACACAGCCCCTAGTTCATGGCAGGATTCCTTAGCCATGGGTTCCCAAACTGAGTGAAAAAGGAGACATGGAGCTGAGCAGAAGCAAGCACGAAGCATGCATTCATCTCTCTGCTCTTGGCTGGGGCTGGGACTGTGGCTGGATGCTTCAATTCCTTCTACTGTGACCTCCAATAATGGCCCACAGCCTAGAACTACAAAGCTGAAATAGACCCTTTCTGTTCCAGCTTGCTTTCTGTCGGCATATTATGTAACAGGGACAGAAATAAGCCCAGGATAGAGTGTCAGAGTACATGTGCAGGTAGAGGCAATAGGACTACCTTGGCTGTCATTCTTCCAGTGCCAGCCACTGTTTTTCACTTTGTTTTTGTTGTTGCTGCTGCTTTAAAACAGGCTATCTCATCAGCCAAGAACTCAGCAAGTAGGTTAGGCTCCTGCCAGTGAGCCCCACGGATCTGACAGTCACTACCACCAGAGCGCTGAGATTTAAGTGTGCACCACCACGTCTACCTTTTTTAAACACTAGTTCTAGGAAATGAACTCAAGCCTTCAAGCACTTTGCCAGCTGAGTTAGTTCTTCAGTCCTAACTGTATCTTTGTGTGAATTAATTACCTGTGTGTCTCCATTACTATCCTTATCAGGTTGGCTAATCCTTTCATGGTCTGGTGAGCTGTTCTTGCCAGGCTCCCTGGTGCATTCTCCCATGGACTGTGGTTTAGCAGAAAATCTCTGCCTGCTGTTGATTTCAATATGACTACTCCTTGTGGGGTTTGATACTTGGCTTTCTCCAAAATGCACCGGCTGAACCTGCTGAAGAAGTCGATGCATGTCTGGGAGATTAGCAACGGATGGTCCTACTATTTGCATTAGGCTCAAGAAATTGATCTGTTGTAGCTAGAATAAAACAAAAAAAGATCTTAACAACAATGAAAAGAAGAAAAGGCATCAGCAAGAGCCACATTCTCAAGTGCTGAACAAGAAACTAAAGCAGGGAAGCTTTTTTAAAAGGGAGGATATAAGTTTAACTTCCTGTCATCTTGGGACATGAATTCTAACTCAGGAAAGAGAGGGGATTATTAGCACAATTAACTTGCATAAAATGTTGAGGAGTAGCTTACTGAGTGAGAGGGTGCTCCACAAGAAGTTTCAGAATGAAAAAGAGCAAAGCGAGGAAGAGTGAGGAAGTCTTTCTGAGCTGAACATCACATCCTCCCTGTGCTTTCAGCGTTTAAGAAACTTTAGTTTCTAATGGAGGAACAGATGACTTTATGTTGGTGGGACTGTGGCTTTAAGAATCACTTTCAAGTACTAAGATATGTAGAAAATAGCATACATGACAGCATTAAACATATTGTGTCTGTATATCTATGTAGATACCTGTCTATAAATGTGCGTGTGTGAGTTGAATGTAGTGTATGTATCTGTGTGCCAGCCAATTCAGGTGGACCTGTTAGCTGCATGCATGTGTGGAGGCCAAAGGTCAACATCCAGTGTCTCACTTCAGGTCTCTTCACCTTACTTTCATCTAGATGGTTATGAACCACCATGTGGTTGCTGGGAATGGAACTCAGAACCTCTGGAAGAGCAGCCATCACTCCAGCTCCTCTCCATCTTATTTTATGAGACAGGTTCTTTCACTGAACCTGGAGCTTGAAGCTTCAGACTGGCTGGTCAATGAGCCCCTGGGATCTGACTGTCTATGCCTCCCTAAGCACTGGCCTGCTCTCACACATGTGGGGGAATCTAAACACAGGTTCTCATACTTGTACCCACTGAACAATCTTTCCAGGCCACTTTATGCCTTTAAAACAAAACTGACAGCATTTAATACCCAAATCTGTAAGTGAACTTTAGTAAAGATTTTAAAGTGAAACCAGAATTATATCAAAAGTATGTCTTATAAAACATATATTTCAATGAAGTATGAAATCCTAATAATCTAAAGCTGGCTAGAGAAGTAACGAGACTATACTAAAATAATATTTATTGTGTGGGGCCAAACAATCAAGAGTATATAGTAAACACAGTGGAAGATCTTATCTAAACAAGAACAAAAACAACGGGGTGAGGGGTATAAAAAGGACATAGTGAAATTGAACGAATAATGAAAGAACGCAAAGACTCAATCTTTTGACTCAATCTTGCATGCACATTAGAATCCATGGAAAACTTGTTAAATATATAAAACACCGAGCAGGTGGAACCCCAGTAATTCATACAACAGTTTGAGAAATAGTTTTCAGATAGATAGATAGATAGATAGATACATACATACATACATACATACATACATAGATAGATACATAGATAGATAGATAGATACATACATAGATATAGATATATAGATATACAAAGATATCCAAGTGAGTATAGACATGAGTAGAGGATTAGAAATGAGGGAAATGTTTCGAGAGAAAAAAAAAGGGGGCTAGAAAGATGGCTCAGTGGTTAAGAGCATAGGCTGTTCTTGCAGAGGACCTGAGTTGGTTCCCCAGCAGCTCACAGCTCACCTATACCCCAGCTCTAAGGGATCTGATGATCTCTTCTGGTTTCTGCAGGCAATACACTCACATGCATATACGTCAAAACAGACACATACAAACTACTGGTTAAAAGAAAACAATGTGTACAGGTGGGAAAAAGATAATGGAAATCAAAGTGAGCACTTGGGCCAGATGGTCTATGGAATGAGCTCCAGAACAGCCAGAGCTACACAGAGAAACCCTATCTTGAAAGGAAAATAGATTTGGGTTTTACTTTTTTTTTTTTTAATCTACTCACACCTCAACTGAAATGCCCAGAAAAATAAGTCATTGTATTATAGGTAGACGCATCTAGAGTATAGGTCCAGAGCAGGAACTTCTGAATGACAAAGCCTCATAAGAACAGAGAAATGCATGAAATTCCATTTAGCCTACTTAGAAATTCTATTTAGACCATTCCCAGTTTGCTAATTTTAGATTATATATAATGTAAAGATTGACTTGCGTAGCCATATGCTCACCTGAACTAGTTTAAACATCTCTTCTTGGAGCATCTGCCTAACAGAGTCACAAGAATCTGGTAACTGAACCGTGAGCTCATCTCCCTGGGTCTTCTGAGGTGTCGGAACAGGTGTTTGGGAAGTAGCATGGGCTCCACTTGAAATGAGGGGCGGAGCTGTGGAGGGTCTGTCTTTAAGTTCAGAAATCTGTGCACTGTGGGAAAACATTCAAATAAAAACACACAGTAATCAACACAGCAACAGCAAAACCCAGAACAATTGGCTACCTATCAGCTAAATATTTAGACACAATTTCCTCCATGGATTTTAAGGTTATTCAAGTATTTTTCAGGGCTCCCTAACACCTATCATGTTCATGCCTTTGTATGCTAAAGCCCAGAACAGCCCACGCTTGTGTCCTGACAGCATCTGAGTCTGAGAGCTGTACAATCAGCCTTATTAATGGTACTTAGGAATAAAATTCTCACTAAAATTAACAACAGAAAATAGTTAAGACAAAAAATGATTAAAAATGTTTAATTTTACAGTTATCAGCACAAATGACTTATAATAATAATTAAACATGAAACCACAAAACTGTGAACATTTCATTTCCAAACGAACCACAGTTTCCATCATAATAAACAATAACCAAAAACTCAAATTTAAAACTAAAAATTAAAGACCAAGGGGATTTCTTTGGTCTTGGTCGTAGTTTTTTGTTTGTCTGGGCTTTTTGTTTTTTGTACAAAACAATTATTGAGAAATGATTCCTTAAACAAAGTAAGTCTCCAGTATTTTATTTTCTCTCCCCCTCCCCTTCTTCCTCCCTTCAATAGGGCCTCTTTACATAGTCCTGGCTAACTTGGAACTCACTAAGAAGACCAGGTTGGCCTTAAGTTACAGAGCTCTGCCTGACTCTGCATCCCGAGTGCTGGGATTAAAAGCATGTGCCACCATACCTAGCCTTTCAGTATTTTCTAAGCAAATAAATTTTATAAACTAAATAAGGGAAGAGGTAAGTATAATATTCAAATTTTCTGTTTCCAAACAGAAAAAAAAAGCATACAAAATTGCATATAGATTTGAATTTACATTCCTTCCCTTTCAGCACTATTATTTTCTCTTTGGTGAGCAATGAGCACGCTTAAAAACAAAGCACAGCAGCCTGACCTCTCTCTTCTGGTCTCAGGAGCTAATGGTAGGGGAGTATGGTCCTGGGTTATGGGTAGCTCAGAGGTAGATAACTTATCTAGCCTGCCAGTACAGCAAAATGAAGGAGAGAATACTAAAATGAGCTAAAAGCATTTCTTATGCTATTAGGAATCAGAAGATGAACGGGATCAACATTTCAATAACATATCTAATTATTTTTATTTCCTGAAAAGACTATCCCAACATGGTTCTCCATGTCTTTAAAACAGATATAGAAAATCTGTAATTAATTAATTGGGGTGTCAAAACCTGGTACCCATGCTGCTCTTCCAATGCATCATATTACTTTTGCTTATTTCCTCAGTTTTTAGTACAAACATTTAGTACAATTATTTCACATTGGCACAGGAGGCATAGTCTCTTATTTTTAAAACATGATTTCAAAATTGTATAGTAGATAAAGATTCTTACCTAGAAGTTTGTGAATTTGCATCTATACAAAATGAATGAGGAGTGGTATGTTCAGAATTTGACAGGGCTTCAATCATACTACAAATAAAAATAAGTTATTAGGAGAAAGATATCCTTTATACTTTCTAAGGTACACATGAAATATTGCTCCACCGCCTCAGAATCCAACCCTCTAATAGTGCTGCAATGTTTAGCTCATAATCACAATCTGTTTACACTGGTCTCCATAGCAATTAGCCACAGATTCAAACAACAGCCAGGACTCATGACTTAATACACAACCCAAGCAGCACTGATTGCTCAGCAACAAAAATACAACCTAAAACTAGGGGACAAGAAGGCAGCTATGACCCATATTTCTACAAAATAAGCGGTACTTAACTCAAAGAATCTACTGATACATTTGAAACCATAAAGACTAATTTTTACAAATACAAGTATCTCTAACTTACAATGGTGTCACAGGGCATTAAGTTCATTTGTTAATGGGCAGAAGCTACAGCTCATTCATAAAGTACTCATCCATCATGTGTAAGGCCCTAGAAACAATCCACAGTACCTCAAAGGAAAAGGTTCAGCTGGGTGTGGTGGCACATGCCTTTAGTCCCCAAAGCTGACAGGCTGATAATCATATTGTTATGGTTTAAATGGGAAATGCCCCACAGGCTCAGCTGTTTAGGCTTTCTCTCCAATTAGCTGGGGCCTGTGGCCTTCCTGGAGGTGTGCCACTGAGGACAGGCGCTGAGGCTGAGGTCGTGTCTCTCCCCGCATGCTGCCTGTGGGTCAGGATGCAGGGCTCTCAGCCACGGCTCCAGCGCCGTGATAATCACAGACTCTGAAACTGTGAGCAAGCATCCAACTAAATGGCTTCTTGTATAAGAGATGCCTTAGAAGTGATGTTTCTTCACAGCAATAGGACAATGACAAAGACACATGTCATAGATTCTTTTCCTTACCCTTTCTGTTCTGTCAATTTTGAATCCATTTTGGTCTCCAATGAGTCTTTCCTGGGACATTGAACCTCTTCTGTAGAATGCTGTAAAAGTCAATAGTGCCCAATACCCACAATGAAAAGAGAAAAAAACAAAAGGATGACTGTTGTTGGGTATTTTGAATTTCACATTAAATACCAGTCAGTCTAAAAGCAAGTAACAAAACGAGCCTTAAAAGGCTCAGTCCTGCTGTGACCAAGTCTTTAGCCTTGTGAACTGCCTTTAGCCATCAGTATGAGTTACTGAGTCTGTTAAAGTAGAAAGGTGAGGTGTTGCCTGTAGACTCTTTTATAACTTACTTGTACATTAACTTATAAAAACCATCACAAAATGAGGAAAAATGAACGGTTTTTGAAACAAATGTTAAAGTAACTGTATAGATCTATGTTTTACATAGAAATTTGGTTTTGAGAAAACAAATAAATACTACATAGAAATTGTGAACCACACTTCATAACCAAAGACACGGTCATCACTCTTGACTAACTTGCTGTAGTACGTCAGGAAATAGAACATTTCAGTGTCTGAAATCACTGGACACATAAGAGTAGAATCTCAGAGAAAGAAAAATTCAGTATACAGGCCAGTGCATGTAGGCCAGACAGCAGCTTTGCCTTAACATATGGTACAACGGGCTAAGCACACTTAGGTGCAATCTTAGCACTAAGCCAAAGTTACATATTCGTATGTGCTGCCCACTGACTTACCTCTGAAAAGAGCTGGGATGCTGGCATGCAGATGGCAGCAGGAGGATCTCCGAGACTCCCAACAGGTCCTTCTAGAAGGATGGAAAACGAAGGGAATGCTGAGCCTTAAGGATAATCTTTTCAGTTTGCCTTTCTCTTCCTAAGGATTAGGGGATATTGCAGGAAACAATATGACATATATTTTCTAACCCCATACAAACACATTTCAAAGATCTCCTAGAGATTACTTCCTCTTCATCAAGTAAATCCCAGGAGAGCCCTAAGAAGCCTTGCATCAGTTTGTGTACGTCCAAGCTCCTGGAGTTCTGATCCAAGTGTCACTGTTGGGGAGAGGCTTAGAGGTGACTCACAGGATCAAGAGGCTAATACTCACTACCTGGGCATGATAAGAGGTTCAGCTCAGAAAGGTACTAACATAAAACTTGATTGCATAGTCTTGGTTTTATTTGAAAATCAAGTTACAAATTAATATGCTTTGCATTTCAAAAAATACCACTTAAATCTTTTCATTCTAGGCTCTGTTCTAGACAAACATATTTAAAGGAGTTATTTTAGATGTTATCAAGTATAAATTAGTAACATCAAATGGAAATTATGGTCTACATAAGCTGACCTTCACAGTCTGAGATGTGCATGTCCATTTCATCTTGTGTGAGTGTTTCTACTTCTGAGTGAGTCTCATGAACATCTATAAATTCTTTCTCAGTTTTATGAATGACAGGAAGAATCGCATCATCACTTTCTTTCACATCAGGATTTTCTGCTTCATATGGCATTCTACTAACAAAAAGGTAGCAATGAAAATTAAAATCCACTCTTGGAGACAAACAGAGCTTGCTTTCATTTAATTTTTTTCCAGCAATGAAAAAATTCATTTTTATATTTTCTAAGTCTTTTATTACAAAATTTTTTCTTACATTTATGAAGGTATTTACTTAAAACACTAGAGTAAATTCAGCTTATCTGAAATTCGTGTCCTCACAAAGGAATCTTGATGCTTTTGCCATGGTTTTCATCATATGCAGGTTACTGTCTCTCCATGGCTATTGTTGTCCATGGCTTAGCTAACAGAGCAGCACTGCTGGGAGGAGGAAGAAGCTCTGAGAAGTACGAACATTGGGGAGGTTCATGGTTGCTGAATGTATGCCTCTGACGAGGATGATGAGACCTGGCCCCTTCTTCTTTCTTTTTTGTTTCCTGGCCAAGAAGTAGTTGGGCTTTCCTACCACGCCCTTCCATCATGATGTGCTGTCTCACCACAGACAATAAGGCCACCAACCATAGAGTAGAGCCTTGAACACAGTGGGCAAAAAAACCCTCTGTAAGCTGGCTACCTCGGGTATATAAATGCAGTGACAGAAAACTGACCAACTGTTCAAAGAATAATATTGTTCTTAATAATGCTGCCTCACAGTAAAGGGTCTTTCAGAAGGAATTAGTTCCTCCCTCAGAAAAGACATGCTAGACCAATATGGAAAAAACATGCTTTACAGTGAATTGCTGAAAGCACTTCAGGAAACTTACTTTCTGTTCCTATAGATGAAAGAAATGCTCATTCTTTTTACTTTTAAGAGCTCAAGTCTTCTTAAGCTAACAGACTTCACTGAAAAGGAGGGTAGGCATAGCAACTTACTTCCAAATGCTTTGACAACATTCATTCTGGTCATTTCTTTCCTCAGCTATAGCCTGAGCTGCTCCTGCAACCTGAGAGTCAGCATTAGTGTTGCTCTCCCTCTTGGCTGCCACTTCACACTCGGAGCAATGATTCTCTATCTCCTAAAAAAAAAAAAAAATATATATATATATATATATATAATATGTATATGTATAATATGTATATTATATATATATATAAAGAGAGAGAGTTGTATAGAGTATTAAATCACTTTTAAATGTTTTATAGAACTGATTAATTCTCCTATACATTATTTGCTGTATTTGTACAGCCAATTATTTGTTTCTAGAAGCAATGGTCAAATCTTAAGACTACTTGGAAAAAGTAAATTTGACTTCCTAAATGAAGCCCAAAAGGAAACTATTCTTCAGCCCAGCAGTGGTAGTGCACACCTTTAATCCAACACTTGGAAGGCAGATGCAGGTGGATCTCTGAATCCAAGGCCAGCCTGGATGGTGAGTTCCTGGACAGCCAGGGCTAGACAGAGGACTAGAAAAAGAAAAGCAACTATTTTCCCACATAGTTAAGCTATAATAATTCTGTTTTCAGGCCATAAAACAATAGTTTTAAAAAATGGAATGTACTCATACTCCTCTGTTTGCCATTATGATGACATTTGGGAGCTAGGAAGATAGCTCTGCCCTCAAATCCCATGTCATATAAGCACAAGGACTCGAGTTTGCTCCTAGAACTCAAATAACAAAGCCAGGTGTGATAACGCACACCTGCAATCCCAGCTGTGGGCAGACAGCCAATCTTCCTAGCAGGTTTCAGGCCAGTGAGAGACCCAGTCTGAAAAAACTAGATGGAAGCACTTGAGAAGTGACATATGAGGTCAACCTCAGTCCTCTGTGAACACCATGTACACACACTCTGTCTCTCTCCTCTCTCCTCTCTCACTCCCTCTCCCCACCTCAGGACACACACACACAAAAAAAAATTACTTCATGATTATACAGTGTTAAAAACACATGCACCTAAAAATACAGGTGATAGTTGTTAAGAACACTGGCTTCTCTTGCAGAGGACCAGGATTTTATTCCCCGCACCCATTTTAGAGCTCACAACCACCTACAACTCCAGTTCAAAGGATCTAACACCTTCTTCTGGTTTCCTCAGGCATTGCATGTGTATAGTGCACAGACATACATGTAGGCAAAATGATACACATAAAATAAAAATAAATGGAAAAACTGTAAAACAATACAAATAATGTGTTTATTTTGTCTAACTCAGACATATATTACCTAGAAATACAAGTTGCAAAAAAAACAAAAACAAAAACAAAAGAACAAGTACCCTCAATTCACATAAATTCTATACCTTAAAATAACAGAAACTAAGCCAGGCAGGATGGTACATGCCTGTAATCCCAGCACTCAGGGAGGCAGAGGCAGATGGAGCTCTATGAGTTTGAGGCCAGCCTGGTCTACAAAGCAAGTCCAGGACAGCCAAGGCTACACAGGGAAACAGTGTCTCAAAAATAAAAAATAAAATAAAAATAATATAAACTTCTTTTAAAGGAAAAAAATACATTGAAAGACCACAAAAAATTAATGTACACACACACGTTTCTTCAGCACTATTTTAGAATGAACATCTTTGCCACTAACATGCAAAAGAAGAACTGACCAGCATTGCTCCTCCACACGTTTTTCTGCATCAGGGTTTCTGATCTTTGTCTCAAAAGTCTAAGTAAAAACCTCCCCTAATGCATAAAAACCAAATGACCAAGTCAGGCACAGTGAGGCATACCTGTGAGCCCAGCACTCAGAGAGGCAAAGGTAGGTGGGTCGCTGTTAGTTCAGGGCCAGCCTGGTCTACAAAGCCAAAACAGCCAAGGCTACACAGAAAAGTCCTGTCTTGAGAAAAAAAAAAAAAGTTTGTGTACCAAGCACTTCATTGGCCTGAAGAGATAGCTCAGAGAAGGGCACTGGCTGTTCTTCCAGAGATCATGAGGTCAATTCCCGGCAACCACATGGTGGCTCATAACCATTTATAGTGAGATTTGGTGCCCTCTTCTGGCATGCAGGAGTACATGTAGGCAGAATACTGTATACATAAGAAATAAATAAATCTTAAAAACAAAAAACAAAACAAAACAAAAAACCGAGTGACCTAGTCCCTTTTATCAACTACCACCTGAAACTTAAAAGAGAAAACAATGTGCATTATAAGAGCATTATAATGTCACCAAATTGTTTTCTTCCTTTTTTACTGTTTAAACAACATAAAAAATAAAATCCTTATGGACCCCGTGAAGACATTTTCATTGTAATTTTCTTAAAGAATGAAAGGAATCTCTTTAAAAAAAAAAGAATACACTGGGTGATACAGAATATCACCATCACTGACATTAATTCTCCATTACTTTAACAGATTCTTTAAAGTACAAACAACAGTTTCAAACTAAAATGGTACTTTCTTCATCTGCTTTGAGGGGTTGATACAATTACCTTAATAATGCCATTTTTTGCCCTATATGCAGCAGAATAGGATTGTTCCAGAAGCCATAATGAGGTCAGAATGGCAGCTGTCGAGGTCTTTACACGAATTACTGGGCTGTATTTACAGGAAGACTGGCTGACTCCAGAATCACAGAGGAGTCTTCGATCAGACCACCGTATCATCCACTCCACCAGTCTCCCTGCATCACCGAGCACGTTCTCAAGCGCCGGGGGAAGGTCTTCCTGAGGGCTGCCAGCACTGCACTCAATTGCTTGGAAACTGTATCTTCCAGTTTTAATGGACTTGGGAATCCAAAAGGAGTGGTTTGATGAGCTCTGCATTAGTGGTTTCTCCCGTTTGTCAGCTTGAATTCTATAAATCGGTTTTTGTTTTAAGCCAAACAATCCCACCTTTCTTTCATTTTTCTTGACTTCAGGTAGAGGGTTCTCTGAAGTGCTCGACAACTGGTTAACTAGTTCTGAAGTTGAAAGTGCCTGGCTTTCTAAATTTCGGACACACACACTGTCTAGAGAGGACAGTTTTTCAGATTCATGCGACTCAGGAGTGACAACAAAGCAAGAACCAGCTCTATACACATTCTCGCTTCTGGCTTTGCTGTGGCGTCGTTTTAACGTTGTATGCACATCAAAAAGTAAAGATTTAAGTTCATGTTCTCTAAGGTGCCCAGAAAAGCCTGTCAAAAATGGAATGCCAGGATCACTAGAACAAATGTCTTTTTCGAGAATGTAACTCAAGAAGAGCTCAAGGAAGTTAATATATTCATCATCATCACGCTCAAATTCCCAAACACCAATTGTAGGAAGTGCTTTTTTCCCTAATGTTTCATGATCTTCTTTCCTTTGGGAGTTTTCTTTCTGTTTACGCATTTTCTTTTTATCACTGGGCTTACCAACCAATGCTAATTCCATATGATTTGGGGCATGTCTATGGTTTAAAAAAAAAAGATTAACCATTAATTATTAAAATTGATCTCATAATGGATTTTTAAAATATTTGTATTTTTAAATTTGATCTTTTTTTGTCTTTAACTGCCTATCTTTTAAATGAAGTATGATGAACTAAGATGATCTCTAAGAAGGGGACTATTCTATAAGGTTAACAAGAGAGGGTGTTGGAGAGTTGGCTCAGCAGTTAAGAGCACCTGCTGCTCTTCCAGAAGACCTAGGTTTGGCTCCTAATACCCATGTTGAGCAGCGCTAAAATACCTGCAATTTCAGTTCAGGGGATCAGTTACCTTCCTCGTATCTCCATAGGAGCCAGACATGCAGCTGGTACACACAGATACACATAGAGTAACACTAAATATTTTGGCCAGGCATGGTGGCACATGCCTTTAATCCCAGGACTCAGGGAGGCAGAGGGAGGCTGATCTCTGTGAGTTCTAGACCAACCTGATCACACAAAGTGAGTCCAAGACAGCCAAGACTACACAGAGAATCCCTGTCTTGAACAAACAAAAATAAACAAAAAAACATTTAAAGTACAATAGCAATGGGAAACTCGGCATTAAAAGAAATTAAAATGTGTTCATACAAAGTTTACTACAGAAAAAGAACAAGAGCTTTGCAAGATAGTTCAGCAGGTAAAGGCACCTGCTGCCAAGGCTCAGGACCTGAGTTTGATCCCTGGAAGCCACACAGTGGAAGGGGAAAAACAAATCTCTCAAATTATCCTCTGACTTCCACAGGAATGCCATGACATGTGCATATCCCCCATACAACACACACACACATATAAAAATAAAAAGCATGCATGTCCCTTTTGAGGGTGAAAATGGTCCTCTGACATAAAACTTTAAAAAAATTGAAGTCAACAAAAATCTCATGCCATCAGTGTTCCATGCTTCGCTCTCCACTGCTTCATTCACCCTCTCCCCTTATGCAGTGTAAACAAGTTGTACAGTTCCTTGAGTTGCACTACACAAGTGTTTGGCTCTTTTAAAACTATGACAATGAAAACAATTAACTGTTGTGACACCTGCTGAAAGGCACCCTAGCTGTCAGCCACAATTATTTTCAAGTGACTCTTTTCAACACAATTGCTAGGATAGAACAGTTTCTCAGATCTCTCAGTAAGAGAAAAGCTACGAGGTACCTGGGCCCAGATCAATCAGTGCATGTTTTCTTACGCAAAACGCACAAAAGCAACCTGTAAGGCGCCTCTATGTATTTAAGAACAGCTGTTTTGTAAAACAAGCACGCTAGTAAAATATTAGATATGGTTCAAGTATGCTTAGAGTAGACATAATAATTTAACTTAATCAAAATGAAAATTATTATTGACTATATAGCTTTTAAGTCACAAGAGGACATATTACATTGTAGTTACTAGAATTTTAACCAAAATAACAAAACCCAGGAGCTTAAATCACAGATTTATACAACAAGCAATATTCTGTCCACAACTTATCAACAGTTCTAAAGAGTGTACAAGTTCTCAGGTCCTCAAACATAACATGGCTAACCTAATCACTCCAAACTACAGATTGAGTACCCATTATTTGGAATTCTTAGAACCAGAAATATTTTGAGTCTGGGGGTTATTTTTGTTATTGGTGGGAATGGAGGGCTAATATTTGTATAGGTGTAATGAGATGTCTTGGGGATAAGGCCTAAGTATGTTAACAATCATCTGTAATGTACAAGGACCTGGGTTCTAACTCCAGCACGAAAAACAAAACAAACACAAGAGAAAATCTGTTTCAAATAATCCCATAAGTCTCATACCTAGTGGCCTGAAGGAAAGTGTATACAGTATTTTTAGTGTGCCTCCATTTTGACTTTGAACTCTCATAGAAAATCAAGCATGATTTTTCAACTTCCAGTATGTTACTGGATTTTGAAGCTTAGTTTCAGATTTTAGGTTTTCAAAGCAAGTATGTTCAACTTGTATTTAAATCTGAAGATTAAGCAGGGCTGGTGGCACAGACCTTTAACCCAGTACTCAGGAAGCAGAGGTAGGCAGAGCTCTCAGTTCCAGGCCTGCTAGGGCTACACAATAAGATGTTGCCTCAAAATAAAAACAAACAACACACACACTCACACAGTAAATCTAAAGATTAATTTTTAATCTAAAGATTATTAAATAAAGACCTCAAAGACCTCCACTGAATTTTGTCTATTCATCTGATTGTCATCTCAGATGTCAAAATCATTCTATAATCTCAGTAATACTTACAATGAATTTTCAAATTTAGAAAGTTATAATGCCTTTCTGAGTACAGAGGTGTGCACTTATCTACTTCTTATTGTTGAGGATTCTGGGATTAAAAACTAGTTTATCACTTGTGCTCTGTCCCAGAGGAGTGGGCACTTGTATTAAGGAGCTCCCAAATGTACCTTTGATATAAGTGTATCCAAGTTTTTTCCTCAAAAGACAAGGTTTCAGAGAATGTATCTGCTTCACTGTGTAGCAGAGAACTTCCCAGTTCTATGAGTGTGCTTCTGCTTAGACTGGTCCCCAGTGAAAACCTGTCAGAAGATGGAGCAGCAGCTGGCTTTTCTTCTTCATCTGGCTCCCATATATTCACCTCAAAGGCACCTATGTTCCTCTGCACACGTTTTAGGGCTTTCGCCCTCACTTTATGGGCAGAATGCATGACAACAGACATCAGTTCCTCAGTCTGAGGACCTAGGGAGGGGGAAAAAAACCAAAGACCTTATGAGTTATAGAAATGTTTCAACTCAAGATTTAAGGCAGGCATAGTAGTACATGATGGCAATGCCAGTACTCGGGAGCAGAGTCAAGAGGATCAGAATAGGTTTGGATCTGGCCAGCCTTGTCTACACACTAAGTTCCAGGCATCCATGCCTACATAGCAAGGCTGTGTCAAAGAAAGAGGGAGTAAGAGACAGACATGGAATCAAACTAACTACTAAGGTTTATTTATACATTCTTACAGATGTTTTCTTCAGTATTTGTTGGAAAGCTATGGCCCGTTCGAGAAGTACAGAAGCTAGATAAGGCCCATTAAGAAACAATAAAAGGCAAAGAACCCAGATTCCCTCCCTCCTCTTTTTAAAAAGTACATCCTAAGGGAAAATTCATTTTTGGGTAAGCCAGGCATAAAAATGTGTACGTACACATCTTTTATCAACTCTGGAGGCTGAGGTAGGAGAATTAGAAGGCCATCTCAAAACAAACCAACCAACCAACCAACCATCCAACCAAACAAACAAACAAACCCCATTGTAGCTGAAGGTATTTCTGATGCAAGTATGATGCTAATATGACTTTCTAAAAAAGGTCCTGAAGAACTCCTTCACCATGATGGCCTAACTCATGAAGCTGCCAAAGTGTCAGACAGGCACCAAGCCCACCTTGGTGTGCTTGCATCTCTCTGTGATGCTAATTGAGGCCTTTTGTACAGAGCCACAAGTCAACCTAACTAAGGTTAATGACAAAGATAAACTGAAGCAGTAGGTAGGTCTCTGGGTTAGAAGAAAAGCCGGTAAGCTGACTGGTTGCAGTTGTATAATAGGTTGTATTATAGGACTACAGTAAAGAAGCTCAGGTCAATGATGACACTGTATAGTATCTCAATACAAGAAACGGGCAAATAAAAATACATCATTTTCCTTAAAAAGATATACAATTATGAATAAAGAATGACAAAGATTATTTTCCATTCCCACTAAACAGGAAAAAGAATATTTTTAGCAAAAATGAAGGCTTTCTTCCTCTAAGTAATGAGAAAAAATAGCTAAGCTAAGGTTTTCAAGATTATACAAAAACAGTTGTACTTCTGAAAAAGAAAAGAAAAAGGAGGGCTAGAGGGAGGGCTGTTAAGAGCACTGTCTGCTCTTCCAGAGACCTGAATCCAATTCCCCACAACCACACAGTGGCTCACAACCATCTATGATAGGATTTGAGGCTTTCTTCTGTCATGCAGGCATATATGCACTAAATAAATAAATCCTTAAAAAAAGAAAATAAAAGAAAAAGAAAGTTTAAGATTTTTCCATGGCTAGGGAGCTGGGTGCAGTGGTGCACGCCTGTAATCCCAGCACTCAGAGAGGCAGACACAGGTGGGTCTCTGTGAGTTTGAGGCCAGCCTGGTCTACAAAGCTAGTTCAGGACAGCCAAGGATACACAGAGAAACCCTGTCTCAAAAACAGGAAAGGATTCTCCATGGCTGGTGTAGTTTGGTGGTAAAGCATGAGCAAGAAGCCAAGAGGCCAAGGGGTCTGTTCTACAGCATCACAAAAAGAAGGAAAGAAAGAAAAAGATTAAGTGGTAGCTTTTATGTTCTATATATTTTGCTACACACACACAAAACAAACTACAAGGCCATCTTGAATGCACAAGATAAAATAAAAACATAAGTAGCTTAAAGCAAAGAGGAAAAATGAGCTTTCAGTAAGTACATGAGTACACACAGATGACATGCTCTGTTTTGTTTCCTTTTTGAGGGGAAAATGTTCTGTGTTGACCAGGATGGTTTCGAAAGCATGGGTCCAAGTGATTCTTCCACGGGACACCCTGGCTATCTACGCAGTTCACATCTATCTCTTATCTTATTAATCCTCCTCAATATACAGTGATTAAGTAGGTAAGAGAATAATCTCTTTCAGTCATAAATAAGGAAAGGAGGCCTTTTTAGATAAATGGCCTAAAAAGATTTGAGAACTTGCCTAAGGTTACTGACAGAGCTATGACGTGACGTCAGCGCCATCCAACTTCACACTAACGAAATTAGTTCTGCAATGGATCATGCACCCACTTTCTCACTCTTTACCTTTAGGGAGAGGCAGAAATTTGAGTGGCACACAACAGATACTTTCAAAACAAGCGCATCTTGGGGCTAGAGAGATGCCTCAGCAGTTAAGTGTATCTGCTGTCTCTCCAGAGGACGGGGTCAGTTTCCACCATGCACATCAGACAATTCAGTTGTCTGTGACTCCAGTTCCAGGGGAACTGAGGTCTCCAAATGCACTTGCATATAAAAGGCATACACTCACAAATAAAAATAAATCCTCAACACTATATCCACTAAATGTGAGAAATAACAATTACCTTTCACAACACCATGTCTGAGTCTCTGATGAAGAGAGTGGTATTTTTCTCTTAAAGGGACCCTTATGGCCTCAGGATTAGGAAATGCTTTCACAAAAATTTCTGCTACCTTCAGGAAAAAAATTAACATTTTATAAGCAACATTAGTCTTTTTCTTTCTCCTTTTAATTCTTTACAGACTTTAAGTCAGAACATAAATGGCTACTTAATAATCTTTCCTTGTTCAAGCAAGCTACGAGAAATCTCCAACTTTCTTTCTTCCTTTTTTATTGTATTTTAAAGTATTTTACAATACTTTATTGCCAAATACGTATATTTGACAATTACAAAAATTATGTAAATTCAAGTTAGAAGATGTGATGTTCTGATATATAATTTGTGCTAAATATCTCAGCCAAATTAGCATATCAATCACCAAACACAGTAATCACTGTATGTGTGCACATCTTGGTAAGAACACTTTAGATCTACATCCTTCCTCAAACTTAAGGTAAATGATAGCATATCATTAACTAGTCACCATGATGTATGTCAGCGCCTAGATTAATTTATCTTATAAATGCAACACTTTCTCATTTCCTCCCCAACCTTAAAAACAAACAAACAAACAATAGTTTATTTTTCTCTATATACTTGGAACCAACATAGGTATCTCCTATGGAAAAATATCTCCTGTGGAAAATAATTACACTGAAATATATCTGAGAGGAATCAGTCCATTAGGCTCAAGGAGCTATTGAAACTGTTCCAAGAAACAGAAGCTATCAGACGCTTGAGAAGAGAGAGGAAGATGCTGGCTTACTCAGGCGTGACAGGACCCATCTCTACCACACTTCCAACACCTCCCTATTTGCAGCACACCCCTAGCCCTGGCAACGACCATTCTGCTCTCTGCTTCAATAAGCTTCTGGAGTCCATGCAAGATTATACAGTATTTGTCTTTCTGAACTGGAGGATATTATGCAATGTGCAATCAGTCAGACAGCAAAAGGCAACATCATCCCTAACTAAAGCAGCAAAAATCCATAGGGCCTATTATCCAGATTTAGTTTATTTTTTACTAACAATCATATTACCTTTCTGATTGGAGGCAGTTCTCCAACAAGGCTCAAAATTATATCCTGAATAAGTTCTTCCATATTAAAAAAACGAGCGAATGGTAGCATTCTATAGGCCCATTCCAGCGTATGAAAACAGTGTTCAACCACACACGAATCAAACTCCACTTCAAGGTCCTATACAGATATGAAGAAGAGTATCTTTTCAGTTTAGATAGACAGACCAGAATAAGTTCAATAGAATACTATACTAAAACAGTAAACTCTTCTAATAAGCAATAATTTCCCAAGAGATGTTTATTTTCTATTATTGAGCTGATAAATACCTTTTCGACCTTCACATTTTCTCTTGCTTTCTGATACTGCCTGCAACTGTACGATAATTTATCGCGGATATGCAACATCCAGCACAAAGCACAGAGTTCTCGGAAGCAACCTAAAAACACAAATGTAAAGAAAATTATATGAGTATTACATCTGCAGGTTTATTTTCAAAATAAATGTCTTTATTCTGTTGGTTATAAAAAAATGTGGGGCGGGGTGGGCAGTTCAATGAGTAAAGTGCTTGCTGCTGTGCAAGTCTGAGGATCAGAGTTTGGCTCGCAGCACTCATGTAAAGGCTGGGCAGCTGCGGCAGCCTGCTGTAATCCTACCTCTAAGGATGTGGAGATGGACGGTCCCCAGAGTAAGTAAACTAACCCAACCAATGAGTTTTGGGATCAGTTGAGACAGCTCAACGTATTAGGTAGAGAATGATTAAGAAAGATACCTGATGTCAATCTCTGACTTCCACAGGTACACGCATGCACACATGTATAAATACAAATACACACATGCACTTTCCTAAACACCCAAAACAAAAATGTACTCATTATAAGTATCTTATATAAAAGTCATGGAGCTCCTTCCAGAATTTTAATATTTATTACTCTAGAATATTTTATTAGTATCAGTTGCATGATGATATGAATACAAATTACTTCCAATTTATTTGCCTTATAAATTTATAGTAAATTATATTTTTAATTCCAATACAAGCTATATGTATATCAATTAGAATATCACTTATTTTTATAGCCCTGAGAATTAAATCCAGGGCCTCACACCTGACAGGTAACAGTGAGCTACACGCCTGAAAACTACTTATTGATATGCATTTTTACTTATTTTTTTTTTGAGACAGGGTTTTACTATGTAGCCCTGGCTGGGCTAGAACTCACTATGCAGACCAGGCTGGCCTTGAACTCATAGAAATCCACCTGCCTTGGTACTACTCAATCTTTTAAATTCTAAAACCAAATTTCAATATTAATTTTTAAAAGAAGTTTTACATTTGTTTATTTATTTGTGTGTGAATGTGTTTGTGTGTTTGTACAGTTGTAGATGTACCATAGGCTTTCATGTGGAGGTCAGAGGACAACATGCAAGAGTCAGTTCTCTTTCTTCCATGTGGATTCCAGGGATTGAATTTAGGCTGTTAGGCAAGACTGTAAGCACCTTTGCTTGATGAGCCACTACACAGGCCCAGAATACTAATTTATTAAATATGTCATACAGCTGGGAGAATGGTTCTGTCGTTCAGACCTGGTCCCGGGTCTGACTCCTAATGTTGCAAAACACAAACACACACATTTTCTCTCTCTTCCTCCATCTGTCTCTGTCTTCCAAAGTTTTACTACCATTTAGAACTGTCCACACATATAACTGGACACAAATTATAAAGTGGAGTTCAATGTATAAAAGAAAATGCAAATAAACCATTAGACAATATAATCAGAAGCCATCTTGATTTGCCCGGCATGATGGCACACATGTGTAACATCAGCGTTCAGAAGGCTAATGTATGAAGATCATGAACTCAGCTAGCCTGGGCTACAGAGCATGAGATACTACCTCAAAATGTAAAACCAAATAAAGATATACCAAAACAAAAATATCTCAGGGAGATACTACCTCAAAAACAAGGGCATACAAACATAAAGCTGACAATTTTTTGGCATCAAATAAATTTGGGCATACTATTTCAAGAGTTAAGAAATAACTAAATTCATTAACTCAGAAATTCCACTTGAGACTCTAAGAAAATTTTACTAAATATATATCAAAATTGATATGTCAGAAGCAACTTGATGTTTGCTAATAAAAACCATCAAATTTAATCAATACTATGTATGAAAAAAGCCTAGGTAGGTTAAACCTGAAAAACAGGAAACAAAATTAGTTCATCTATACAGACAGGTTCAAAGTCTGCCCACTTAACAGTATGGCAGTAAGTACATCTTCACTGCAAAGGAACGACTACAAGGAAGGTATTCTTGAGTGCTAAAATTCCAAATTTAAACAAGGAAGCAACAACAGTGCCAGAACTATCACAATTTATCTTATATAATAAAAGTTTCATTTACTGCCATACATATAAACATGTCAGAGTGTCTAAGTGCAAACCCCTATGTACATCAAAGCGCAAACTAGAGTTACTAGGTTAGAAACTTTCCCAGACCAAGTGAAAAACATATTACAGTTCATATGCAGCTGAATTCTAACCAAGTAGCTCATTTTGACAAACCTAGGGCTGTGATGGAAACTTCATCAAGTTTGTGGTCTCCAGCTGCTCCGGGTCTAAAGAATGCAATCCCTCCTTTGCAGTAATCAAGTAAGGATTCAGGGAAAGAACTAAGTGAAGGAAGGGATCCTTTCATTCGAATCTGAAAAGAACGACAGAATATGTTAATCATCAGTAATAAACAATCTTAACAGGAAACTACAAGGCAAGGTAGTCAAGAAAAACCACACAGAACATCAGCAGCACCAGTCCTTTGCTACAGTGTAAGCAGCCCTGCAGTCATGAGTAAGAAAATATTCAAATCTCACCTGAAATTAACTGTGCAGTACCTAAAACAAATTTTAAAAGCCTTACTTACATATATAACTTGAAAAAATGAATCTATAAATGACAACAATAGAAAATGATCAACTGGCAACAAGATAACAACGCTAGACAAGGACTATCAATAAATGTCAAACCAGAAAGGAAGTTGATGGGTTGATGGGGAACTTGATATAGGATCTGACTTGTCCCAAATTCCTTGAGCTATTTTACTTTGAAACTGAAACAGACATAGGAGCAACAGAGAAGTGCACAGTAGTTACAAAGGATTCTTTCAAAGAGCTGAGCCTGAACACAATCAAACCTCTGAACTTCAGGGGGTAGATATCAAGAACCAGATTCCAGAAAACAGATGGAATGAACAAGCTAAACAGAGCTAAATGAAGAAATATCACAAATGTAGGCTACAGTACAGGACAATCACTCTGTCATAGCTTCTCTAACATAGGAAGTTTTTAAAATTTTGTTTTTTGTTTTGTTTTTTTTAAAAAAACGAATGCTGTTATAGATAGAAAAAAACCTGGTAAGTTTATAGCTTCCTTCTACCTGTCACTTCAAGAAAGATGTGATCTAATCAAATGCTCTGTAAGCATGCTAATGACCCTCCCCCCCCATCAAACTCTTTTCTAGCAGGCAATTACTCAGAGGGAGACCCAGCAAAGAAATGGGAACCTCAGCCCTCTGGCTACATGAAACTGAATTGTCAACAACCTGAAAGAGGCTGGAAATGGATTTTCCTGGCAAGATTCTAGAAGGGCGCCCAATTCTTCTGCTACCCTTGACTAGCTCAGTGGTAGAGGCAGCTTAGCTGGAAGGACTTCTGATACACAGAAACTCTGAGATAAGTAGGCAAGGTTTTAAGCCACAAAATTTTGGCAATTCATTAGAAATGGAAAACTAATATGGTGCAGATATTTAATTCCGTATCATTTTTTAAAATTGAGATTAAAATTTAAAGACCATAAGGCTCATCTTTTATAAGTGATGGCTACCTAGCTGGTTTTGCTACGTTAAATTAGGCAACCTTTAAGTAATAACTGTCTAACTCAAGAACTCTCTCATCCAACCACACACACACAATTGCTGAGAGTGGCCACTCTCTAGTCTCCCTTCCTCAGATGTTAGAAACCACCCATCTACTTTCTGTCTCCATTGAAATGATAATGAACAATTTCAGCACAATTTTACGGGAGGTGAATTTTTAAACCTCACTTCCTCTTTAAAAAGCTTATTTGGAGGTGGGCATTGGTGGCACATGCCTTTGATCCCAGCACTCAAGTAGGCAGTGGCAGGCAGATCTCTGTGAGTTCAAGACCACGATGGTCTACAAAGTGAGTTCCAGGACAGCCAGGGCTACACCGAGAAGTCCGATCTCGAAAAACAAAGAAACAAAAGCTTCTTTGGCCAGGTATCATGGTACACACCTTTAAATCTCAGTGCTCAGGAAGCACAAGCAGGTGGATCTCTAGGAGATGGAAGCTAGTCTGGTCTAATTGCAAGTACCAGGTCAGCCAAGACTCCATCTCAAAACAAAGAAAAGGTAATCTGGGGCAGAGGAAATGGCTCAATTGATAAAATGCTTCCCATGAGAGTGTGAGGAGCTGAGTTCAGATCTCCAGGATTCAAACTAAGCAGGCCACAGCACAGGTTTACAACCGCAGTGCTCCTGTGACAGGATGGCTGGTGGAGACAGAATCACTGGAAGCCTGAGGGCCAGCAAGCCTGGCAGCTGCAGGAGCAAACTGTCACAAATAGGGAGGACAGGCATCTAAGGTGTTCTTGAACCCTCACACACAGGCTGGGGTACTCAGATACCATCTCCACATACACAAACTACAAGCAGACACATGTCATACATACATAAGTATTTTTTAAAGCTAATTTTGGTCAGGCATGGTGGCACATGCATTTTTGCTGAGGTGAATCCCAGCACTCCGAAGGCTGAGTTAAATCTGGGCTATACAATGAGATTTTGTCCTGTCAAGGGGGGAGGGGCAATTTTAAAAAATACCTGATGAGGGCTTGCAAGTATATAAAGAAACATATCTAATACCCACTCAATACCCATTCAATGTCAGAACAGGAGTCAGTAGAAGTCAGGATGGAAGACCATAGAAGACCCAGAATCAAACTGTACGTCTCAGAAGACAGCAAAGGAAGTGAAGAAGACTCCTGAGAGTAACCAACCAAGAACTCGCTAAGTGTCCATGCTTGGAACCCACTGGAGTTGCCACAGAACAGAGATCTTCACTCTCCAGAAAGTGGGAGAGGGGGAGTCCTAAGCAGAGGAAATTTTCCAAGATTGGGGGTGGGGTTAGAAAGAACAGGTACAGCCTGGAAGAACATAGTCCATGGTGACACCTTCTATTAACACACAGAGTGAGCTCAGCCAGAGCCTCACTTCACAGTGTCATCTCTCAGCCAGAAGAACTTGGCCTGAGCTGTTTAATAAGCCCAAGACTTCTGACTCAGGACAGGACTCCTTAGAAAAGCACTTGGTGTAAATGTTAATACATCGTGGCTCCCTTACACAACCTTGAATGACGAAGACATTCCATACCTTCTGCATGACCTTTCTTGCCCACCTCAGCTGCAAGATGTACCACTGCGCTACAGGAAAAGAACACCGAGCTGCCCGGAAAAGCAACAGAACTCGCTGCAGGATTCCAGACAGCTTTTGGCGATTATCTTTTTCAGCTTTTAAAAGAAGATTGTCACCATGTTCCTGAGGACAACAGAACAGTTATCTATTACTTAAACAGCTGCTTGGTATGTTACTAAAGACCATACATTTGGTAAACAGTTACGCTGGAAATGAAAAGTTTATCTTCAGTGCTTGCATTTTTAACACAATCATTATTACCAGGCGATTTTAAAAAGCAGACAAAATCAGCTCTCACTGAGAACAGACTGCACCTAGCTTACCTCACTAAGAACAGCTGGCTGGGGGCAGTATAATGGGGGCGCTGGAAGATACAAGTCAACAGGCACTAAGCCCCACAGCTTCTTGCTGAAGTCCTTAGCGGACTCCATCAGCAGCTGCAGTGTCTCTGAAACAATATCTGCATCAGCCATGACTGATGCTTTCAGTACTTCTTGCACAGACCCAAACAGCAGATTAGCATCTTCTTCTTCAATGGGATCTACCAAACATGACAGGAAGTAACATTAGCCAGGTATGGCTGCTCATGACTATAATTCTAGCACTCAGAAGGAGCCTAAGGCAGGAGGAATGAAGGAATGCTCAAAGCCACACTGGGATACATAACAAGATGCCATCTCTAAGACGTATGTATCTCTAAGTATAAATGTATATACAAGACAGAATAGAAGATTTGGCTGTGCTGAAGATTGAATCCAGAGCCTCTTACATGTCAAGCAAGTGTTGTACTCCTGAGTACTGTATCCCCAGTCATAACATAACATAACATCACTTTTCACCCAACATCAGTTTTGGGTTTTTTTTTCTTTCTTTCTTCTTGTGGTACTCAGGATCAGACCCTGAGCAAAGCACATGGCAGTCCATGCTCGGCCACTGAGCTACCACTCCAGCTCATGTGACATCAGTTTTAGGTGCTCCCATTATTGAGTATGAATATCATCCTTAAATTCTTGATAATTTTTTCAAGGTGCTCATTTTTCTAAATATCCATAAGCTTCTGTAATAGCAGAAGTTTTATATTAACCTGATACTTAAAAGACATGTAGTTAACACACCTGTAAATTGCTTAGATTTTGAGCCCTTTTCATTTTTTGCTTCCAAAGAGACTGGCTGACCTAAAAAATACTGCAGTTTTTCCTGAAAGATCTGTGCTGGCACCATATTTAATGGTAGATCCATACCCTTTTTCTTGGACCTGAAAGGAGAACAAATTAAGAGAAATAAATAAAATTTTTGGAAAAAGGAAATTATTTACCTCAAGAAATAAATGTATTTAAGACAGTATGAAGTCACTTGCTTTGTTCACCCTACTTACAAAAAGAAAACACTATGTTAAAGCTCCTCAGAGGATCCAATATTTCTCCACCCACTGCCATCCTTCATGGATTCTACCCAAAATAAACCGAAACTCTTTGCCAAATGCTTTTGCTCATGCTCTGGGTGTTCTCAGCCTTCGCTGCTCAATTCATCAACATGCTGTCTTCCCTTCGATGTGTGTCTGAAAGGACATCTCCCACATGGACTATTTCTGCCCTTCTTCTCACTTGCTTTTATACAATATCTAAAAGTCCATTCCTTGGGCTGCTGAGATGGCCAAGCAGGTAAAAGCACATGCTGCCAAGCCTGATGACCTTACCTCAATTCTTAAAATACATATGGAAGAAGAAAAGTGGCCTCCACAACTTGTCTTCTGACCTTCATATAAGCACCATGACATAAATTCATCCAAACACATATACTCATACACACACACAAAATGGGTAGGTAGGTAGATAATCTTCAGAATCCATACCTCACAAATTTGTAATTATATTTACAGAACACTTGGAAGGCCACACCAATGGAAACAGATGTCTTCCAGTCTCCAAGTTTATGTGCCAACCACACAGCCTCTGGAATCAGGCCACCAATAAGTAATAATTCAAGGGCATATTCAACTGTCCACACATTTGAGAGATTCTGATCTCTAACAAAACTGGCCACCTTGGAGTGTTGTAGAGGAATAAGCCGCAGGGAATGTTCTGTGAGTCAATTAAGAAAAAAATGATATCACAATTGCATATATATATATATATATATATATATACACACACACACTCAAGCTCATGCCTTCTTACATGAAATAATCTCCTTAGTTAATATTTACAATCATAACAATGAAGAGGCATACAGAATGAGAGCAAATAATACCCTACAGAACAGTTTTATTAATACTGAAATATGTGCTTTCTTAAATGGGCTATCATAAAATATAAATATCCTTAAAAAATAAACACAGCAGAACCTGAATAAGTGCATTACACAAAATAAAGGTGAATATTACTTAATGAGTTATATGTATATACATATGTTACCCGAGCTACAGCAGTGGTTTTCAAGCAAGAGGACTAGGATCTGGAAAGAGTTTTGTCAATAAAGTGGCTTATATACACGAAGACTTGAGTTGGAGCTCCACATATTAAACAGCCAGGCATGCTTGTGTATGTTTGTAATCTCTGTACTGGAATAGCATAGACAGACTGATCCTGAGATGCTTGCTAGTCCACCAAGTCTAGTCTATTTGGTGTACTTCAACCCAGGGAGAGATCAAGTACCCAACTCAAAAATGAACACAAAAAATACATGGTTAGATAGCTTCTGAGGAATGACACTTGAAGTCTTCTCTGGCTTTGGCACATATATACACATACACACACACATACACTAGAGGACTGGCAGCTAGGCACAACACGTCACTCACAATACTTGAGAAGCAGAGCCAGGAGAATCAAAAGAAATTCAAAGTTGTCCTTGGCTACACAGTGAGTTTAAGCTTACATGGGCTACATGAAACCTTGTCTCAACAAGCAATGACTGAAAAAAGGGTCTGAGGTATAGCTCAATGATAGAGCACTTGCCAAGCATGCATGACACTCTGGTTTCAACACCTCCCCTTGTCAGATGGATGGATGCATGGATGGATGGATGGGTGGGTTGGTGGGTGGATGGATGCATAAATGGATGGAATGATGGATGGGAGGAATAAACAAGAAAAAATATGAAAGAAAGGAAGGTAAGTTAATGTGAGGCGTGCATAAACAGTAGCTCACATCTATAAACTCAGCTATTCAGGAGGCTAAGACAAAAAAACCTGTCTCAGAAAAAAAAACCAACAACAAGAAAAAAACAAACTAAATCAAGTAACAATGGCTTCAGAAATGGAGACAAGTTTGAGTAACAAGCCAAAACAATGTGATTTCCATAGGATACTGACTTTAGTTACCATGTGTAAAAAGCAAGGTAGAAGAGCATTTGTTTGCCATATTACCTGTTTTAACATGAAGCGGAGGAAGAACATTCACATTGTGAGGTGGAAGGATGGAGAGTGGCTCGTTGGTGAAATAGGCCGCCATGAAGCGGGCCATGCACTGGACAACCCTGACTGCTGCCTCAGGGTGCACATTCCCAGTGACTGCAAACTCACAATGAGACTTCTCAGAACCTAAGAGATACAGCAAACAACTAAGAAGGTCTCAACACACTATAAAAAGTAAAATTGTTAAGACACAACCTCCTCTCTCAGGCCCATCCATTGTCACAGTAGAGTACACGCCAGTCTACTGGTCTTCCAGACCCCAACACAAAGTGCCCCTACACACTCAGGTCTATCCAGAATCACATGCTAGAGCACGCCAGATACATGACTCCCCGAGGGCCCTTGCCTAGGCCCACTTAGAGTTGCTGTACACCATCCCCACTCTCTTTTAAAATAGGGCTTGTGGTACACTGGTGGTATAGTGGTGAGCACAGCTGCCTTTCAATACAGTGCTTGAAGCCATAGTTAGAGTATTAAGACAAGGGAAGGAAATTAAAGGGATGCTAATAGGAAAAGAAGTCAAATTATCCCATTTATAGGAATGCTAATATATGTATGAAATACCAAGAACTTCACCAGAAAACTTGCAGAAGCAAACAATACATTCAGTGAAGTGGCAGAATATACAAACACACAAAATCAACCTATAAAATACAGTAGCCAGCCAGGTGCAGTGGCGCATACCTGTGATCCCAGCACTCAGGGAGGCAGAGGCAGGTGATTTCTATGAGTGCAAGGTCAGCCTGTTCCACAAAGTGAGTCCAGGACAAGGCTCCATAGAGAAACACTGTCTCAAAAAAACAAAACAAACAACAAAAGTAGCCTTTTAAATATACCTATTACAATATAGCAATGATGGACACACTACTATTCACAACAACTTCAATAAATAAATACATATCTAGTAATAAATCTAACCAAGGAGGTAAATGAAGCTGAGAAGGGCACCAGAAGGTGGAAAGATATCCTGTGTTCATGGATTGGTAGAATATTATAAAAATGAAAATCCTGCCAAAATCAATTTACAGAATGTAATACAATCCCAGTCAATATATTCATAATGTTTTTCACAGAAACAGAAATTTAAAAAAGCATTAAAATTCATATAGAAAAGACAGGCATGGTGGCGCACACCTGTAGTTCCAGTGCTCTGGGAGGCAGAGGCAGGCAGATCTCTGTGAGTTCAAGACCAGCCTAGTCTACAAAGTGAGTCCAGGGCAGCCCAGGCTACACAGAGAAACTGTCTCAAAAACCAAACAAATAAACAAACAAAAAAATTCATATAGAAGCCCAAAAACCGATAGTTCAGCAATACTGAACAAAAAGAACAGTGCTAAAGGGATTATTGTATCAGATTTCAAGCTGTATTACTAAGAGTTACGGTAACAAAACCAGCACAGTAACACACAAAGGCAACAAGGAGATCAACAGAATGGAATACAAGATCCAAACTTAAGTTCGTGTCATTACAATCTCCAATATTTGACAGCGATGCCAAAAATACAACTTGAGGAAAGACATCAACTTAACTACAAGAGAATAATATCCAGAATATACAAAAAATTACATAACAAAGAATTGAGAAAAGCAAGGACTTAAGGAGCAAGTGAACGTATTTTGGCTCCTTGAGAGAAGTGGATAAATCTCAATGAACAGCTGTGTTATAAGCCACTAAAAAGATGACAGTGCAAAATCCATAAAGAATAACTTAGTCAATGTGAAAGCAGGGAAACTTTTTGGTGTAACCACTGTTCTCTAGACCCATAAATAAAAATTAATTAAATTAAGTCAGTTGACTGGCACATGCCAATAATTCCAGCACTCAGGCACTGAGGCAGGATTGCCATGAGGCTAAGGCATGGAGCTGGTTACATAAGTACCAAGAAAGTCAGACAGAAACACAGCAAGACCCTGTTTCAAAAGAAAGAAAGAAAACTCAGTGACTTTTGGAACAGATACCTGGGCAAGCTCTCCTGTCTTTTACAGGTAACTGGGAGCAGCTGAGTATCTCTCTTACTAGGTGATCACATAACCCTTGAGCATCGTTTAAATTGTATCGGTAGAGGTGGCAGTACAAGAGAGACAGATAGTAGCGCAACTGAAGAAAGCACGTCCTTTTTCCTCCTGAAATAGAAAAGGGTTAAACTTAGAAGCATGGTAGCAATGGACAGCTCTCTGGCTAGTGCCATGTAGACAGAGTGTGATATTGTGAAAATTCACCCAGATTTATAATTATGACAAGTAGTTTTGTTTTTGCATCTGCTTTATACTTCAGTAAAAGATTTCTGACTCGGGTTTTTTTTTTAAGGGACTGGCCAGCAGGAATTGGACTGTGCTCCAGTGAATATACGGCCAACACAAACTGAATTTTTTTCTTCTTTTCTTGGGGAAGTCACAAGGGTAGGGGACAGACCTGGGAGGACTGGGGTGCATGATGTGAAATTTGCAAATAATCAATAAAAATATGAAAAAAATCAAACAGCAATCATGCGTGGCGGCAATTCCTTTAGTCCTAGTACTCACAGGCAGAGGCCATGGGATTTCTCAATTCAAGACCAGCCTCATCTCCAGAAAAAGTTAGTTCTAGGCTAGGCAGGGCTACAAGAGGAGACCCAGTCTCAAAATGATAATAATAACAGCTTATTATTATTATAAATAAGTCAGCAACACTTAGGTCTTTTCATTGTAAGTTCTAAGTCATTTTGTCTTCTTTTCAGTAGACCCTAAGATAATAGATGCTACCCAAAGAGCTGCAAATTCTCACCATCTTAGCATGAAGGTCTTCTGTTGATTTCTACCTTGAGTTTCTGAGTGAACGAATTTCATTTTATGTGGGGTTACTACAATAAGCCCTCATGCGAACCAAGTCTGCGCAAATATTACAGAATGCCCACTAACAGGAGGTAACCTAGATAGGCACAGAAGAGAGCTGCCCCTAGGGCCTGAGAGCTGGCCCTGACCCTTGGTAGCTGAAGCACTGAGCTGTCCCTGTCCCTCGCCTGGGTAGTGTAGGAGAGCTAGCCTAGGTGGCATGGGGCAGGAGAACTGTTGGGCTGACCAACTAAGCTGGCATACATGCCCAGATCCAGTTGGCCCACCCCAACCTCTACCCCTTTTATGAACTGCTGGAGCACACGAAGAGGTCAGTCCTGCAGAACCAGAGCTGCAGGAGCTCCATGACACAGGGCAACAACATGATATCCAAGAGGAGTCCTGGTGTGGCTCCAGGATGGACAGTGGACAGAAGCCAGAGGCCTTGAATCAGACCAGTGACTCATTACAACGAACATTTGCAAGTAAATGTAATGTTTGGGCAAAAGGGTGTACTGTGTGACATACAACTTCCACAGTGAGCTGTGTTTTGTTTTGGAGGGAAGGTGGCAAGGGCAGAGGGCAGATACAGAGGGATGGGCAGAGGACTGGGATTGGGTGCATGATGTGAAAGTGACAGAGAGCTAATAAAATGTTAAGGGGGAAGAGAGAGAGCTACTGATCTAAAACTTTCTACTTTGATGAATTCCTCTCTAGCTAGTTAACCAGAGCTCAAAATTGAGAACTACATTAAAATTTTCCCCCAAATCTACTCAATCAGTTTCCATTAATCAAAAGTTTTGGTTTGATCTCTTCATCTGAGTAAAAGTCTTGCTTTATGTAAAACCCATACCCCTCACACCACAAATGTATCAAAGTGACCTTCTTAAATGACCTATAAAGATGCTCCCTGGCTTATAACAGGGTTATTTCCCAATAAACCTATCATAAATACAAAATATCACAAAACAAAATGCATTTATGTGAGCTGGAAAGCTAGATCTGCACCAAAGAGCACTTGCTGTTCTTGCAAGACTTTTAAAATTTGTGATGTATATAAAATTTGCCATGTATATTCAGCCGAAATCTATTTTTGTTTTCCAAATTTTTTCTGAGCTAGAAGTTATATGTAATATGCAATGCTGAAGAGCAGCAGTAAGTCTTAGCTCCTAGTCAGCTGTACGATCACATGGGTAACAACTAATATTCCATGGTGCACTCTGGTGTTTGGTAGGTGTGGCCTTTTGGGGGGAAGTGTGTCACTATAGGGTGGGCTTTGAGGTCTCATAATACTCAAGCTCTGCCAGTATGCAATAGTCTCCTCCTGGCTGCCTTCAGATCAAGATGTAGAGGTCTTGGCTCCTCCAGCACCATGTCTACTTGCACATTGCCATGCTTCCTGCTATGATGATAAACCTCTGCAAACATAAACTAGGTCCAATTAAATGCTTTCCTTCTTTATAAGAGTTGCTGTGGTCACAGTGTCTCTTTATAGCAACAGAACACTGACAAAGACAGTAGGCTTAGACTACAGGAAGTGCTCCTGTGTTCCCAAACTCATCCAAGTGACTGAAACAAAAGGTAAGCTTTTTATTTTGTTACCTCTAGTGCCTTACACAGTGCTGGGCTACAGTAAGCACTGAGAAAAAAATGACAGATGAAAAGAGGAGTATGCAAAGCTAAAGCAGCCAGAAATAAATGTAAAGCATGGTGCTATGAGCAGGCAGAAACTACACTTAGGCTACGTACAGAGCCACCAGCTAGAAACTATTTATCATATTAGTCACACCTTCAGCCCAATAGCATAAAAGATGTTATCAACTTCTGGAACCTAGAGTCCTATGTCATTATAAAAATCCCATGCAAAAAAGCCTGCCATGGTGATACTGGCCTTCAATCCTAGAACTCAGGAAGGCAGAGGCAGGTGGATACTTAGCTGCAATGCTCTGTTTAATCTGAAACTCTCAAATCTCTTAAAGGCCAGAAGGCTTAGCTCCATGGTTCTCTCAGTAACTGTAGGACAGTGGTAGGATATTTAATGTATAGTTTCCCACTTAGATATTTGTGGTATCTTTAAAAGGGAAAAAATACTTAGGGTCTAAATCTCATTCTGTCCATTAACATTCAACCACAGGTTTTTATCATTAAACAAGGCAGAAGTATGGTAGGCAGGAAACTCAACTAGAAAGCATTGGAAAGATCCTTGGTGCAATGATTTTTAAAATATGAATAATTTAAAATACAGTATTTCTGACAGTCAAGTTACCTACAATCTGCATTTTACTTGAACACTAAGACAGTGTGAACACTCGGAACTTTGTAATATTTTTAAACTCTGCAGCAAGTTAATTTATGTTCTTAACAATACTACATTACTTTTTTTTTTAAACATCCCTTACCTTTCTCTTGGGTTTCGTGTAGAGCACTCTTCCACAAACAAACTGATTTTTCATATGATGCTAGCAAAAAACACTCTTCACCTAAGGATTATTTTAGCCAACAATTAGTTACAAGTTGATTATATAAGTTGTTTACATTCTTTTAAAATTCAGTAGATACATCTCCAGCCTGAAATTATTCTGAAAAAGCCCAGTTTATCATTTCACATATTCAAGGAGTTAGAAACTGTTTGTAAGATACTAACCACTGATAGGTGTAAGTTCTAAGGCTTGATTCAAGCTATCCCCAACCATCTGCAGGGTATTTTGGAGATGACATACAAGAGTGCTGACAAAGGATACTTCATGTGTTATATTTTCAGTTAACTGTCTGTCACCTTCAGGAATTCTTCGGCTTAATTGCACTTGATACCATAAAGCTTTTTTGTACAATAGTCTCCAAAGAGCAACCAATCTGTACACAAAATTAGATAATCATCAAAAGCATGTCATGAGTAAGAGAATGAGTCCAGCTCCCTTCACAGGCAACGTTTTACTTTGTTTCTTCATAGATGCAATAGAACATACTGACCAAGCTAATGATCACTGTCAGACAATCAATAGATATAGACTGTATGTGACAAATGCATATAGTAAGGACCACAAGATCTTCATCATATTTTATGCACTTGTGTACATTTTTCATTCTATGTTTAACTTTTATTGTGTACTTTCAAGATCATTATGAGTTCCCAAGACCAAGAAAAAAGTGTGCTTTTTTTAATATTTGGGAAAAAACCTGAAACAATTTTAATTGATAAATTAAACTTATAGAGAAAAGCTGGAGAAATGGGATTGTTAAGAGTAATTGTTGCTCTTCCAAAGAACCTGAGTTTGCATCTCAGTACCCACATTAAGCATCCCTGCAACTTTAGCTCCAGAAGATCTGATGCCCTGGACTGGTCTCCATGGGTACCCATACACAAACACACATACATACACATAAAGCAAAACAACAATAAAAAAATAAATGTCTAAAAAATTATATAGATGCATCAGGAAGATCTGCTATTCTGAAACAGGCACTTAAATATTTTTAAATTAACATATTTTATAACCGGGCACAGTGGTACATGCCTATAATTCTAGCACTCAGGGAGGCAGAGGCAGGAGATCACTGTAAGTTCAAGGACAGCCTGGTCTACAAAGTTAGTCCAGTGCAGCCAAGGCTACACAGAGAATCCCTGTTTCATAAGTAATAAATAAATAAGTAAATAGATAGATAGATAGATAGATAGATAGATAGATAGATAGATAGATAGATAAAGAAGCATGTTTTAATGCTATGATCCAGTGGTTACAAAGTTTTCTTCTGGAGTGAAAACTATTCTGTGATTAGTACTAACAGTTTAAAACCTTATAAATATACTAAAAACTACCAAAAAAAAAAAAAGCCCTACAGCTCTTATTAAATCATAAGAAACCAATGGCGGGCTGGAGAGATGGCTCAGAGGTTACGAACATTAGCTGCTCTTCCACAGGTCCTGAGTTCAATTCCAAGCAACCACATGGTGGCTCACAACCATCTATAAGATTTAGTGCCCTCTTCTGGTGTGCAGGCACATATGCAAGCAGAACACTGTATACATAATTAATGAATACATCTTTAAAAAGAAACTATTAAAAAAAAATCAAGCTAGCATTCTTACCTGTGAGCTGGCTTTTGAACAAGATTTGTCACTTGAGGAAAAGTCTTTAAAGGTGAGTCCCAAGACCAATTTTCCTTAGAAGATTGAAAAATAGGCACCATTAATGAGTCTAGCTCTGCTGTTTTATTTTCATCAGCTGGTGCTGGAAGAGCCTCAGGCTGAAGAGTGCATATATCATTTAAATAGTCAGCTACTGTTCGGAGTAAAGAAAAGCAAGCTAAAAGTTTCTCTGAGAATAATCCATTTTTTTGTTGCTGAGTCAATAAAAGCTTTACAGTATTTGAGGTGAGCTTTATCAAATGGCCCATATTTTGTCTGTATCTCATATCCCAATAGTGGATTGATAAGCACTGATGAAAAAGTTGAAAGATACAAAGTACCCATACATTATGCTTCAAATTCTTATTTAAAAACAGATCAAATTTAGGCAAAGGACATTTTATAAACTGAAGAATATAGAAAAAATGAGTGATGCAAAGTACGGTGTAATTTAACATTAACTTTTTTTCTGTTATATTTTTTGAAATTCCTATAGTCCAAGCTGCAAGTAGCTTTTTCTGGATACAATGCAGTTCTGCAGTGTTTCTATCTGTCTCCTTGGAATCATCCTTTGCATGAACTGTATCAAACATAGATGCAAATTCCAATCTTCCTTCCTTGACAATGCTGGATAGTAGATCTTTTCTTTGGTTACAAAAAGGAAATGAGTTGCTTGGAAATTGTTCAACTTCATTAGTTTCTTCTCCTTCAAAATCCTAAACTCAAAGGGAGAAATTATATTTAATACCATTCAACCCTTATGCATAGAATCACTGTGTTGTTCTTAAGTTTCTATTTCCTTTAACAAAAAACAAACGAGCAAACACGAACCAATAAATTTCTTAGAATAAGGTCAGTATGTACTTACTAATAAGTACCTGAAAATCTGTGGTTTCATTTAACTTCATTGTTTCTTCTGCCTGCAAAAACCTGGGGACTGTGCAATGTATTGAACTTTCCTTTCCTTGATGCTTTAACAGGCTAGACCTCAAGGAATCCAGAGATCGGAAATCCAGCCCTTTGTCCTTTGGCTACAGAAAAAGAGATAAACAATTTCCAAGGGAAATTTTTATCTATAAATCTAAAGCAATGAAAACTTCTAGTGTCGGAGCTGGAGAGATGGCTCAGCAGTTAAGAGTACTGTCTGTTCTTCCAGAGGTCCTAAGTTCAATTCCCAGCAACCACATGGTAGCTCACAACCATTTATAATGAGATTGGATGCCCTCTCCTGTCATGCAGGAATCCATGCAAACAGAGCAGTTATATATATAAGTAAATAAATATTAAAAATAACAACTTCTAGTGTCAAAAAGACTAATATTACTGACAAGACTGACAAGACAGTAACTTTGAAAGGAACAAAAAGGTACTTTTACCACAGACACCAAAGGCACTCTACCTTAAATAGCATCATACTTTGGTATACTTTCTCAAGACTCTGGGTTGAATCAAGTAGCAACGACCTCATGAGCATTGTGGGAGACTGGTTATCATGAAACCGAAGGGTTGTGACCATGTATCCATCAGAAATAATAAGGTAGGGTAGCCGTGAATGCGCTTTTATAGAAAACCTCTGTCTCAGAGGGTCACTCTCAGAGCCTGAGTCTACAGAATTATTTGAATCTTGAAGGGTAAGCTGCTGTGGTCTAGCAAACAAACATGAAAAGTCAAGATCAGCCAACAGAAGGATATTAAACAAAGTAGCCGTATTATTCAAAAAAGGCAAAGTAAGCACACAGAATGATGAGATATCAAGCAGATGAAACAGACATGAAACTATCAAATGAATATTTGTTTCCCAGGAAATAGAACAGTGACCAAACATATGTCTATACATGTTTCCAAATTTTCTCCTCAAATTTGTGGCATTTATTATGTTTTTTTTAACCATGTGCAACCTGTTTGAAAAAGAATTATGGAATTTTACTTTTATCATTATAGAGTTTAATAGCTGGCTTTCTTTATAAAATATGTAAATAAAGGAATGAAATTATAAGAATTACAATTAGTTTAATTGTTATTAAACAGGGAAAAAGGACATTTAAAATAGGACATTTGAAGAATATAATTGTGAACAATGTTTTATGAGTTTAAAATTAAATATACCTTTCACATAAATATACGTCTGTTATAATGGTATAGCTGACTCTGGTTATGCAGTATAACTGCTTATTACATTTAATGTTGTATAAATATAAAACAAAATATTTATAAATAAGATATAAGAGCTTAAAAACCTTTCACTACAGAAACTGATTGTGTTCTCCTAGCATTAGTCTGTCACTAAAAATTAAGCATTGCTTTTTTGCTAAACAGAATCAAGGGTATGCTTATGTCAGTTTCCTTTCTATAGACCTACACATTCCAAAAGCCATTTCTAACTTTTCTATCTAAAAATTAGCTCTTGGGGCTGGAGAGATGGCTCAGCTGCTCTTCTAAGAGCTAAGTTCTAAGAACTAAGTTCTTAATTCTAAGAACTTTTGCTGCTCTTCCAGAAGACTGGAGTTTGGTTCCCAGCACCCATGTGGGGGAGTCATCTCCAGAAGCATCTGAGGACTCTAGTCTCCACTGGCTGGCATTGCACCCACCTCCACACACATTTTTTTAAGATGAATTAATTTCTAAAATAGCTCTCTGTGTGCATCTAACTATATACAGTAAACAAAAAATTACTCAGCACTTATTATATATGAGAACTGCATATAATTATAACCTACTTCATGTCCTTAATCCTAAAAGACAATTACTGTCATCCTCAATTCACAAGAAAAGAAACTGAGACTTAAGGAACTATTTATTCACTTACAGAACTAGAAAATAGGAAAACTAGTATTTCAAATGATTTGTCTGACTACAAAGTCAAATTGCTATCTCCTTTCACAATTAATATCTCAATATGGCTACAATCTACAGTCTATTACTAACCGATTACGTCCTTTGGAAAAATATGTTAATTTTCAGTTACTAAGTTCTCTCAGAGCTACATTTTTTAAATAATAAATGTCATGTTTTATTATCTGTTATAGTAAAGATAAGTATTTAGTACTATAAATACTTAAATAACTTTATACTTACATAGTCACAATGTCAAATTTTCACCAGGATTAAGCCACAAAAAGAAATAGGAAGAAAACTATAAATAATTAGGAACAAATAAACATATATTGACATGATAGATGCACAGAAAGAAAAAGACAAATTTGGGGATGAAACTGATTTTGTAAAAGTACATAATAAAATTAATCACTAAAGAAAATAAGTTATGTAAACAATTCAAATTTCTCACCTATATGTTATTAGTGGATGAAGAGGAATAAATTCAGCTGGCCCAAATTCTACAGAGCAACCAAATGTAACTAATGTTAGCAATTCACCTAGGCAGGTCAACAAAACCAGGGAGCCACGTTTTAATACACAAGCCAGAAAAAGACTGTCATGCGTCCAGCTCACGTCACCTACCCAATATGACCTAGAAAGAACAAATGACAGTTTTAGAAGGAACTGAATAGTAGGCAACTCTCACATAAGTTTTGTGAATTTTATTTTATAGGAAAAAAAAGAGGCTTACATACATGTACTTAAACAACATTGCAATTAGAAACTTGCTTAGATTTGTAAGCAATTCAGAAAGGAAAATATTTCCCCAAGTTGAGCCAATTAGTCACTCCTTTTGATCGGGACGCACTGTAATCTCATTGGCACCTATAGCCGAGACCGTGCCTCCACTCTGTACCCTGACAGAGTCCCAGTTACCAGCACACTACCTCTTCCCAAAGCTGTTCCCTTCTCCTCAACTCCCCGGCAGCATCAATGTGTCACTAGAACAAAGGCAGCCTCCTCCCATCTGACAATGGCAAACGTTAAGTCAAAAGGACCACTGAGCTAAGGCCACTGCTGCTCTTGGAAAGGAAATGTGGGGAGGGAAAAGATAAAGAGAAGGATCTAGGTAACCTGACCACTCTGCAAATTCAGAGACCAGCACAAAGTGTTCAGAAACAAGGAGGTTAGGAATGCAAGAGGACATCTTTGTACTCCAATCTTGTACAGGTCTTTCCTTTAACAGTCTGCAGATAGGCTCTGTCTATCAGAACAGCCCTGCCTGTTCTGAAACTTGCTATGTAGACTTCAAACTCCCAGAGATCCCCCTGCCTCCACCTCCTGAGTGCTGGATTACAAGTGTGTGCCATCACATGCAAATTGTACAGGTCTTATAATTTATGTTATCCAAAAGACACCATCAATGTCAATTGTTTAAAAAGCCACGCAGCCTTCCTGAATGAATGACAGTCTCCCTTTCAGATGATTTTTCATCTTACCCTCCCTAATGAAGCTCTATCTACTCACAATTCCATTTCTAAGAAAAGAAAAAGGAAACGCATGTGTTTTTTACCCTATCCTTCCTTTAAAAGTATATGAGGCTTTCTTTCTTGCTCCTTCTTTCCTTCCTTTCTTTCTTTCTTGGTTTTTCCGTAGCCTTGGCTATCTTGGACTTGCTCTGTAGACTAGGCTGGCCTTGAACTCACAGAGATCCACATGTTTCTGCCTCCCAAGTGCTGGAATTAAAGGCACCACTACCGCCCAGCTGAGGCTTTCTTTATATAAAGTAACTTACAGAATTTACCAGGTAAAGAGATAAGCTGAATTCTTTATAGAATGATATTTACATAATTAGCAGCGCTTCAAACTTCTTAAAGTACTGAAAAAAAAAACAAAAACCTTAGAAATAAGTACATGTGTTCTTCTTACCTGATAAGTGTAGCTGGGACCACAGGGTTCTTATTACTACATCCTTTAAGGCCACCACAGAGAGTAACAAAATTCAATGTGTTTATAAACAATACCTGAGTTGCCTAGAAGGGGAAAAACCATGACGTAAGCAATGACGTCACCCTGCTGTGGGCACTGCTTACACTCTGGAGGCCGAGAGCCGCCCCCACTCCAGCACAGCACAGCCCCAAGCCAGCAGTGCTGTTGCGCTGTCACACTCCTCACTGCAGCTCTTCAGGAGCCTTAAACTTGAAACCCTTTCCCTGAAGCCCTGCACACAGCTGGGCTTAGTGCACATTACCGCTGTTCTTTACTCTCCTTCGCTGTTTCTTTTACCTTCCTTTCCCTTTTTCCTGTGTTTTGTTGTGTTTGAGACAGGGTTTTGCTATGTAGCCCAGGCTGGCCTTGAGCTCAAATCCTCCTGCCCCAGTACACAGAGTGCTGAGATTACAGGCATTTGCCACCAAGATAAGCATTTTTTTGCTTTGTCTTCTGAGACAGGTTTCTCTGTGTAGTCCTGGCTGTCCTGAACTGTACGTGTAGACCAGGCTGGCCTTGAACTCACAGAGATCCATCTGCCTCTACTTCCCAAGTGCTGGGTTAATACAGGTATGTGTCACCATCACCCATCCAAGATTAGCTTTTTACCTTTACATTTCTTCAGAAACTTTAAAAATCATAACAGCTAATTTATATAACTTTACCAAAACACAATGGACCAAAAACATCCACTTAAAACATAAAGTAGTAGTAAGGACAGAGACTACTTACTGACCTTTGGGTCTTTCTGATTAAGAGTTACTGCTAGGGCAAGGCCATCTCTGGAGAAGGCAGAGACCAGAGCTCCTCTTGACTTCACTGATGCACACTTAGGATTCAGACTGCACAGAAGACATTCCTGTTGTGTCCAGTGAACACGGAATGGCAATGACCTGGGAAAGTAATGAGATGAGAGCAAGGTTTGATAATTTCATTTACTTATTTTCGATGTGTATTTGTTTTTGAGATGAGGTCTCAATACATACTAAGACTGGCCTTGAACTCCTGGCATCAAATAAACCTCTTTCCTCAGCCTCCCAATTAAGAGAGACTAAAGGCATATGAGACCATGCCAAGTTCATATAACAATTCTGAAGCTGATACACAGTTCATAACAAAAAATAAAACGGTCCACCAAAACCTCAGTAATGGGCACCTACATAAGACATACCAGGGACTGTCCAGTAACTGCCAGTCAATCTGTGTTGTTCGGTGCTGGAGTTCTGTAAGTTTTGTTCCATAATCAAAGCTAAACATTTCAACAAAATGTTTAAACATTTTTATTTGACAGCAAACTTTTTACTGGCATCATAAGAATAGAGAAGGGGAATGAGGGAGGACAATAGGGATATGAATATGATCAAATGAGATGTCATAAAAAACATTTTATATAATTAATGTACATTAATTTTTAAAAACTTTTCTCAGTTTTTAGAAAAAACAGAAACGGAACTTTTTAGATTATGTCCATTTCCTATCTTTGTTCTGAGAGATGATTAGATAGATGTGTATATTTATCAACCTACTTATAAGCTTATGATTTACTTTACGTGCATTACAAAGTAATATTAACATAAATAATCCATGAAAGTCACATTACTTTCCCAAATCTTATAAAGGTATTATAAACTTTTTTAAATAATTTATTTAATTTTATTTTATGTGCATTATCTGTGAAGGTACCAGATCCCTTGGAACTGGGGTTAGGCAGTGGTGAGCTGCCGTGTGGGTGCTGGGAATTGAACCTGGGTCCTTTAGAAGAGCAGACAATGCTCCTAACCACTGAGCCATCTCTCCAGCTCTATCATAAACTTTTAAAATATTTTGCTCTATTTTATGGAACTGAGAATACAAACTCTTTTCCTACTAAAAAGACAGAAACACTTGGGACAGGTACGGTGGCCCCAGCACATGGGAGGCAGAGACAAGAGGACCTCGTGAGCCCAGCCCAGTTTACACAGAGTTCCAGCATAGCCAGGGCTACGTAATGAGACTCCATACAAACACAACACTTGATCATTTCAAAGGTACAACAGTAAATCCAACTATTTTTGCCCACTTTAAATTTCAATTCACTTCAAAGTAATTATTTTTATAGTATCAAGACAAATATACCACAAAATACACTATCTCTTACAGGGTCTCCCTTCTAGGAAAAGAAATAAAAACAAGAGTAACTCTCTAGCTTAAATGTTAAAAGTAAAAGGTGGAAGAAAAGATCTACAAAGCCTTAAAAAATAAAATTAAGATCTAAAAATCTTAAATATATACTGGTCAAAAGTGACATTTCTTGTTTGATAGTAGAAAATGAGAGAAAGGGAAATATTTACCTCACCTTACAGACACAAGTACATTCTCAGACCACTGAATGGCCAGAAATGCTAGCTTCAAGCATTCTCCAGAATAGAAGGTAAACGAACACAGGCAGCAGTCGCCACACAACTGTGGATAAATTTAATAATTTAGTATAAAGTTAATCTGAAAAGAAACTGATATATGAAAATGTCTCATATAAAAAGAAAATATGGGACACAGCTCGTATTTCTTTCTTAATAGTGAGCTGAATGTTAAGGTATTTTTCTTTTGCCAGAAGCAAGACCCGATGGAAAGTTAGCCTGAGAACAGGGAAGAGCTCTTTTGGGGTTGGAGAAAAAACCCAGGGCCCTGAGCATGTTGTTTACATTCAAGTCCAGTAGGGGACACCAAAATAAAGGGTGTTTTGTTTTGTTGTTGGGTTTGTTTTTTGTTTTTTTTTTGAGACAGAGTTTCTCTGTGTGTAGCCCAGCTTCAAATTCACAGAGATCCACCTGCCTCTGCCTCCTGAGTGTTGGGATTAAAGGCCTGCGCCAACCCCAGCCTGTTTTGTTGTTGTTGTTGTATTTTTAAAGAGAGGCTGTCACATAGTTCAGGTTGGTCTGAACTGATCACTTTGCCTCTATTTCCATAGTGCTGAGATTATAGGAGTGTACCACCAAGCCTGACTTCAAAATACAATTCCCGGGTCAAGATGTAATTTCTTTCTTTTCTTTTCTTTTCTTTTTAAGATTTATTTATTATATATATAGTATTCTGTCTGCATATATAGCTACATGCCAGAAAAGGGCACCAGATCTCATTATAGATGGTTGTGAGCCACCACATGGTTGCTGGGAATTGAATTCAGGGACTGTGGAAGAGCAGCCAGCGCTCTTAACCTTTGAGCCATCTCTCTAGCCCTCAAAATGCAATTTCTAACAAAAGTAATAAATAAAATTTCATACAGAAACTGTATGACATATTTAAATTTTTTATATTAAACAATCAATGTATTATATTGTGAAAATTTAATGACTTCTTAAACACCATCTATTCTAACTTATTAACTAACAAAACATGCACACATTTTATTTTAACTTGGTTGCTTATGACAAGGCCTAACTATGTGGCCAAGATAGCCTGGAGCTCAACACGCAACCCAGGCTGGCCTCAAACTTGGGGAAGTCCTTGAACATCTGCCTCCCAAGTGCCTGGACTGCAGATATGTCCCACCATGCACATTACAGGTCATATTATAAACTAAGGGAAAGGGAGTTTTAATTTGATACCATTTTAAAAATCATCTTTCCAAGCAGTAATTTTACACCTGCTCTGACTAGTGACAAACAGGTATGCAGTTATACCCCTGACTAAACAGCTTCTCTCACAGGGGCAGTTCTCACAGTCTAAGAGCTTGACTCCATAGCATTTGGATTTTACCTCATTTTTAACAAAAACTGCATCCACTACAGCTTCTTTATCTTTAATGGAAGGCAATAACACTGCTTCTTCAGGTGTGATCTGGGACCACTGACCCACCAATGAGAGGCTCTTAGAAGATAAGATACTCTTCAATTCCAAATATTCCCACAGAAGTATGCAGCCAGAAGATGTAATAAGCAGAACTCTTTTCCCATTTTCAGCGACATATAAGTGTAGTTTTGAAGAGCTTGCTAATAACACAAAACAAAACAAAAAAATTAAACTTCTGACATCTGAATTTTTCAAAAAATCACACTTGTTTGTTTACTTGCTTTTAGAAATAGTGTCTCATTCTGTAGCCCAGGCTAGCCTCAAATTCACTGTGATCCTCCTAGTTCAGCTTCCCAAATGCTTGCCTGGTAAGGTTAGCTGCCCTTGCAATAAGAAATACAAGCTGTTTAACACTCAGGATGTTAAGCTAAAGCATTAATAATAACAGTACAAACAACAATAACATTTACTACTTTTTGTTTGCTTTTTGAGACAGGCTTTCTCTTTGTAGCCCTGATTGTCCTGGGACTCACTATGTAGACCAGGCTGTCCTCAAATTCACAGAGATATGCCTGCCTCTGCTTCCCCAGTGCTGAGATTAAAGGCATGCAACACCCGCTCAGCCTTAATAATCATGTACTGGGAATTGAGCCTATTGCCTTCTGCATGCTGGGCAAGTACTCGAACACGGAGACCCACTCCTAAAATTCTTTTTACTTTTAATTTTGAAACAGGGTCTCACTAAGCCACTCAAGCTGACCTTCAGCTTTATCTGAGCTCTAAGCAACAGTTAACTTCCTGGTCCTCCTGCCTCAGTCTCCTGAACTATTGTGATTACAGACCTGTAGCACAAAACCTGCAGTATTGTGTGACATTAGGAACCTGCTATCTCAGCAATGACAGTCATGCCAGGTTTTCTCCTTTAAGTTGAATCAGGTGCAAAGAAGCAGCAACCAAATTTCAGAACATACATTATACAGACAGAAATAGATATGCAGATACACACAAACAGAGATAAATTATCAAAATAGTTATTAAAAAATCCAGTCTTTTTCTGGTTAAACAACATTTTAAAAATCCCTACCTACTGTAGCTTTAATAATTTCTTTAGGCTTTTCAGTCACTTGTATCATTTTCAAACAATCTTGATCTTTGTTCCACAGGAAAAGCTCTCCTGTAGTAAGGACCCCAGAAAGCCACATATCTGTTCAAAAGCAAAATGTAATTGTTAACACACCATGACTCACTTCTTTTTTCTTTAAAAATTACTATCTTTAAAAAATAGTAAGCTAGCCTTTTGACCATATCAGGATTACTTAACCATTAGTGGATGTTGCCAGAAAAAAAGCATCCTTCAACAAAGGCTGCAGACGAGGAATCTTCTTCTTTGTTCTTCCTGACAGCAAATTAATTTCATTTATGGATTTCTCATCCAAAAGAAATACGGCTTCATTTTCCTAAGAGAAAAAATATGTGAAGGACTTAGGTAGTCCAAAAAGTTAATTTAATCCTGTCTATATAAAGCACTCTAGAAAACAAAATGACATTTAAGAACAAGAATAATTTATACCACTAATCTAAAGTAAACATTAAACTAATAACCTAAACATTTTCATTCAGTTTTAAAATAAGACTTGGGCTAGGATATTGCTCAGTGATAAGAGCGCTTGCTTTTCTAGCATGCAAGAGGTCCTAATTCTGTATCTAGCACTATGAAAACAATTAAATAATAAAACACCTCTTGCTAAAATTACTGGGTAAGGTAATGTAACAGCTGCATTTAAAGTTCTTTAAAGGTTAACATTCTAGGAGAATTTGCCAATTTAGCAAGCCAATTTTATTTAGTGTCCTATTTATTGACAAGTTTTTATACGTTTGATTAAATGAAAAGGAATATGGTTTTGGAAATCCATAAGCTCTTGATCCTGATCACCTTTTTTATGTAGAAAAGGTAGAGAATTTTAGATGAAGTTGCAGTGCTTCAGAATCTGTTAAAAACACAGATTACCACAGCTAGAGAGATGACTCAGTGGCTAAAACACTGATTGCTACTCCTGAGATCCTGATTCAATTCACTGCACCTACGTGCTGGCTCACAACCATCTATTAACTGTAGTCTCAGTTAATGATGCCCTCTTCTGGCATGCAGGCATACATGCAAACAAAACACTCATAAACACTGAACATATAAACAAAGTTTTAAAATACTCTAAACTTTAAAAAACTACAACAAACAAACAAAATAAATTACCCAGCCCAGACTTACTGACTTGCAAGTACTACAGGGCTCAGCAACCTATTTTTACTATTTTAGATAGTGTACAAATATGGGTTTTACCACATTTTCAAACATACTTATCACATATTTTGCTCATATTGGCCCATTAACCTCCCTTGTTCCTGTCCTACCTCCAAGAACATACTCACCCCCTCTTCTGCTTTTATGTGATGTATGTACATATATATAAAGTCTAGATGAAACGTGAAAAAAAAAACACAGCATATTTACCTTTCTACCTTTTCCTATTATCCCTTTTGTCCTGTCCACCTCCCACTGGACCCCTTCTTTCTCCCACGTGGTTTCCTTTCTACTTTTACATCATATATGTATTTATTTTTAGATGAAGTTTTTTCACATTTTGTGTGTAGGCATGCAGGGTTTGTTTTTTTTTAACGATTTATTTATTATGTATACAATGTTGCATGTACACCTGTACACCAGAAGAGGGCACCAGATCTCGTTAGATGGTTCTGAGCCACCATGTGGTTGCTGGGAATTGAACTCAGGTCCTCTGGAAGAGCAGCCAGTGCTCTTAACCTGTGGGCCTCCTCCAGCCCCCAAGTTTGTCATTCCGTGTCAGGCTTCTTTCGTTTAGCAGGATGATCTCTAGTTCCATTCATGATCCTTCAAAATTTTTCCTTTATGGTTGAGTAAATTTCACCTGTCCGTATGATTCTGATGAGTATAAAAGTTGAAAACTCCTGGGCTGGAGGAAGGCTCAGTGTTCAGAGTAACGGCTGCTCTCCCAGGAGACATGAGTGTGATTCCCAGCGCCCATGTGGCAGCTTACACCTGTACCCTCTACTGTCTTCTGTGGGAACCAATCACGCACGTAGTGTACTTACACATGAAAGGAAAATATTCACACACAGAACACTTAAAACATTGGAAAAAAAAAAACAGTAGAGAACTCATGTTACAGTAAAGTTAATTAATGGTAGATTTTCTCACTGAAAATTTAAATCTTTATGTTAATGCTCATTAAAAATTAGAAGGGAATTCTGTAGGTTTGCCCACTCTAAGGTCCTAGTGCTACACCATATGTTACGAAGGGCATTCCTGGATTATCATGCCTTATGGCCCACCTCTGTGGTTCCAGCTCTGAGGATACTTTATAGCACACTTATGAAGGACACTGTATTAGGAAATACTCTGCTGTTTTGGTAGGGCAAGTATAAGAAATTCAACACTCCCTTTAAACATGATATGAAAAAAAAATTAAAAACAAAAGCTTTTACCTAGATAGATGACTCAATTTTCTGCAAATGCTAACTTGTACATTATAACTTTAACACACACACAACCCCACTCAGGGGTCAGGTGATCTATCTGATTATGATGTGGTTTTTTGTTGTTGTTTTGTAAGGCCACAGAATATTCCTATATCTTATAAGAGAAGCACATATCTAACATATATAAAACCATTAGTATATGAAAAAAGAAAAACTCACTTGACCCAACCAGGAAACTCTGGGCCAGGGTTTTTTCTGCTTGATACTTGTTGATGTCAAAACTTCTAATCTTATCTCCATGCTTGTTGAGATACCAATAACCAATTAAGCAAAGCCAGTCTTAAGCAAAGCCAGTCACAAGATCCTGTGAATAAGAACAATAATAATGCTTAGCCCATATTATCTACAGAGAATGTTAGTTACTTTTCTCAACACCATGACAAAACAAGGATGGAAATCACCTACGTATGGGAGGAAAGATTTACCGTGGCTTAGTTTCAGCAGGCCCAGCTCACAGTGTGTTGGCCACACTTGTTGGGGCAGAATAACATGGCTGTTGAAGCACACAGAAGAGGAGAGTCTTCACCTCACAGGAGAAAGAAAGCAGGAGTAGAGACAGTGGAACGGGTACAACCTTCAAAGCTGCACCCCCAGTGATCTATGTCCTCTAACTAGACTAAACTCTTGAAATCCAGGCTGGCCTCAACTGCCTTATAAGCCAAGCTTACCTTGACTTTTAATCCTCCTGCAATACAGTGTGTGTGTGTGTGTGTGTGTTTGGGGGGGAGGGGTAACATCTTAACCAATAAACTCAGCTGTTCTTCATGACCCCTTCAAAGTCAGTGCCAACTGGGAAACTCTTACACACTATCAAGTATGGCTGCCAGCACAAGGCACATCCTTAACCTCCTCTGGACCACAGCTTCAGCAGGCTGACCCTAAGGAAACACTTCCCAGGGGATTTGATCTCAATGATGCTAGTCTTCTTAATCACCACTGATTCTTCTGCCTCAGCTGACCTGTTATCAACTGTCCCAGCAAAGCAAAAAATTCACCTTAGTGGTGCTTAATTCAAAATATCACTTGAATGAGGCCGGTAAGTGTCTTTGCTTCCACCTGTGCTTCACAAGCCAGGCCTCCATCCTCTTCACGTATCTCAACACTCTACCCTTCCAAGCTCCAACCTAACAGTCCACTGAGTCTGCACACTAACAGGTTTTCCAGACCAAACTACAAATGTCACCACCATCATTCCAAAAACATGTGGTCAGGTCTGTTACAGAAGTACCCCATGGCCTGGTGCCAATTTCCATCTCAATTAAGGTTTCTATTGCTGCAGTAAAACACCGAGAATAAAAGAAACATGGGGAAGAAAAAAGGATTTATTTCATCTTATAGCATCATCCAGGGAAGACAGGTCAGAAACTCCACACAGGAATCTGGAGGCAGAAGCTGATGCAGAGACCACTCAGGAGTGCCGCTTACTGAATTGTTGCCCACGCTTTCGTATACACCCCAGGACCACCAGCCCAAGGGTGGTACTACCCTCATTGAGCTGAGCCCTGTCACATCAATCATCAGTCAAGAAAATGCCCCACGGGCTGGACCACAGTTCCAATCTTGGGGGCGAGGCATTTTCTCAGTTGAGGTTCTTCCCAGATGATTCTAGCCTGTGTTAGAACTGACATAAAACTAGCTTACCAGTATGCTGAAGAAACAAAAGCTCAGGTGTGCCAAATTAAAGATGATTTAACTACACAAGGCAATCAAAAGCAGTATTTTATCTGTATCAGAAAACAAAAACAAACAAAAAATGCTATAAACAACATTAGTCAACGCTGTTTCCTAAATCTGATGACTACTTAGTATTAACTGTAGTGAAGAGTGACTGTAAGAAAGCATAATACATGCAACTCACCTCCAACTGAAAAGCTATTTCTAGGTAGTTAATAGTTCCTAAATACTATATGTATGCACATCTTTAAAGAGAAAGTATGGCGAAACATAAAGAACTGGTTAATCTGAATAAAGTACATATTTAATTATATTATTCTTACAACTTTTATGTAAATGCAGAATTGTTAAAAGGCAACTAGAGAAAACCGAACACGATTCAATAATCATCAGATTCTACTGGTGTCTATTCTAATTGATGTACTAGAGATAATTGTTAAGTTTTGGTTTTGTGGGATAACTGCATTACGGTTTTTGTTTAATGAGTACTCTGGATATGAAAGATAAACACTTAGGTATTCATGGCAAGGATTTATTTGGAAATATGTAGACTTATATTTTCAAAGTAAAACGTAAAAGATAGCAAACCACTTCAACCTTCCATCGTTTAGAATTCTCAAAGTCACCTCCAGGGACGCAGCAAACATCCTTTTCTGACGCATGCTGCAAAGCCTCTCAAACGCTGATGCTACTGGATAGAGACCAAGCACCTCACAACAGCCACCACTGACAGAAGAACTGAGGAAAACCCAGCAAAATATACAACAGGAGTAATCTGCCACATCTACAGAGCCGGGGCGCGCGGGTGGGGTTACCTTTATTTCAAACAAATCGGGGTGTGCAGTTTCAAGAGAATCACTGAGGTCTTGGGGTTTCGGCCACGAAGGCTGCTAGGAAACCGCGTCCATTCCTCGCTGCTCTATCGTCTGCTGGGGTCAACCCAGAAGTTTCCTGGTGACACTGTGGCCGAAGAGTCCTGCAGGAAGGTCCCCCGTGGAGGTGCTGGGGGCCTAGCGGAGAGGACGGTGCCCGCGAAGGCCAGGGGGACCGGGACGAGATGGCGGGCAAACCGCGCGGCCGCGAGGAATACTGGGGTACCGACAGCAAGACCCTGAGGGGCGGGGCGCGCGGCACGGAGCCCTCGGGGAAGGTCCACGCCCGTTACCCCCCCCCCCTACCCCCGCAAAGGCCGGAGCAGCCTGCAGGGACGCCAAACCGGGGCTGGACGCTGAGAGGCCGCGCCCGCCTCGCTGGAGCCGTGTCCAGGAGACGCGTGGGCGGAGCCTCCCCAGCGCGCATGCCCCGTGCCGCTCGTGGGCGGGGCTTCGTGGCCTCTCCAGCCGGGCTCCGGCGTCTCTCCCGAGCCGGCTTCCTTCACCTCGTTTGTCCCGCTGTCTCCATCCGTGGCTTCCACACGTGCTAGTCGAGAGTTCCCGAGCGCAAGTGGAGCCTTCTGGAGGATGCTTTAAGGACCAACACCGACACCTACGGAGAGTTGGCTGCGTTGTGAAGAGCGCTTGTTGCTTGCGCTGGAGGACCCCAGTTCGATTCCCGGCGCCTAAGGGGTGAATCGTGACCCTGAGTAACTCCAGTTCCAGCGAAGCTGACACCTCTGATGGCTCCCGTGGGCACGAGGCACACAGGGTTGCACATACACACGTGGAGGCAAAAAGACCTAATTGAAAGCGATTGATCGCCATCCGTAAATGAGAATACTGAAGAAAACTTTTTTTTTTAATGATGGGGAACCATGGAACATTTTTTTCATTTGTACAGATTTTATTTTTTTCTCTTCAGAAGTGTCTATTTAGTTCATATGCCCTATTTCAAATAAAATGTATTTGCTTGATCCTGCAGATTAGTCCTCTCTTAGATATTCCCTCCCATCCTGTAAGTTGTCTCTTTAGTTTTGTCTCCTTTGTTATGGAAAATCATTTAGTTTTATGTAATTCCACTTGCCATTTTTATTTTTTTGCATTTGGAGTCCTATTCAGAAAAAAAAATACTATCTACAGCAGTATTTTTAAACTATTTCCCATATGTTTTCTTGTTACCGTTTTTGGGCATTACATTAACACCTTTGACTCATTTTGAGTCTATTGTTTTTTCTTGTTTGTGAAGAGGAGTACATGAATAGCTCATATATAGAGGTCAGAGGACAACTAGCTCTAGGTTCTCTCCTTCCACCATGTGGGGTCAGGTTCAGCTCAGGTCATCAGGTCTGGCAGCGATTACCTAAGTTAAGCATCCCTGCTAGCCCTTGGCTTATTGCTTAAGGGGGTGGTTGATCTGCAGTGAATATTCAGTTTTCTAGCAGCATTTGATGAAGAGCCTGTCTTTTGTGTGTTTTTTACACCATTGTCAAGAATCAACTGGCTGCAAAAGCATGGAGCAGTTCTGAATACTCCAGTCCGTTCCGTTGCCAAGTGTCTGTCTTTACTATGGTTCCATGTATGTCTTGAAATTGGGGACTGAGAGGCCTTGAACTTTGCTCTTTTTGATCAACGTTAACTTTACTATTAGGGGTCTTTTTGGCTCCCTATGGGTCCTCAGATTATTTTTCTAGTTGTATGGAGAATGTAGTTAGAATTTCAATGACGTCCCATTAACTCCGTAGATGGCTTTGATGAGTCAGACTTTTTTTTTTTTTTAATTTATTTATTTTTATCTCAGTCACAGGTTAGGTACTTTGAATCCCAGGTGTAGCCCCCTCCCCCATTCCCTCCTACCCTCCCACTCCC
>CM053743.1:53290689-53330533 GCA_028658305.1 Pachyuromys duprasi | reverse complement strand
TCTCACCGTAGGAGTTCCGCTCACCTGGCACTCACAATGCTGGCGTTTTAGGTCCCAGAGTTCAGTCTCCTGGTCGCTGCGTTGTTTCTGCTCTCCTACTCCTCAGACACAGTGTTCTCTCGTGGCAGCCATCTTGGATCGAGTCAGACTTTTTAATAATATGAAATCTTCAAACTCTTTCATAGGTCTGGAGTTCAACAATTAAGCCTGACTGGATGGGCAGTGAGCCCAAGGAATCCTGTCTCTGGCTTCCCTGCACTGGGAGTAAAAACATCACCATGGCTGGTTTTTATGTGGGAATTAGAGATTGAAATTCCCACCCTGCAAAACTCTTCTGACTGAGCCATCCGCCCTCAGCCTCTTAGAGAAATTCATTACATACACAAACACACACACATGTAATTTCTTTTGTTGTTAATTTTTTTTGTTTTGTTGTTGTTGTTGTTGCTATAGGCACACACACGTATACACATATGCACATACAACCCTGGGTTGAGTATATAGATCCATAGTAACCTGCTTGCCTAATGTGCACAGCCTTGGGTTCAACAAATAGAGCATTCTCTCTCTCTTTTTTTCCCAATGGTTGTTTTGCCTACGTATTTATCTGTGAAGGCCAGAAGAGGGCATGGTATCCCCTATAGACAGTTGTGATCCTCCTTGAAGGTGCCGAAGCAGAATTCGGGTCTTCTAGAGAACAGCCAGTGCTCTTAACTGCTGAGCCATCTCTCTAGTGTCTAGTTCTGTATTTTAATCAGTCACGAAAACAGGTGTGTTCAGTCAGGGTCTTGGTTGCTGTTCTATTGCTTGGGGAGAGACACCATTGTTGTAATAAATTTTTAAAAAGTGTTGGGCTATATAGTATTTCTTATTAGCCCTAAGATTATCTCATCAGTATTATCTAACCTGCTATCACAAATAAGACACAGACACCTGTTAGGTTTTATAGTTGCCTTACTTACCTCAGGCTGGGCAGATATTTCACCTGCGCTGGCTGGCTGGCTCAATATCCTCACCATCCATCTCCCAGCCCCCATCCAGTGCTTTCTCCCTTAATCATCCTCAGCTGGTCTACCTTACCTCCATAATCCCATGGTTCCTGCGTGTATTCTTCAGCTGGACCTTTTCATGCCATTATTGAGGTCCTTTCTCTTGGCCCACATGGTTTTCGCTCCACACTAACCCATTGCGGCTTCCTCCTTCCTCTTCTCACGCCATCTGTCTGTCTTCTGTGATTCCTTTGAACCCCGAAGCCTGGGAACCTTAGCCACGCCTACGTCATTCTGGCCTGCCCAGGTATAGGCTGTTTAATCAACCAATCAGGTATGTCTTAGGCAGGTTTCCAAAACAAGGATAGGTGTAACCAGATCTTGAGGGCCAACATTAGAATAACCCCCAACACAAAATGACCAAGGTAACACTTATAAAATAAATTTTTTTTAAAAAGCATTTAATTGGGACTTGATTACAGTTTCAGAGGCTTAGTCCATTATCCATTATCGCTGTGTCAGAGAGCATTGTGGCAGGCAGGTACTAAAGAAATATCTGAGTGCTGCATCCTGATCACAAGCAAAGAGAGGGCCTAGTCCTGACATGGCCTTTTGAAACCTCAAAGCCCAACCCCAGTGACACACTTCCTCCAGTAAGCCAACACCTACTCCAACAAGGTCCTATCTCCTAATCTTTCTAATCCTTTCAAAGAAGGCCCAATCCCTGGTGACTAACCATTCAAATATGGGGGCCATTCCTATTCAAATCACCACACTCAATGTATCTTCTAGTTTGAGTACTTTCCTATAAGGGATGTGAGTTGACAATTTAAGTTTAAAACATTTTTAATATTAATATTTCCTATCATACATTTATCTCTTTGTCATTTCTAATTTTTGTTGCTATTTAGAGATATATTTTAAACAGTTTGCCCTGCGATTTGGCCTAAGCTCGCTCTCTCTCTTTTTTAAGATTTATTTATTTATTATATATACAGTGCTCTGCCTGCATCAACACCAGCACACTAGAAGAGGGCACCAGATCTCATTATAGATGGTTATGAGCCACCATGTGGTTGCTGAGAATTGAACTCAGGACCTTCAGGAAGAACAGTCCGTACTCTTAACCATCTCTCCAGCCTCATATTCTCTTTTCTTATTTTATCACATTGTGTGTGTGTATGTTTCACTTAGTTTCTCTGTTGCCTCCAGAATGAAGTGATTATGTATCCTTTCTTACATTTGTATTTTTATACTATATTCAGTAAAGAGTGCTTTATCTGCTTCCTGCTCTTCCAGAAGATCTGAGTTTAGTTCCCAGCAGCCAGGCCTGGTGTTTCACAAACACCTGTAATTCCAGCACTAGGAACTCGAAACACCCTCTTTTGACTTGCCAGACACCTGCATACACACAAAGAGACATACAAATAAATAAAAAATAATAAATATTTTAAAATGTATTATTTGTTTGTTTGTTTGTTTCGAGACAGGGTTTCTCTGTGTAGTCCTGGCTACTTTGGAATTCATTCTGTAGCCCAGGCTGGCCTAAAATTCAGACATCCCCCTGCCTCTGCCTCCTAAGTGCTGGAATTTAAGGCGTGTGCCCCTGCTGCCGGGCTAAAAACATTTTTTAAAAAAATTAAAGAAAGCCAGAAATGGTGGAACATCTTTGACTTTAATCCCAGCACTCAGGAGGCCCAAGCAGGATCTTTGAGTTTGAGGCCAGCTTGGTCTAAAGAGCAAGCTCCCGGACAGCCAGTGACAGGGTTAAATTAGCAGAACTAACTCTATGTGGATTCTCAGACTCCATCCAAGGTTAGCTTGTCCCTGGAGGACCTTGGTTCCTACCCCGAAGTTCTGAGAAAAAAAACACAGAATGTTCTCAGCAGCTTACAGCTAGACACAGCAGCTGAGGCAGACAGATAAAGACAGGGTCAGTTAAGAAAACATAAATTGTTCCCAGGGTTGCAGTGCTCCTCTAGGCAAGCTGTTCCTCTCCAGTGGTTTGACCAGGTGCTGTTAACCAACTAATTCAAAGTGCATTTCATTCATTTACCTTTTGTCCAATGATGCAATGCCTCCGGTTTTTCCTTTTAAAAACCCTGTTCCCTTGGATCTGGCTGTCACTCTCCCAACCTGCTGTGCACAAAGGATTGCAACCCAAGCTCGAGCTTGAATAAAGACCCTTGTGTGTTTTGCATCAGACTCATGTTCCTGGTAGTCGCTTGGGGGTCTCGTGATCTAGGCATAACACCAGGCCTTCACAAACAGAATCTATCTTAATAAACCAAAATAAGCAAACTGACAAATAACAATTAGTAGATAAAAGCAGCCCATAGAAAAACATCACTAAATTAGGAGCTTACAGTAGCCATCAGAGAGGATAGGAATGGGCTTTTAAACTGGAGGCTTGCAATCATTCAACAGAAAGTGGGTAGGGAAGTGCAGTGAGAAGGCATCTCGATTCCCTGAGTAAGCTCTCTCTTCAAAGATGAGTTTCCAGTCTCCTGTTCATACTGTGGGCATTTATATACCACTAGATAAACAATAGCGAGGCTTATTAAAGATGGTTTAATGTGGCAGGATGTTTGATCCCATAGATTGTGAACTATAAAAACCTGTCTTTTGTTTGGTGTAGTTCAGCCGTAACACACACCTTTAATCCAAGAACTTTCTGTTCATTGTAAACAGGTGGCATGGTTCAGCCAGCCCCAGCACACACCTTTGATCCTAGAGCTTTCTGTACACAGAATTTAATAAAGTTAACCCTAGGTCAAAAAGCAGAGCAAATAACCAGCTGACAGGGATTAACAGAAAGAAGGGACTTTGGAAGAAGAGTATTTAAGACAGCTTGGAGAAGAAGAGTGCTTTAGCTCTCCAGCTCTTGGGCTCTTTAGCGTTTTGGGGGGCTCATTGTCTCTTTGGCTTCCAGCTTTTGGCTATTGTCTCCTGTGCTAGCAGGTCTTCTCCTCCTGGGCTATCAGCTTAGCTAGCAGGCTTTTTGGCATTTTCCTTTGAACCATAAGTTGAGTAGGAAGGTCAGCTGGGTGCTTTCTGTGCCTCTCTGAGCTAGCAAGTTTTCAACCCAGCATCTGATTCCTGAGTCTTTATTGGTAAAATCAAACAATTAGGGTTTTTATTTTTTTATAACAACAGTTTAACTTTTAACTTTCTCAAAGGGTATGTTTAATACCCTTAGTTGCTTGCTGTCTCTCTTTCCCTCTATCAGAGGCCAGCCTGACACAGGACAGGTTTTGGAGGAAACAAGGGAAGAGCCTTATCAATCCCATATTCCAGTGAAATCCAGAGGCCCATTATATTAGAGAATATTCTGAAAGCTACATTTCAAAAAGACAGACAATCTAGAAGAAATTAATAAGTTCCTAAAAATGTATGTCAAGAAGACATAAACTACTTAGATATATAACAAGCAATGAAATTGAAGTTCTAATGAAGTGTAGAAAAGCCAGATCTCTATAGAACAAATGCCAATGCTCCTTAAACTTGCCCACAGACAAAGGGAAGGAACACTATCAAGCTCATTCTACGAAGGCAGCAGTACCCAGCAGTACTGTGATTCTAACCCAGACAATGACAGAAAAAAGCTATAGATTAATTTCCGTGGTAAACATAGACATTAATTTTCTTAATACAATATTTGTGGACCGAGTGCAATGACACATTTAAAGGATCATGTACCATGATCGAGTTGTTTTCATCCTACGGTTGCAAAGATGGCTCAATGTTTACAAATATATGCAATTACAATATATGCAAATCAAAGAATATAACATAGCATATAAATAGAGTTGGGGACAGATATAATACAGTCATTTCAAGATATGCAGAAAAGGCCAAAAAGGACAAAGTTCATCATGCCTTCATGATAAAAGTCTAAGAAACTTATAAATAGCAGGAACATATCTCAATATAATTAAGGTTATATATGACTGATATATCTAATATATTAAATATAATAAAACAAAGTATTTTCTCAACAGCAGGGGATGAAATAAATGTACCCACCGCCTCTGCTCTTATTCAATGTAGTGTTAAAAATCTTAGCTACAAGAGGCAGGAGAATATGTGTATGAGGCCAGCCTGGTTTACAGGGTTCCAGGACAGCCAGAGCTACACAGAGAAACCAAAAAAAGAAAATCTTAGCTAGAGCAACAAATCAAGACAAAAGGGATAGAAATAGAAAAGAAGTCAAGCATGATGCCTATTCTTGCTTGACTACAATTTGACTACGTCTGGAACTAAAACCCAAGCTGCTTGGTATGCCTGTGAGGGATTCTTCTTGATTGGATCATTCTAGGTGGGAATAGCACTCTAAATTCAGATTATTTAAGGTGGGAAGACCTATCTTAAATCTGGACTAGACCTTCCAGTGGCAACCATAACCGACATGGAAGAAGGAAACACTTGCTCTTTGCTGGCTTGCCCTCAGGCAATGACCTTGCCAGCAAGTTCGTTTGTTCGCTGATATTATGAGGCTACTTCTTCATGTCTCTGGCACACACTGAAAACCAGCCGAGACATCTCCGCCTCATAGACTGATCACAATGAGTGATTCAATTCTTGGACTTTCTGTCAGGAGAAAGCCATAGCTGGAATAATTGGACCACGGCCTTAAAGCCACTCTAATAAATTCCATTTTTATATACATAAATCATTCAGTAAGTTCTGACTAAATACACAAATAAATAGACTAACCCTATTCACGTATAACATGATCCTATACTTTAAAACCCCTAACGACCCCACCAGAAAACCCTTAGATCTGATAAGCATTTTCAGCAAGGTAGCAGGATACAAAATCAACACACACACACATACACTCAAAAAAAAAAAAAACCCAGCTCAATTCATAAAACCACAGAGGTTAGGTAGAAAGAAAGGTAATCGGGCAAGGGGACAGATTTCCCATGAAAGAAAAAAATAGAATAGTTGTGGATCAGTGGGGGGTGGGAGTGGGCAGATAGACAGACTGAAACAGGAGGATCAAATGGGGAGCTGGAAGGGATCTAGGGACAGCTAAAATTAAGGGCAATTTGAAGGGTCATATGGAAACCTAATACAGTAGAAATTTCCTAAGTTATATACATAAATGAAGGTGATTTAAATGAAATTGTCAAGTAACAGGGCAGATGGAGTTCCAAATTGTGGGGATTGGACAAATGGGTGTCATAAGTTGAAAGCTGCACAAAGCAAACAACTTGCAGAATGAAGAGACAGTCTGAAGAATGAACGAATATGTTAGCCAAATATATATATGATAGGGTAGATAACTAGACTCTAGAACGAAAAAAAACAAAACTAAATCACCCAGTCAATGACTAGGCAAATGGGGAGTTCTTAATTCTTTTATGTGTTTATTTTTACATCTTGACCACAGTTTCCCCTCCCTTCTCTCCTCCCAGCCCTTCCCCCATATCCACTCCTCTTCCTTGCTTCTTCAGAAAAGGGCAGACCTCCCAGGGATATCAACCAGCCATGGATTATCAAGTTGTAGTCAGACTAGGTGCTTCCTCTTCTATTAAGACTGGAAAGGCAACCCAGTAGGGGAAAAGGGTCCCAAAGGCAGGCAAGAGAGACAGCTCCTGTTCCCACTATTAGGAGTCTCACAAGAAGACCAAGCTACACAACTGTAATTTATGTGCAGAGAGGCTAGATAAGTCCCACACAGGCTTCTTGGTAGGCGGTTCAGTCTCTCTGAGCCTCTATGAGCCCAGGTTAGTTGACTGTGTTTTCTTGTGTTACTTTGACCCCTCTGGCTCCAACTCTTCCTTCCCCTCTTCCACAGGATCCCTCAAGCTCTGCCAAATGTTTGGCTATCAGTCACTATATCTCTTTCTATCAGTTGCTGATGACAATTAGGCTAGGCACCAATCTGTGAGTATAGCAGAGTATCATAAGGAATCATTTTTTTAGACCCCCCCCCCATTTATGTTTGCTTCTATCCCAGGTGTCTGGGCTATCCAACCTCTGGTTCCTGATCCTCCAGGCAGTATCAGGGCAAGCTCCCTTTCATGGCATGGGTCTCAAACTGGATCATATATTGGTGTACAATTTTTGCCACCTTTTCCCCCTTCACATCTTGTAGGCTGAACAAATTGTATGTTAGAGGTTTTGTTCCTGGATTGGTGTCCCAACCCCTCTACTGGAAGCCTTGCATGGTTACAGAAGATGGCTAGTTTAGGCTCCCTATCCTCCATCATAGATTCTTGGGAGTTTCCATTGTACTAGATTTCTAGCTCATTCTGGAGACATCCCTCCCCCAATCCATTTATCTCTCCCAGTACTCTCTCCCTCCATCCTCCCCACACCTGATCCTTCTTGTTCCCACCCCTACCCCACTTTCCAGACCCATTTCCCCATCCACCCTAAATGTCTCTTCTATTTCCCTTCACAGTAAGATTCATGTGTCTCCTCTTTGAGCCCTTGTTACTTAGCTTCTTTGGCTCGTAGAATGGTTATTCTTTACTTTATGTAAATAATAAATAAATACTTTAAATAAATAATAAATAATATGTATAAGTGAGTACAAACCATGTTTGTCTTTTTGTGTCTGGGTTACCTCACTCAGGATGATCTTTTCTAGTTCCATCCATTTGCTGACAAATTTCATGATGTCATTTAACAGCTGAGTAATACTCTATTGTGTAAATGTAAGGGACTATTTCCTGGCTATTACGAACAAAGCTGCTATGAACAAAATTGAGCAAGTGTCCTTGTTGTATGGTGGAATGTCATTTGCATTTATAGCTCGGTCTGGAGGTAGATCGATTCCCAATCTTCTGAGAAACTACCATATGGACCTCCAAAGTGGCCACACAAGTTTGCACTCCCACCAGCAATGGAGAAGCGTTCTCTTTGCTCCACATCCTCACAGCATGAGCTGTCACTTGTTTTTTTGTTTTCTTTTGCTTTGTTTTACCCCTTCTCACAGGTGTAAGATGAACTCTCAGAGTCATTTTGATTTGCAGTTCCCTGATAGCTAAGAATGTTAAACATTTCTTTAAATGCTTCTCGGCCATTTGAGATTCCTCTCTTGAGCATTCTGTTTAGATCTGTACCCCATTTTTTTGAGACAGTTTTTCTATGTAGTCTTGGCTGTCCTGGACTCACTTTGTAGACCAGGCTGGCCTCGAACTCACAGAGATCTGCCTGCCTCTGCCTCCCCGAGTGCTGGGATTACAGGCGTGCTCCACCATGCCCAGCTTGTGCCCCATTTTTAATTTGGATTATTTGGATTGTTGTCTAGTTTCTTGAGTTCTTTATATACTTTGGATATCAGTCCTCTGTCAGAAGTATGTTGATACTCTTGGACTTGGGTTTTGTTCAGGATGATAGACATGACTCTATTTGCATTCTTCTACATGCTGACATTTAGACCAGCACTATTTGTTGAAGAGGCTTTTTTCCATATATATATATATATATATATATATATAAAGTTAAAAAACAAGTGTGTAGATTTACTTCTGGGTGGATTTGATTCCATCGATTGACCTGTCTGCTGTTATGCCCATACCATGAAGTTTTTATTATTATTGCTCTTTAAAATACAGGAATGGTGATACCGCTGGAAAGTCTTTAATTCTACAGGATTGTTTTAGCTATTCTGGGTTTTTTGTTTTTGTTCAACACCTTTAGCTATTAGAAAAAGGCTTATCAAAACCACACTGAGATTCTATCCCACCTCATTAAAATGACCGCCATCAATAAAACACAATCAAGTCTGGAAAAGATGCCTTGTCCACCAATGGTGTGAATGTAAATTACTGCAGCCTCTATGGAAATCACTATGAAGGTTCCTTCAAAAACTAAATATAGAACCATCAAAAGATCCAGCTATACCATTCTTGGGTTTATACCTAAAAGAATCTATCTATATCCACATCTAGCATGACCACTCTTACTGCTGCCGTATTCATAATAGCCAAGAGATACTTCCATAGAAGCCCTCCTACAGCAATGGGGTAAATGACATGCATCCATTGTCACGGTTTCTTTTGATGGAGCTCAGGCTCTCCTGCTTGGGCAGCAAGTGTTCATGTCCACTGAGCGCTCTCAGGTCTTGAATCTTTGAAATTTTTTTACGTTCATGTAGACATATGTTTCCCTACTGACTAATGGTGTGGAAAACTTTTTCAAGCTCTTTAGTCTATATTCACTTGTGAAGAGTATTATGCATGCAGTATTTAGATTCAAATTAACCAACTAAATGGTGTGCCGAGTATCGCTAATTCCAGGGCCTCAAGCACACCTGTTCTATAATTGGTAACCATTTAGCCATCTTTTATTTCCATTTGTAGTTTCTTAATGTCTTTTAAAGATGTTATTAATTTCAGTGAGATCCATCTTATTAATTTTTCTTATTTTGGGTTCTAAGAAATATGCTTTACTGACCGGTAGATTTTTTCTCACTTCTGACACAGATCACGCTCCCCTTTACATATGGCACACTAGCTTATGTGGCTGTGTTGGGGACTGGACTCAGGCATGATCATGTACACCAAGCATGCTATCACTGAGCAACAGCCCAGCTCCAAAGCTAATGTTTTTCATGCACATATTCAATTGTCCTAGTACTATTTGTTGACTATTCATCCCCCATTAAACTTTGGTCTTTCCTGAAAATCAACTGTTCGCATATGTATTTACTGTGCTCCATTAATCTATGTTCTTACAACAATACCTTCACATGATTATGATCACTTCACAATACTGAAATTAGTATATGTTCAAGTTTATTTCTTTTGTTCATGTACGAGTGTTTGTATGTCATGTATATGGAGGTATCTATAAAGGCCAGAAGAGGGTGTTGGAGTCTTTGAACCTGGGGTAGCAGGCAGTTGTGAGCAATGAAATGTAGGTTCTGGGAACTGAACCCAGGTCCCTGGCAAATCAGTGTGCCTTCTGAATTATTAAGCCATCTCTCCAGCTCTCAAGTTTATTGTTACTTTTGAAAACCATCTTGGCCATTCTGTTATTTCTATATATTCATTTAAATTTTTAATTAAAGGATTACACCATATTCTCCCTTCTGCCTTTTCCCTCCAAACCCTCCTCCACCCCTCCTATTCATAGCCTCTTTTTTGTTACATATATGCATAAATGCAACCTGTTGAATTTATTTAGTGTTGCTTGTGTGTGTTTGATTTCAAGGCTGACCACTTGGTATTTCATAACCAACTACGGAGTTCAGGCCTGGGAAAGAGAAATTCTTCCACTGTCAGCATCCTTTAGTGGCCTATGGGGCAGGACCCTATGTGATTTCTTCCTTCCATGTTGGCATGTCTATTGGTGTTGTCTTTGTTCAGGTCTTGTTTAGGCAGCCATACTGTGGAGACATCATGGGTATAGCTTCCCTGACATCCACAGAAGACACAATCTCACAGCACACTTTCTGGTCCTGTGATCCTTGGTATCTTTCTGCTCCCTCTTCTGTGATGTTCTCTGAGCCTTAGGTGCAGGAATTAGTTGTAGATGTGTTCATTGGTGCTTCATGATTAGCTGGATCTCTGCATTTTGACTAACTGCCATTTTCAGTAGTTCTATGCTGCAGAGACACTTCTTGGGCAAAAGCTACACTTATCTATGGGTATAGGGATAATTTCTAAAATGCAGTTAGGAATTGTGCTGGTCCAATAAAATGGAAGTAGTAAGTTCTCCTAGATTCAAGTCCTCATTAGTCCAAGGCTAGATTTCAAGTTCCAGGTATGGTTTTCTTCTTGTTAGCTGTTAGTAACAGCCAAGATACAACTTCCACTATGGGACCTTTAGGGATAACTTGCTATGCTGTGCACTGCTGTGGTTCATAGGCATCACAGCTAGGAAGGCCATTAATTGCTTTCATTCTTTGGTACCTTGCACACCATCTTCTAGTAGTATGAAAGCTAGACCTCATGAAGGAGGGTTTCAGGTCAGATCCAGCTCAGGCCTTCCAAGTCCTGTGTGAAATAGCTGTTGTCTTTAGCAATAGGGACTTACTTTCAACTTCTGGAAGGCAACCAGTGCAATAGCAATAGCTTATATTATTTAGGGGAAATCTCTTGGGTTACCCAGACGAATAACTCAATAGGACAAATCTCTTATGTATGAACACATGTGGAGGTCAGAGGACAACATACAGGAATCAAATCTTTCCTTTCTACCACATGGTCCTGGCAATCAAACTAAAGTCATCATGCTTGATGGCAGATATCTCTAAAAATAAAGGAGCAAAAGAGGGCAAAGTGCAGGGAGACCAGGATGTATTTAGGCTTGGTCAGGCTTCCACAGAGACCTTCAGAAGTCAATCAAGAGTGGGCTGGAAACATGCTATCAGGATCCTGGATCTCACGTAGTAAATTAATTTAAAATGCAAAACTCATGGCAACCAAAGAGAAATACTTAAATTTCAAACATGCTGTACAGTGCTATAGAATATAAAATGATGATGGTAGTTAATGTCCAGTATCTGAAGGAAAACAACCAGTCAACTAAAAAAATAGCATTAGTTCCTGCAAAATTAGTTTTAGGACTCTTACCATTTAGCTTCAACCTTTTCAGGTATACATAAGGAAAACTGAAGCGTTTAAAAGTTTTAGTAGAGAACTCAAAAATTGTGAAAAGCTTTATTATTAATTTAAGTAAGGATATTCATAGAAATTATTAAAGAAAACATTAATCTCTTTTAAAACCTCAGATTTGGGGTTTTAGTTAATTTATTTGCTATGACTATATCACTGCCATTTTTCTTCTAGGGAAGAAGAGGGGAAACATGAATATACAAAGTATCCTAAGAAAGAAAATAATCTGTGAAAGGTTTCTGAGATTAAGCTAAGTGTAAAACATACAGAGAAGCTGATGTGGTCCCAATGTACAATGAAGAAGTTACAACTTAATAAATACTTAAAACACTGTCAAACAAATATTACACACAAGTCAGGTCAATATTGTGTATCTTATATAAACCCAGTGTGTCTCTTCCTTAGCCATCCTGCCACACTGAAACTATGTAAAACTACATCATAAGCAAGACCTTTGGTGGTTCAACTGTCCACAATGAATGTACTTTCCTAAGATGTTCTACCAGTGGCTCAAATCACTGCCTCTACATATGTAATAGTTGCAACATAAAGACAATGCACTTATCAAAGTCTGGGAGCAAAGTACACTCACACAGTGGATACTGTGCTAGGACACAGCCACTGCTACACCTGATCACTAACTTCCAGGATCAGCATCCCTTTGGAGGTGCGAGTTAAGAATCCGAGTGCACAGGCCATCCAGATGATTTTCTTTGGTGACTGTTCAAGTTTTAGCAACAGTGGGCTAGCAGTGTCTTTTCTCTTTGGAAGGCCATTGCAAACATCTGCCGTGGGGCTAAAATTCTTAAGCTCTCTCAAAGTGTGCTATAAGAACAAAGGGAACAGTATTCAGGTATCTGTCAATTATATCCTTTGTGACATAGTATCCTGCAGATCTATTAAAAGATACTGTGCATATATGTGTACAGCCATATCTCTATATTTTTGGAGACAGAGTTTCACCCTTAAGCCAAGCAGGGTGTGAACTTTCAATCCTCCTATCTAAACACCCTGAGTTTGGTGAGTAGATGCAAGAGCTACGGTCCCCCTAGATAACTGAGTATATGTAAATATGCTTACAGCGTAAATGGAGACAGTGCCATGTGCATCCGGCAGAAACAGACCCACAGCTAAATGAAATCATCCGAACAATACGCTCATTCAAAATAACGACAGAATTTTAAATGCATAAAACCATTAATACATCAAATGCATTCATTTTACAGACTAGAAGAGTTACTTAAGAAAACGAAAAGCTAAAAAATGAGGTAGTGATGCCAAATTAGCGGTACTTTGACCTTGATAATCTTAGTAAAAGATAAAAGTAGAAATATATTCATGATGTATTTACAAAACTGCCCGACTTGCATCAGTGATAACAAGCAGAAGAGAACACTCCGACCAGCAGCACAAGTAAGAGTGGAAGCATGGTGGCACATGCTTAGATTTCCAGGACCTGTAAGACTGAAGCAGGAGGATCGGCATGTGTTTGTGGTCTGCCTGGGCTACATACTGAGACCTTGCCAAAAACAAAGGGAGGGGTGGGGGGACTAGGTTGAGGACTAGGACCATAATCAGTTGATAAGGTGCTTACCCAGATGGATGAAACCCTGGGTTTAATGCCCTGTACCACAAACAGTGGGCACGGGAAGCATGCCTGTATTCTTAGCACTCAGGTGGTGGAGGCCAGATCAGAAACTCAAGATCACTCTAGAGAGCTAGAGTTTGACACCAGCCTAGCCTATGCGAGACTCCTTTGCAAAAATAAAAATTAAAAAAAAACCCACAATAATAACAACAAAAAAATAAGGAGAATGAAAAGCAATTCTGGTTTTCCTTCTTTTCCTCTTTCTTTCTGGCTAGCCTTAGTCATTCTCATTCTTTCCTTTTGTCATTGATAATGCTGTGGTATGTGTAGTTTAGTGAGCTATTCTAACATATTAAAGGTAATTCAGGGGTTGAGGTTATAGCTTCAATGGTAGAACACCTACTCGCTTAGCATAAAGACCCTGGATTCAACCCACCATTAGAAACAAAACAAAACCCCAAAACCTAGATTACCAAAAACTTTGCTTTATCCACTACAACTTAGATACAACTTGTGTTATGGTCAGTGGTAAGAAAGGGGGCTGGAGAAATCAATTCAGAGAGGGAATTCAATCCAGAAACTATAGAAAACAAAGGATTTACAAGTGGTTGTTTTTGATGTGACATGAATCTGGAAAGGTTGTTAAAACACAAAGATAGGCATTTAGGCCAAGGATTTTGATTTGGTAGATCTGATAGGGGACCCAGGAATTCAACTTCCCTGATGTTGCTAGTTTGAAGCATACATACTCTGAGAGTGAGGATTCTAAGGAAACAGTAGTTACTGTATAGTTGTGGTTGAGTTATAGTTCACTATGTAGACTAGGCTGGCCTTGAACTCAGAGTTCCCCCTTCTCTTCTCCCAAGTGCTACAATTAAAGGCCAGCACCACCACAGTTGGCTAATCATGTAGGTTTTAAGTACAAACAACAGTGTTACAAGTTTATCACATGCTCAAACAATCCCGAATCCTGTTGTATGTATATACAACATATATACATACCCATCACACATATAAATGTATATATAAAATCTAATGTACATATTTATGGTGAGAGGGAGAGGAAGAGGGAAAGAAAAGCTAAGGGGCTACCATGGGTAAAATTAGTGGTTCATGAAATTCCTAAAAATTAATTTAAAATGCACATTTAGGACTCTACAGAATCTAACACTATGAGAACAGACACAGCATCTAAGGTTGTTTTTCCCCATGAGACAAGGTTTCACTGTGCAGCCCTCGGCCTGGAACTCTCCATGAGTTCTAGACATCTGCCTGCCAACGCCTCCCGAAGTGCTATATTTAAAGGTGGGTGCCACCACACTTGGCATAGCTTAGAAGTTTTGATACCAACATCCTAGATAAACCTGGAAATAAAAAATACAAATTCAAAATTGTTAACAGTAAAAAAATTTAAAATAACATTATCTCTGTGTGTCAGAATCACATATAATCTTATTTCAGCTTTTTGCAAATTGTTGGGTTGTATGTGGTGTTAGGCAGTGAATCCAGGGCATTTTACATACTACACAAACATTATATATTTGGGCCCAACTAATCAATTAAAAAAAGAATACTAGTTATAAAAACAAATTCATTTGGCAATGTACTATTTGTAGATAATTATCACTCATCAAAAACAAATTTTACCAAAATTCTTAGGTATACAACACCTGATTTCTGGACCCAGCTGAACTTTTATTTTACAGACAAAAATGCAAGCAAGCAAATATACTACAATAATTAATGGAGGCGTTCCAACTTTGCTTGGAGAGATTTAAAGTTCCCAGTGATGGCTTGTACCGCTACTGAGGAGCTCATTGACTGGAGTTCCACCAGATAACCACAAACAGCATCCAGGCAGAGGTTTGTAAATCTTCTCCTGTAACGGGAAAAACAGCAGGTCACCCACTTACTTTCTTTGTAGGTGTAATACAGTTTTATTCATTTATTTTTATGTGTGTGAGTGCTTTGCCGGCACTCGTGTATGTGCAGCATGCGTATGTCCAGTATCCTCAGGGCTAGAGAGGGCATTGGATACCCTGCAGCTGTTATTATGAATAGTTGTGAACTGCTAAGTGGTTCCTGGGAAGTGAACTCAGGACCTCTGCAAAAGCAGAAAGTGTTCTTAATCACTGAGCCATTGCCTGTTTCAGACCCCAACCAGCTATACTTAAACTCGTTTCTTTCAAAGGGCTATTTCAGACCACGTTTTATAATCCTTGCATTGCAAAGCAAGGAGTAGATAGCTAAGCTCCTGAAAACAGAAAGGGAACTTAGCGAGGCCAGCCACCTCATAATCACCATTCCCAATTTGAAGACTGTTAACTGAGGGGCATTAAAAGATGATTCCTGTTAATGTTATCAGTGGACTTGGAAAGGGGCAGGGAGGAGATGAGGAAGGGAGGGTGGGACTGGGAGGGAATGGGGGAGCGGGCTACAGCTGGGATACAGAGTCAATAAAAGGTAACTAATAAAAAAATATTTATATTTGTTCAGCTTTTTTAAAAGACATTTACTTAAAATCATACCACAAAGATGTAAATGAAATGTCTTGGTCCTAGGTCACAAATCTAAAAGTGAAGGAATATACAGTAGCTCATAAATTATCTTCATTTTAGAAACTTTAGGACCACAGTTGAAAAATTTCTGATCTTTCATGCATGCTAATGGTTAGATGATCACTCAATAGTCATTGCTAATGAACATAAGAAATCCCCTAATTGCTTCTTTGTAATCTCTAGAGCATTCCACATCATTCCCAACTTGTTACCCACGTACCTACTAGAAATACTTAAAACTTTTCTACAATAGTTACCTATCACAATTTAAAACTTGGCTAGGATTCTCAACGTATCTTGTCAACAATACATGGATACAATCTAAAAGGTGCAGGGGCCTTTTCACTCTGTTCCAGAATGGATCCTAGGAAGACAAAAAACCATATGTTTATACACAGTCACAGTTTCCCTTATTACTCACCAAATGTGTGTTTATTTTTTCTAATTGTTTATGTTGGTTAAAGAGGTCTTTGGAGACCAAGAAAATTTCTACTAAAAAGCATTAGAAACTGAGCGAGAGGCAGAGACAGGAAGATCTCTGTGAGTTACAGGCCAGTCTGGTCTACATTTAAAGTTCTAGACCAGCCAAAGTTACACAGTGAGAGCCTGCATTAAAAAAACAAAACAAACAACCCCCCCCCCAAACGCCAAAGATATGTAGTTACTAAATTATATACTAGGCTAAGTTAGTATTTGAAATAAAATCCATATTTGTGAAGTGGGCTTAGCAGTGCATGCCTTTAATCCCAGCACTCAGGAGGCAGAGGCAGGCTGATCTCTGTGAGTTCAAGCTAGCCTGGTTTATATAGTGAGTTCTCGGATAGCCAGGGTCTATCTCAAGAAAACAAAAACAAACAAACAAAAAAATTAAAAGACCATATTATAATAATTTTTACAAAGAATAATTGATTCATCATTAGACCATATAATGTGAAAATAAAGAAAAACTGGTATTTCTATGGGCTGTGACCTATTTTCCTTTGAATGTATGCAGTCTGAACCTAGAAATAAAAGAAACTAGTAGTTACAGAACCTTAATCTGTTATTACCCACATGACTAGAACAGCTGCTTAATATCTCTAACCTTGTCTTTTAGTAAGGTAAGATGAAGACACTATTTTTATTATGGCCTAATTATGAGGCTCAGTTGAGTTATTACTGAATAAGGCAGAATATGCCTTGAACACTGTTACTAGGCAGATGTGATGTCACATTATGCTTCCTACTTAGAAAGCTAAGTTAAGAGGATCCCAAGTTCAAGGCCAGTATGGATTATATATGGCAAGGCCCTGTCTCCAAAACCAAACCAAACCAAACCAAACCAAACCAAACCAAACCAACACCAAAAACCACCAAAACCCCCCAAAGCACTGATAGATGACACAGCCTCTCACATTATATAACAACATAATATACAGGCCACAGAGGGCCTGAGGGAACACTTGGAGATCAGAAAAAAGACAGCCGAGGATGTGTCCATCGCAATTTTTGTTCTTAGTTGAGACAGGGTATGTCACCGAATGCTCAGCTAAAAGGACCCAGGATATACCTGTCGTTTGGGATTGGTTACAAACACACACCGTTGCATTTAGTTCTGGGGGGGTCAAACTTGGCTGGAAGCCCTTTACTAGTTGAATACCTCCCTATCCCCTACAAAATATTTTTTAAAATGAGGTTTCAAGAATAAGTGTGCTGTTATTTTGTTTGCTTAAAGCAAGCTGAGAATTGGACAATTATAGTCTAGTTGTAGAGCACTTATCAATCATGTGCAAGGCCGTGGTATTTGATCCCCAGAAATAGTCCCTGCTTTGGTTTACTTATGAAGACAAGAGCAAATACATCTAATTATATTTACCAATATAAAAACACTAATATTTCAATTTAGTCATAACCTACAGTAAAGCAACTCTCAGTTATGAGTCCAAGTTTATCTTACTTGCACGGCTGAAGCCAATCTCAACTGAAAATGTTTAGCCTAAATGATAAAATACATATAAACATGCAATCAAAGCACCTCACTCTCAGTTAGGGAAGATCATTTTGTTTTCCTTACCCGTGATTTGAACAGCTGATCATAAACTTCTAGTAGTCTTGGTAAGGGCACTCCGATTTCATTCATGGTCTGTATCACAAACCCCACATCCCAGTTTAAAGTACAAACTTGCTGCTCCAAGAACTGTACAATAAAATCTGAAGAAAAAAAAGTCAGAAATTCGGATTATGAAAAGATTCATTTTCATTGAGTAAGTATGTGAGTGCTTGGCCTACATGCACATATTCATACCATGTCCGTGCTCTGTGTTGGTGGGGGCATCACAGGCCCTAGAACTGCAGTTACAGATGTTTGTGAGCCTCTGTGTGGGTGCTGGGGACTGAACTCAGGCCCTCTGCAAGAGCAACAAGTGTTCTTATTGCTAAGCCAGCTATAAAGCCTCAAATTTGAATTTTTGGTTTTAATGCAGCTAAGTGTCAAAACAATTTACTAATAAATGAGTTGTTTCTAGGCGCCATCTGAAAATGAACTTGAAACATATTTGAGGGCCAGAGAGGTAGGTTATTTGGGAAAATGGTTGCCTATAAGTGGTGCAAGCTTGTAATTCCAGCACTAGGGATGCAGAGACAGATGGGCTCCTGGGGCCACACACCAACCAAGAACCAAGGACTCTTCAGGCTCTCTTATCTCATAAAAGAAAAGTTAAGTAATACTTAGGGAAGTCTCTTGACCTTCATACTCATGTTTCTGAATGTGCATGAGCACCTATACATATAGGCACACATGCATGCATACATATCATTTTGGGGGCATGCTCTTTGTATGCAGAAGACCTTGGATGTAATCTTCAGGACCAAAAACAAAAACAGAACCTCAAACAAATCAAATAAAAGTAAAATATAACATGTAACTTGGAGACAGAAAGCAAACTAGTAGTTGCCTAGAGCTGGAAGGGAGGAAAGGCTATGAAGTGACAACTAGTGAGTGTAGGTCCCTTTTGGGGACAATGACAATCTCTTAAAGTTAGATTACACATGTCTATGCTAAAACCATTAATCTGTACACTTTAATTCCACTACTAGAGAGGACATGTTAACTGTTAATAACTCTATTTTAAAAAACATCTATATACTCAACAGCCCGTCATAAAGGACCACTAGTTTAAAATGTATTTTTAATACTGCATCCTTCATATACTTACTTAATGGTTTTGAGGCTTAGGCCACAAACAGCCACAAATAGGTTGACTTCAACACTCTGCCTAGCTGAGGACAACCTGAAATGCTTAATCTCCCTGCCCCACCCTCTTCATGCTGGGATCATAGGCAGATGCCAAAACACCTGGCTCTATATGAATATGGAAAGCTCTAACTGTAGTCTCATCCATTATTGTCTTATAAACATGCTTTAACTAGATTTATAATTATGATACTTGAAACCAGAAAACAACCAATGTAAATGTCCATGGACAAGAGGTATCACTGAAAAAAAAAAAAAGAATTAAAAAAAAGCATTTGAATTTATGTTTGACATGGAATTTCTCCCTCTCGCTCTGTATGAATGTTTTTGTTGTTGTGGTTTTTGTTTTAATTTTTTTTGAGGCAAGATCTTTATACAGCTGTCCTGAAACTATGAAGACCAGGCTGCCATTGAACTCACATAGATATGTATGTCTGCCCCTGCCTTCTGAGTTCTGGGATTAAAGGTATGTGCCACCATGCTAGTCTGGAATTTACAACTGAAAGACGTAGGACATATATTAAGATTTCTTTTCTTTTCAAGTTGGGAGTCTCCCTATATAAGCCTGGATGGACTGAAACTTGCTATGTAGACCACTCTGGCCTTTAATGATCAGAATGCTGATCACCTTTGTGGCAGGCCTTTAATGATCAGAATGCTGATCACCTTTGTGGCAGGACTTTTGATCCTATTGTGAACCCCGAGATTCTGAACCTTGTTTCTTGTTTGGTTTGGTTGAGCCCTAACACACATCTTTAATCCGAAAACTTTCTGTGTTGGTATAATGTTCCTTTAGAATGTATGCACCTTACCCTTGTTCATTCAAATACTGATTTTACCCACCCACTCTCTGGTTTCAATCCGGATATTGTATTGTGATATTTATTCTAAGCATCCTGTCTCTACTCTGTGTAAACAAAATAGAACAACTAGACACAATGTTGAGCTGGAAGGAGCCAGAGGGCAGGAAATGAGTGGGAGGAGAAAAGGCGAGAGAGAACTTGGAAGAGAGCTCGGAGAAGGCAGAGCTGAGGAGAGATGATGGAACGAGGTGGAGAGATGGACTGCACCTAATATATCACAAAAAGCAAGTATAATGGGTAAAATCTAAATGTTAGGAAACTGTGAGGGCTTGGAGGTTTAGGAGTGAGTAACTATTGCCCAGCAATGTGTTCTAGGTTCACTAAAATCCCAGTTTCTGTGTGGTGATTTGGTAATACAGCTGTTTAGAATTAACAGCAAGCTTTACCAGAAGATATTTCAACAGTAAATATTAATAGATATTCACAACATTTCTGTTTATTGTAAACAGGTGATTATGGTGTGGTTCAGCCAGTCCTAACACACACCTTTAATCCCATAGCTTTTGCTCTCCTGATTTAATAAAGTTAACCCTAGGTCAAGAGGCCGAGCAAGAAACCAGACGACAGAGATGAAGGAGTAGGAGGGACTTTGTGTTGAGGGGTATTTAAGACAGTGTGCATAAAGCTCTTTGGTTTTAGCTTAGTCTTTAGTTCTCTGGCTTTTTGGGCTTTGAGCTAGCAAGCCTTTGGCCTTCGGTGTGTTTTTTTGTTTTTGTTTTTTGCTTTTTCCTCCTGGGCTGTCAGCTGAGCTGGTGAGCCTTTTGGGCTTTTTCCATCAGGATGTGAGTTGAAAAGGAAGGTCAGCTGGATGCTTTCTCTGCCTCTCTGACCTAGCAGGTTTTCACCTGAGAACCCGAGTCTTTAAAATAGAATGATTGGGATTTTCATTAAAAAAAAAAAAAAAAAAAAAAAAAAAAAGGAAAAGAAAAACACACCTCTACCTCCTGATTGCTGGGACTGAACTTTAAACCTGTTTAAAGTCTCATGGGGCTTGTTAAGCCATTGAGTCTGAGCTACTCTACACTCCATGAAGTTAAAAAAAAAATTAAATGTCTAAATCAATGCCAAAGTCCCTTAAATGGTCCCAAATTTTAACTATTTTCACACACTTATCAAAAAACCCAATTAATTTTATCTGCATATATTATGCATGAGTTTATGTGTACATTTTTTAGGAGCCCGTGGAGGCCAGAAGAGGGCTTTGGTCCCCTGAAAAAGCAAGTGCTCCTACACTGCTATCTTATTTTCCTATCAGGAAAGTGACATGGACACAGTGTAGTTTTTACATCTCTCTGACAATGACATCTTAGCATTTGAGATGGTAAGTCTTGAGAGTTCATTTCAAAAGAGCAAGAGATTTAAGGATAGTATACAGTTTAGTGTCTCTAACATGTGCAAGGCCCTGGGCTAAAACTTAAGCAAGGCAATGAGGTAATTTGGTGTGCGATATGAAATATTTTAAAAATAATGTAAGTATTTAATATCTTACTTCATAGTGATATTATTGTGCGTCGACTGTTTTCATAACAAAGAGAGAACTGTGAGTTAGCAATTGGCTCAAAACAATTATACTCAGCATATCTGGTCAAGAATCAAGTCAGAAAATTAAAAATCTAATTTATTTGTTCTTAATAAAAAGAAAAGCCAGGCATATTAACATACACCCATGATCCCAGAAACTAAGAAGGTGAGGTGGAAGCATCCTAATGTTCAGCCAGCCTGGACTATATAGATAGCACCTATTTAAAAAACCCAAGTGCTGGCCAGTATAGCTCAGTGGCACAAAACCTGCTCAGCACATAAGAACATGAGTTCAAATCCAAGAACTACACATAGAATAAAAGGAAAGAGGGAAGAAATGAGGAAAACAGACAGAGAATGAGTGTGAGATGAAGAAAGATATGGATATGGTGCACACTTACATCTGTAGCCCAGTATTCAGGAGTCTGGAGCAAGAATATCAGGAGTTTGAGATCATTCTGGGCTTCAGAGTAAAATGCTCTCTCTCTCTCTCATATACACACACACACTACTTTAAAGTAATAGAGATCAACTGAATCTCACATTACCATTTTTATTTCTTATTTGACACTTGCATTGATTTTCCAGCAGTATAATCACTTAAACTATACTGTCTGCCAGGAAGCATAATTCCAAAAAATGATAGAGAAACTTGGAAAAGCTGCTCAAAAAAATTTCAGTCAACTGTTCATTAACAAATTCTGTTATTCTTCAAGGATTCTTTCTGGAGAGTCATAATTAAAACTGCTGAACTAAACAGTAAATATCTGAATAGCAGAAAACAAAACACCTTTATAGGCCAATGAAGTTTTCCAATGGAGAAAAGCCATCCAACAGAAAACGAGATAGCAAGGATATTGCTTACCCAAAGGAAAGAAACGAGGCGTGCCAGCGTAGATTTTGCCGAGGAGGACAAGCTTGAGGCTAAGGGCATGCATCCGGTCTGATGAGCTCAATGTTACGCTATCATTCAATTCTAGAAGAGACATGTCAATAGAAACCACAATTGTGAATTATTTATATTGGCTACTTAAATGCTTCAAGATTCAAAATACCAACATTTGCATTACTGTAACTAGCAGATTCTGTGCTTCCTTGAGTGTCTGATATATGTCTCAGAATAGTACTGGTTACAAGACTTTTAAGATAATGGTTGACGTGGTATATACCAAATAAACATTTTACCCTTCCACTGAGTATGCATCAAAGATTCACTACAGTCATATCTGAATATGTTGTTCACATCCTTTCTAGTAGGTACATGTAGCTTATTTTCTACTGAATCACTAAAAATATACAGCAACATACCCATGACTGAGCACTTACCTTTCTCTATAATATCTTGCCAAAGTGTATGTACCAGTATGGGATCTGAATAACCAGCACAATGAATGATTGCCAGCTTACACTCTGCGAGTTTAAATGGGTCTGCAAATTCCCCGTAAAGCTGTGGGAAGAAATCCCAAAATCAAACATTCAACTACATTAGAGGTTGACAGTTAAGTATGCCTTTCAGTTAAAAATAATCAAATACTTTACCTAGAGTATATAAAAGATTACACAAGTTGAGCAGCCATTATACAAAAGTCTTAGACACAAGCGCTTAAATCTGTGCACATACACAGACAGCCTGAGGGTGGCACCCAAGCCTGAACGTAAAATTTGCGTAGTTCATATACACTTCATTATACATGTCTGAGGGAAATTTTATACAAAACTTGTAATAACCCCGCGTGTTTTGGTGGAGACATATCACACAAGGCCTTGTGTGAAATTTTCCACTTGCAGGTGTTGCTAGTGCTCAGTTTTGGCTTTAGCACTTTCTTTTGAAACAGGGTCTCCATCTGTACCCTCCAACAGGCCTCAGCACACGTGAGGAGCTGCTGCTTGATGTCCTAGAATGTCCTCCAAACCAGGGAAAGAATCATGGGAAAGGCCAGGTGGTGGTGACACTTTTTTTCTTCATCATTTTTTTAAAATAATTTATTTATTTATTATTTATACAATGTTCTGCCTGCATGCGCGACTGCATGCCAGAAGCGGGCACCAGAGCTCACTATAGATGGGTGTGTGTTGGGAATTGAACTCAGAACCTTTGGAAGAACAACCAGTGTTCTTAACCTCTGAGCCATCTCTCTAGCCCTGGGTACTCACTTTGAAAACCAGTAGTCAAGAGGCAGAGGCAGGCCCATCTCTGTGAGTTCCAGGCCAGTCTGGTCTACAGAGTGAGTCCAGGACAGCCAGGGTTATACAGAGAAACCCTGTCTTGAAACAAACAAACAAGCAAACAAACAACCCAAACCAATCAAAAAACCCCCCCTCAAAGGACCATGAAACCCATACAGATCAAGTGCTCTAGTATCCTAGAGCACTTGAAACCATGTACAAGAATACCTACAGAAGACACTGTGAGAACAGTGCAGAGCAAGAAGTTTGGCTAGTTAAGCTATAAACTAGCTAGTTTTAAGCTGGGTGTAATTGCTCATGCTTGTAGTGTCAACAGAGGCAAAACGATTGCCATAAGCTTAAAACCAGCAGAGTTACATAATGAGACTTTGAAAATACAAAGTCAAAACTATAACTACAAAAAACCAGCAACAAAAACCCTGCTGGTTTCAACACAGCTCTTACTTGAGGCTAATCACAGCTTGTTATTTTTGCAGGTCTGGCAGGAACAGCTCTGCTTTTTTTAGGAGTCATAGTAAAAGTTATGTGCAGTAGCTAGAACCTATTAGTCCAGAGACAAGCTGTCAAAGAAAACTTTATTTATTTTCCCTTGAAGCAAATCACACGTGCGCGTGCGTGAGCACGCACACGCACGCAGGCACACACACACAGGCACACACACACATCTCTAAAAGCAAGGTGACTATTTCAGGAATTTCACTGGCTTTCATTACCTTAGTAATGTCCATCAGCTCAGAATCTAGCTGAGAAATTGCGTCCTGCACTGAAGAATGATGGGAGTACTGCCTTTGAAGTGTCTCTTGTATCTGAAGCTGGATTCTAGCAACCTAGGTTAAACAGAAATGTGATGAATTAATATCTTTATACTACTCTACAGGTACTTGAAGAAATAAGTCCTTGTCTAACTGTTTAAGTTTGCTAAAATGAAGACAGTTTATTAATACACTTATATTGCAAGAGACTGTCCTCTCAATGTAACTGATGTCACAGGAAATGAGCTGTGACAAGACACACTGCTGCCCAATGTAACTGCCATTCGTAACCCAGTGACTACAGGCAGACAAATTTCTAGACTGCAGCTGCCAATGCCCTAGGACATAACCTTCCAAAACTGAGAAAGGAAGTCAAGCATTTGATGCCAGGGCTGTGGTTATCAAAGAGTAAATGTGCATCTTATGAAGCTTTTCTTTTCTTCCTCCATTAGATATAGCAAACTGCCTTGGGAATCAGAAAAGAGCCTGCATTCCTAAAGCGACCATGAGAAGGAAAGCCAACAGAACATTTGGCTATTTTTTGTGATAAATAAGCTCCTTCATTTAGACAACCATAAGATTTTTAATCTCAGTTAAAACAGTGCAGTGCCATGAGAATGAATGACAGATGCCACGTGGTCCAACTGCTACTGATCAGTTGAGAAAATGAAAACAAAACAAAAATTATGACTAAGCTATGGAAAAATATTTCAAACTATGCCTCTATGTCCCATACATTGTTTCCTTAAGATTTACATCTAAAGATGACAATAAATATTTATAAACAGAAGTGTATGGACTCAATAATGACTTCAGCAGAACTCGGAGTCATGGGGAAGAGGACACAGGCCAGCTGTGGCAGCTACTCCACAACACAGCCTGAGTATTTAGTACTTACTTCCATCTTCTCTTCTAACTCATGCAGGAACTCGCCGTCTGCAGCTATGGACGAAATGGCAGTGGAACTTTTCGCACTAAGAATGGCTCGGGCAATGTATTCCAGTCGCTGCTGAAGTGAGATTTCTGTGCTAGGAGGGAAAAATCTGTAACTTTAGCTTTACCGTTTCTTAAGATCTGAGGATTCAAATATATCAAGTCAGACATACTATTTTAAGACCAGAACACAAAAGCTATTTGAAATGCCAAAAATTACTAGGTTTTAAAATTTGAGACAGGGTCTCAGTATGCAGATCCTGACTGGCCTGAAACAGGCATCAATCACCCTGCCTCAACCTCCTAAATTCTGGAATTACAGGTATTCACTGTCATGTCTGCTCAATTACTTTAGCTTTCTAATTGGTTCATAACTTTAGATAAAAAATAGTCACGTATCAAAAACATAAAACCATACTGTTACTGGAATCGCTGGGCATCCCACATTGAGAAGCATGTTACTGGGGGAGAAAACTGGAGTCTCCTCTTTTATGTTTTTTGTTTCATTAGTAAAAAATTTTTTAAATGAATTAGAATGCTTGAGGACAATTTTATTGTTTAAGAGAAAAATAACAGGACAGGTAAGCTGTAAACCTTAGCGGCAGCCTGGGGGAGGAGAGGAAGATAAAGGAAAAAACTATTATTTTTAAGTAGTCACATGAGGGGAGTAGGAGAGGCAGAGCAAAGGCAGGTGGATCTCTGTGACCTAGAGGGTAGCCAGAGGAAGAGTGATAAAGTCCAGAGAATTGAGGAAATCAAGGCTTTGGAAAACAGACAAAAGAAAAAAAAAAAAGAGAGAGATAAGATAGAAAAGAAAAACAGTAACTCAGAAAAGTGTACCAAGGGGTAAGGGGTCTTCTTCAAGGGTCAAGTGGTGCAGAGGAATTTAAATTCAGAACATGGCTGCTCTGGAAAGAGATCACATCTGAAGACCTTCTAGGTCTGTGTGCTCCAGCTGGAATACAAACAGGCATTTAATCCAGGAGACAGAGGCAAGCAGATCAGAGTTCAAGGCCAGCCTGGTATAGAGCAAGTTTCAGGTAAAGAAAAGCTTAGATCCAGGTATGGTGGTACGTGCCTTTAATCCCAAACATTGAAGGTAAAGACAGTTTGTAGAAGGAAGCACCCATGTTTGAAAATGATACTTAATTGAGTGGCAGAAACAGTGACCAATCAGAGAAAGACTTGACAGAATAGGAGAGGAGAGAGGAAAGGGAAGGTACAAAAGGGGCAATGTGGAGAGGGGCAGTTTCACTGGGACTTTTGCAGAAAAAGGCTGAATAAGAGCACAATCTAAACACAGGGAGACAAATGGAGCCAGAGGATTAGAGAAGATCCCTGGAGTTAGCATGAGGCAAGCAGAGCAATTCAAAGGCCGAGGAAAAAAAGCCAGATTGAATCAGTTAGCTGGGAGGGGAGTTTGAGCCAGAACAGCTGCGTTGAACCAGCCAGCTATGAGCTAAGTGAAAACAAGAAAGGGTGAGCTTATTCAACAGTAAGTCTCAGAGGCTGAAAACATTCTTGGCCTAGGTTAGATTGTATGGAGGCTAAAAGCTTCAAGGACTAGGCCTACGCAGACAGAGGCAGTAAGCAACTGAAACAGGCGAATAAAAGTAATTTTACAAAGTGGATTATCTCACTAAGGGAATAATTATTCCTCCCTATGTTCCTAGCATGTCTTCAGGTGAATTAGCTTTCCTGTGGGCTACATTTATGGACAGATGACTGACGGCCAATTTGATTAAGGGAGGATACGTACTGTCACATAGTTCATAATATTTAATCTTAGGAGCAGATCAGAATGGCATGACTCTACACAGGGCCAGAGAATGAAACAACTTTCCCTTAATGGGACTCAATAGAGCCCTGGTATCCATCTTCAATGGCCTCCCAAGACTACTTCAACAAACCCCTCAACAGCTGAGACCCTAAAATCATTTAAGAGCTAGAATGAAACTCCAGATGCATGAAACTCTCTTAAAGAAACAAACAAGCTGATTTACTTATTGGGAACTTCTCAGATCAACCAGGATTAAAGTATCCTTTGCAGGGTGCTGGCAAGATGATTCAACAGATGCGGGCAAGGCCCACCAAGCCTCACGACTCAAGTTTGACTCAGGGGACCCACAGGGTGGAAAGAGAGAGCTGACTGCATCAAGCTGGCCTCTTTCCTTCACACAAGGTGCAACACGTATGTGTCCACACAGAAAGGTAAATGAATGTAGTAAAAAAATGGAAAAAGTTTGTAAACCCAAGTCTATTCTGCATCAGAGAAAAAGTTGCTTCTTTTATTTTTTTTTAAGGTTATACTTGCCAGGTGTGGTACATGCCTTTAATTCCAGAGAGGCAGAGGTAGGTGGACCTCTGTGAGCTAGAGGCCAGCTCAAGGAAAAAAAAAAAAAAAAGCCTTACATAAGTGACCTATAGCTATGTTTCTAATATTATTCCTCTTCCAAAGAGACAGCAAATAAAGTATTTTCCTCACTCCTCTATCAAAGTAGAGACATGTTTGGCAGTTGATTAGCAATGCTCATCCCTTGCAGTTAAACAAAGTTCTCTGTGCGTTTAGGAGTTCTGTTATTAAAAGAGATTTCCTTTTCTCCTCCATCCCCATTAAAACTAAACATTTTAAAAGTAAATAACTAATAGGTTACAGAAATAGCTTAGGAGTTAGGATAAGAATACTGCTCTTCTCAGCGTCCATGCCAGGTGGCTCACAAACGCCAGCGACTCCAGCTCCAGAGGAGGCGATGCCTCTCTCCACCCCTAGGCAGAGCAGTGCAGTGTGCACGCAGGCTTACACTCACTTTCTTTCACACACACTGACTAAAAATGAAATAAATTTTTGAAAAAATACTCTTATTGTAGAAAAAGACAGAGCTGAAAAAAGCGGACCAACAGGTTATCTCCTATGAGGAAGAATTACAGGTGTGAAAAACAATGCCTAAGTATAAGAATATAATAATTTTTATAAAGATGAGACCATTAAGAGGTTCTGTTGAAGCATACAATGAAATAAAATGACTTTAGGTAATTGGTATGTTAATGGTATCTAGGACTGCATAAGGACAGCTAAGAATAATACTGAAATGAGAGACAGAAGGCCTGGATTAGGGTTCAACACAAAAGTACTTCTACCATGATCCATAACAAACATAAACAAATCACATAACCTTAAAGCCTGCAGCTACAGTGGACTTAGGTTCTCCCTCTCACCTGCCCCTGTTGTGGTGGAGATGGAGTGCAGAGCCTGGAAAATGTTAGGAGATTACCCTACCACTGTGGCATATCCCCAGTACTGACACTGTGAACTCCTAATATAAGGGAGTAAGTTACCAAAGACCTTAATAGAAAGTTGCCTTTTAAGCAGGGTAGTAGTAGCGCCTGCCTTTAATTCCAGCATTCGGGAGGCAGAGGCAGGTGAATCTGAGTTCGAGGCCAGCCTGGTCTACAGAGAGAGAGAGAGAGAGCTATGAGAATAAGAACTACAGAGAAACCTTGTCTCAAAAAAACAAAACAAAAAATCCAACCAACAAAAAGGTTGTCTTTTATTATATCAAAAATTAAGAAGGTCATTTTATATTTTTCATGTGAAGGAAACTTGCACAGACACAGAGACTCAACTTCCTGGCCATAACTGAACTTTCTATTTTCTTCCTCAGGGGAGGGTCAATGGAGACTGAACTACCTAGGGGCTTAGGTATGCTAGGTACACATTCCAGCAGTGTGTTACCCTCACAGCCCTTCGGCCCGGGCTGGTCGACCTCAGTTCAAATGGACAGAACAACAACGCAGCTCTGTGCTACTCCTTACAACAAGACTTTTTCTGCCTTCCTTACCTGTGCATGTCAGCAAGCTTGGAAAGGACTCGAGCTGCACTACTGAAACTTCTGTTCTTTTCATAATACCTCCAGAGTAAATCCATATATCGAACTCTATTTTGATCCACTTTGGCCATTCGGACTAAATGTGGCTCCAGAAATGGAGAAGCAATCTAGAAATTGCAATCAAACAGAAACTTTTTTCAATAACCTAGGTGTTTTAAAGTAGAAAACACTGTATTTTGTGTGTGCGTGCGCATGTGCACATGTGTTTATGCACATGTCTTGTTTTTTGAAAATAAGGGAAACTAAATCAATAAACAATAAAACATCAATATGTAAAATAGAAGATTTTCTCATTACAAAATGATTTCATTATACTAATTAATGAAGAACTTTCTGTAACACACATGAACAAAAAAAAACTGTAAAATTCTAATTCTTTTAACGAACTTTGAAAAACAGTTACTGACTCTTAGCTCAAAAGGCACTCTTGGCACTATCAAACCCCATAACTTAGGTTTATAAATCAAGGAACAATGATACTCAAAATGACATCTTTGAAGTCACCTAGTGACTTAATGGCAGAGCCTAATTACTGATCCAAAGACTCCTACCCCACAATGCTCTAATCAAATCAGCTCCTAAACAACAGTAAAGCAACAGTCTGTTTGCTTGTGAGAAAAAGCAATTACATACCTAGCTTAATGCTAACACTTAGAAACTAATTTCCTGTATCTACAAAAACTATTGTTATACAACTTAGAAATAAATTAACACTGCATTGTTTTGGCTTTGTCTTTGTCAAATATCAAGTATCCATAGGTGTGTGGGTTTATTTCTAGGTCTTCTATTTGATTCCACTGATCCACCTTTCTGTTTCTATGCCAATACCATACAGTTTTTGTTACTATTGCTCTGTAGTACAGCTTGAGATCAGGGATGGAGATACCACCAGATGATCTGTTGTTGTACAGGACTGTTTTAGCAATTTTGGGTTTTTTATTTTTCCATATGAAATTGAGATGCCCCTCAACTGAGGAATGGATATGGAAATTATGGTACATTTACACAATGGAATATTACTTAGCAATTAAAAACAAGGAAATCATGAAATTTGCAGACAAATGGATATAACTAGAAAAGATCATCCGGAGTGAGGTATCCCAGAAGCAGAAACACACATACTGTATATGCTCACCTATAAGTGGATATTAGACATATAATACAGGATAAACATACTAAAATCTATACACCTAAAGAAGGTAAGCAAGAAGGAGGACCCTGGGTAAAATGCTCAATCCTCATTCAGAAAGGCAAACAAATAAACATCGGAAGAGGGAGAACCAGTGAATTAGACGGGAGCCTACCACAGGGAGCTGCTGAAAGCCTCTACCCATCAGGGTATCAAAGCAGATGCTGAGACTCAGCTAAACTTTGGGCAGAGTGCAGGGAATATTATGAAAGAAGGGGAAGATGAAAGACCTGGAGGGGACAGGAGCTCCACAAGGAGAGCAACAGAACCAAAAATTCTGGGCACAGGGGTCTTTTCTGAGACTGATAGTCCAACCAAGGACCATGCATGGAGATAACCTAGACCCCTGCAAGACGCAGCCCATAGCAGCTCAGTCTCCAAGTGGGTTCCCTAGTTAGGGAACGGGGGCTGTCTCTGACATGAACTTTAGTGGCTTTTGATCACCTCCCCCTGAGTGGAGATGGGTAGGGGGTGAGATTGGGGGACTCGGGGAGGGAGGAGGCAGCCTTACAAGACTACAGGGGAAGACAGTGCAGCCAGTCCTGGTGAGACCTGAGAGGCTAGGGTCAGGCGGAGGGGAGGAGGACTCCCCTGTCAGGGCATTAAAGGAGGGCAGGGAGGAGAAGAGGGAGGAGAAGAGGGAGGCAGGACGGGAATAAATTGTAATAAAAAAAACTAAAATAAATACATAAAAATAAATTAACATGAGCCATATTATGAAAACAATATTTTTACCTGTAGTAGTTTATCTGCAAGGTCAGCTTGTATTAGCCAATTATAAAGAGCAATACTAAAGAGCTCATCCTTGGACCGCTGAGCCAATTTAAGCATTTGTTCAAACTAAAATAAACAAAATTCTGAAATTAGCATGGCAAAAGGCTTTCTTGCTGGACCTAACACCCCACCGATGACCTTCTTGCAAGAAAACAAGTTCAGTAGTAACATGTAGGAGCAACTTCCATTCCCAGTGATTAGGCCACCACTTCCAATTCCAGGATGGAAGCATGCCTATCCCTTACGTGATGTCCTGCTTCTTCATTGCTTAGCATGTTGGGATCTGACGACAACACCGGAGGACCAGGTTTTTTGGGTACACTAGGAGACTGAGGAGCAGCCTTACTTTGATTTACCAGTTCTTGAAGGGTATCCGTAATGCACTTGTAACTGTTTAACCTGAAAAAGGAAAGGGCCAGTTAAATTACGTAAGCAGAAACTATTTTTCTCATATGAGATCAGGCCAGGACACAGTAAGACCCGGCCTCAAACAGCGGATCGAGAAAACAAGACAGGCGACACTGGCCCTACATCCAACACGCGGCCGGCACGGCAGGACTCAGTGCGACGCTTTTCCCAATACTAGGGACTAGAGAGATGACTCAGTGACTGAGAACCTGGCCACTCTTCCAGAGAGCTGGGGTTAAATTCCCAGCACATGGCAGTCCAGCAGGCATCAGGTACAAAAATGATGCATGTACATGCAGGTAAAACACCCGTACATGGGGGCTGGTGAGGTGGTTCAGTGATTAAGAGCACTGTTTGCTCTTCCAGACGTCCTGAGTTCAAGTGCCAGCACCTACATGGTGGCTCACAACCATCTATACTGGGATCTGGTGCCCTCTTCTGTGTGTGTGTATCTCCATACACATAAAATAATAATGATGATAAAATTGAAAAGATGCCAAAACCAAACCATAATACCTTATATTCTCTGGCCATGCCTCAAAAAAATCTAATACATTTTTTCAAAACATGTGAAAACATTTGGTTAAATGTAGAAGTGTAAAAACACAAATAAGAAAATTTAAAATTAGCTTATTTTTCTTTATGTCTCTACAAATTGGTGAGCACTTAAAAGATTTTCCTTAAGAAAACACAAACAAACCTTATTTTCAAGTAAAAATAGAAATTGGGGGTGGAGGGAAGGAAGCCAGTTTTGTTCTCAAATCAGAGATCTGAAAAAATGTAGTAAGTAAAAAAAAAAAGAAAGAAATAAAAGGAAGAACAATCTCACAGTTATAGGTCCAAAACTGTTCATAAGGGACAGGTGTGGGGATACACGCCTTTAATCCCAGTACCTGGGAGGAGCTGAGAAACTGACGACTGAGTTTGAGGACAGATTGATTTATACAGATTTCCAGATTAACCAGTGAGACCATCTTTAAAGTAAAAACCAACAAAAACAATTTAAACACTGAGATGGCCGCTCGGCACATGAAGAAGTGGTTGTCTTGCAAACGTGAGGATCCGAGGGCAATTTTCCAGGACCCATGTAGAGGAACAGGGGTGGCAATCTATGAACACACTAGTAGCTCTAGCAAGGACTGCTTGGACTTACTTGCCAGCAAGTAAGACACCCTGTAATGGAGCAACTTGGAGAATGACAAAAAACAGGTAGATACGAACATATCACAAGCATAAACACACAGAGCAATTATAAGTGCTTTCTCAATTTTCATAACCCTAAAATCTTTTCTCTAGACTATGAATAATAACCCAGATTCAGGACTTGATAATAATAATAAAAAAAAGTCTGTCTCTAAAAGCCTGGCAATCAGCTAAGGGTCAAAGACTCACCTCTCTTGGAAAGTCTGAAGACCAACTACATCCTCTTCTGGTTCTCCATGTTTATAAAAATGAAGGCTAAGACCCTGAGGATCTTTTTTCTCGGCAGCAGTAAGAGAAAGTTCCACCACACCTTCGTAAAAGCGCACTAGTGGGAAAGACAAAGGTCAAGTGCTTAGAGGTGACTATTCTGCTGTAAATGCCTTTCCTTAGCAGGCATAAAAGCATGTTGCATTTCTCTTAAACCTTTGTGATTCTGGTGACAGCACTGCAAAATATTTCTGATGTATCTAATGATGAAAAGAGAGGTCTAATATGGCTGGAAGGCAGATATTAATGGATACCCTCTTGAAAAGAACCTTTATTAAAAAAACAGAAGGACGTTTCAGAGGAAAAAAACTTGTGCTAACAGCTGGGATTGGTGGTTCATGGGATCTCTGTGAGTTCGAGGCCAGCATGGAATCTAACACAGCCAAGCTACACAGAGAAACCCTGTCTTTAAAAACCAAAAACCCCCCAAACCAAACACCAACCAAACAAAATCTGTGCTAATGGTTACAGTTTTTACTTTTAAAATTAGTCAAAACTTTTAGGCATTTTAAAAGCAGGTGTAACTCAGTAGTATAATGTAGCAAGAACTTAAACTCCTAAAAAAAAAAAAAAAGTTATATTAGTCAGAAACAGAGGAACATGTGCATAATCCCAGGCTTGGGAGGAGGAGGCAGAAAGATCAGAAGCTTAAGGCTATCCTTGGCTACATGTAAGATTATTTTACGCAAGGCCAGCCTGAGCTACACGTTATGATTATCTTAAAAAATAAATAAGCACTTGCCTCACATGTGTTTGTACTCGGTGTGAGAAGAAAACAGCTATACAATTCAAACTATCACTCTGGCCACAGAGGCTAGAAGATGTGCTTCTAGAAGAGACTCTCATCACAGGTGTGCAGACATGGCCCTGTCCTCTGAGGTAAGAAAGACACATAACAACTTGCTTCTCACCTTGCCTATACTGAGCACAAACACTGGGAAGGTCTACTTGGTTGCTGATTTTCTGATATTCCTTCAGTGATTCCCTTAACATTCTTTCTTTTTCACTCTTACTTTGAACTTGTCGGGAGCGTTGAAGCAGCTCATTTGCCTAAAGAGATGACAAAAGCTTAAGACACAAAATCAAGCAGGCAGATGTTGCTGTCCACATATGTTTTAGTCTGTCTAAATTTACATGTGGCTTTTATCATTATAAATAAAAAGTCTACAAACTTACTTCTTAATTTTAGGCAGAAAAGTTTTTGACCAAAAAAATCCTAGCTAGTCTTAATTCCTCTGCCAAGTATGTTAAGTCAGACAGCCTTGTCTGGGGTGTTCTTGCCTAGTCAATACATTATTGGTCAGCAGGTACTTCATCAATGACACTTTTTTTTTTTTTCACCTGTAGGAAAGGATCAATAAGAATTGCCTCATTAACTCTGATTCATTCCAGATTTACTTAAAGTCTTAGTGATTTTTCCTTATGTTCTAAGAAAGGAAACAAACTCCTTAGTTAATAAAATTTCTTAATTTCTAAATTAATTGATTCTCCTTATTTACTAATCTTTGCCTTTTTAAAATTTGTGTATGGCTGTTTTACTTGCATGTATGTCTGTGTAGATTGCATGTTCCAGATGGCCACAGATGTCAGGACAGGGTGTCAGATCTCCTGAGACTGGTTTTATAGCCAGTAATGAACTGCCATATGGGTGCTGAGAGTTAAACCTGGGTCTTCCGGAAAAGCAGTCAGTGCTCTTAACCACTGAGCCACCTGTCCAGCCCTATAACCTTTGTCTTTTAAAAGATGGCCTAAAAATGCTGTCAAAGATTTTTCTCTATGTAACATTTAAAAGAGTACACACGTGTTTTTAGGAAACCACGTAATTCAACCTCCCTCTTAGCTGAGACTGGAACATGTCAGGGGATGGCCCTGAGGTCCACATATTGAAAACCCAAGAATTCTCCATCCCCATCCATCCCACTATGAAACCTCACAGATAAAAACACCAAAGAAGCAGTGAGGCACCATACCTTAGAACAAACTGCATCATCCGTGCTGTACAAAAGCGGGCAGATGTCCTGCAGATGTAAGCTAATGCCATCTACAGCAGCATTGTCTCTGATGTAGCAGTTGATAAGAGAAGCAATTAATGCTCCCGTGAGCTCTTTATCTCTGATAACCAGATCCTTAAAGGTGGTGATCTTCAGCTGCTCTTGAAATTCCTAGAAAGAGGGAGTCTTTCATTAATAAGGTATTCATCATGGAATACCTTATTTCCTCACAAAGTGGAATTTCTTCCTCTTTTTGGAGGAGGGGCAAGGGTTTCACTAGGTAGCACTAATTGGCCATGAATACAAATCTGCCTGCCTGGACTGCCCAAATGTCAGGGCTAAAGGCATTGCGGCCCCATGCTGAAAGTTCATTAGTAACCAAAGCCTCCACTATTGGACTCTAATTTAAATGAGAAACTAGAGGTGAGTGTGTAGATTAGCAGTAAGTCCCTGGTCTGATTCTTAGCATAGACAAGGAAAACACACCAAACCATTGATACACAGTTCTGCAAGAAAGCTACAATAAAATCATAAAGTTGGAGGTAAAAGGTCTACTCTGACTTTATACATGAGAAAGTTGAGTTGAGGCTGAGTCAGCACTAGTACCAGTCCACTTTGCTTTCAGCAATTGGCAAAACTCAATCACTGAGCTACATTAAAAAAAAACAAAAATCTGGCTGGAACGCATGCCTTAATCTGAGTACTTGGAGGCAGAGGCAGGCAGGTCTTTGTGAGTTGGAAGCCAGTCTGGAGTATACAGTGAGTTCAGGACAGCTACATGATGAGATCCAGTCTCAACAACAACAAAAATCAAACTAAACAAAAGATTCTTGTGCTTTCATTTTATTTTCTAAATAATGTTAAAATTCAAACTTTAGATACTTGAATTTGACCTGCATTTTGAACAAATTTGCTTGCTGATGGAGTTCTAATGGGTAAAGACTTTATAGTCCAGTGAGTATTTTTATAGTGATGTGCTTTCCTTTTTAAAAAAGATTTATTTCTGTCTGCAGATACTCCTGCATGCTAGAAGAGGGCACCAGATCTCATCACAGACGGTTGTGACCCACCACGTGGTTGCTAGGAATTGAACTCAGGACCTGTGGAAGAACAGCCAATGCTCTTAACCTCTGAGCCATCTTTCCAGCCCCCATGATGTATTTTCTTAAATTTCAACAAAAGTATCTACAAAATACTTAAAGTTTTGAGGCAAATACTACTTTGTACTCCTTGAGCACATAACTGGTTATAGAAGGAAAGAAGGCTTTTAAAATCAATCACAAATGATAGCTAAGCTAAAAAAGTACCTACCCTAAGTTTATAAAAAAAAAAATTAAAAACATACTATCTGGCATAGAAAATAAAATGGTTTTCACTAACTAAACATATAAAAATTTAAAAGGGGAAAAAAACCTGTAAGTTTAAAAGTAAGAAAATTGCCAACACCAGCAGCCACACCACTCTCTGGCCACTAGTAATGACAAGTGGGGAGCACTTTGTCACTTTGAAATGTTGATTAAAGCCAAGACTTCAGGGGACTGGAAAGGCAGCTCAGCAGTCAGGAACACTGGCTCTTACAAAGGACCCAGGTTCAATTTCCAACACCCACAAGGAAGCACACAGCCATCTGTAACTTTAGTTCCAGAGGATCTGATGCCTTCTTTGGGCAGCACCCCCCACAAGGCATATATGCACATAAAATTAAGGAAATCAGCTTACCTTTTGAAGTTCTCCCACAATGACAGTAAACTGATGTTCACAAAGGAGTTTCCACAATGCCAGAGCCTGATACGATTTTCTAACCAGCTGCTGGATTGCTTGAAGTGAAATCTTCTCACTCAGTTGAGCCTCTAATGATGAAATACAATTATGTAACTGTTTTCTTATGTCAAATAAAACATAGCAAAGAGTGAAATTCCTGTTTCTTCTTGCCTCTTCTCTGGGCAACAATGACTAGTACATTAGTGTTTTTCTCCTCATGAAATACATTTGCATGTGTACAGAAGAAAAACATTGTATATGCATACGTGAAAAATAAAGTGTGGTGTGCTTGTCTCATTATTTAAGTATGCCACATTTGACAGTTTCACCCAGTGGACGTGTAGACTCTTCTAACCCACTGCCACTAAAGCAACAGTAACTGAGAAGGTTTTCTGAAAAGCACCTCAAGTTTCTCAGGACTGAGTTTTTCAAACCATGTATTAATATAAATGAGCATTATTAAATAAAATCAGTCAGTCATGATAACTTGCCTTATATTTTAAATACATAGATTATATAAAAAGATGAATAAACATATTTTGTATGTGTGTGTATAAAGTGTTATTCAATTTTTGACTGGAAATTCTAGCACATGCTACAGTATGGAAGAATGTGAAGAGTAGTATGCTGAGTGAAAAAAAACCAGTAATAAAATGAAGAAAACTGCTTATACCAATACCCAGAGTAGTCAAATGGACAGAAAATGAAAGCAGACTGGTGCCATAAGCTTAGGATAAGGAAAGCAGGCAGTTACTGTGTCACGGTTATACCAAGCCTCACTATGGAATAATGAAAAAGTTCAAGAAACTGGTAACAGTTGCAAGACAATGTGAATATACTGAATGTGATGAACTGAAGACTTAAAAGGAACTCAGGGGCCCTAATCTGAGTATGTGTATTCCCTAGGGATGCGAATCAGTTCCTCGGCTGTGTTCCCACTGGTGACCCCACCAGGTTCAATGGAGTGTCCCAAATCGAATGGTCACCCAGATTGCCCTGATTAAACTAAGAAGGTCAAATCTTGGTCATGAAGCTGGAAAAGGAACTGGGGTGCATAGGGAGGTGTGACTGGAGTGGAAGGCAGTTAAGAAGGATGAAGGAAGAGAGTAAACACAATGCATACACATGCCTGAAGCTGTCAAAAAACTTAAATAAAAAAACACTAAAACGGTCAACTTTATAGGACATATATTTCACTATGATGAAGAAAAGAATTCATGAAAATAGAGTGTATCATGCTTTCTGATAGCAAGGGGGAAAATATTATTTGGCTGAAGGAAGTGTGGTAAAAAACAATTTCCATACTGTTCTATTTTCCCAATCACAAAAAAATGGAACTTTAATAATGATAACAGAGAAAGGAAGGAAGGAAGAAATCCTGTTTTTAGATAGTCTAGTTCTGAATGAAGGAAGTTCATTGCTCCCTGTTCAGGTCATACAACTCTTTGGTGAGGTCACGTATGTGTAACTGGTCACTAGAAATTATTCACCATGAAACTTCCTCTGCAGCTCCTGTTGCATTTGCTGGGTGTTTCCATTCTCGGGACGCATGAATCCTACCAGCCTCTGCTGCACTTTGGCAGTAGCACTGAAACAGAAATTACAGTATGACTGTGACTGCTTTCCTGAGGTTTAGCTCAGCCGCCAGAGAACAAAGGAGTTTAAGGCGTACAAGCCTTTTTTCTTTCTTTTTTTGCATCTTGCAGTTTAACTTTTTGTTTTACTGTAACAAGACTGTACACAGCCCATGAAGTAGTACTGAAATGAAAAACTGGCAAATCCTAAAGCTACAATGACTTGAAGGTCAATTTTTATATTCAGGAGGTTTAAGCACATTCCTATTTTTGAAACATTAACTTAAAATATTGCTGGCTGAGAAAACTTTCTTAAATGTTATAGCTGGAAGCACAAGTCACTGCATATGCCAATACAGCAGCAATAACCCCCTTTTTATAAATTACAATGTGACAGAAATTCACTGAAAATAACAAATACAACCACGATTCACAACAAACACCCAAGACTCTAAACAGTTCACCAGTTTTTTAAAGTATTTTTTAATATCTTAAAACAAGTTTATCAAAACCTTGGCATAATTCAGTGTCAGTTTGTCAATTTTTTCTTTTTTTTTCCACCATCAGAAAGTTATGAATACCCCACCAGGCTGGGTCTAATTAATGTAAATCAAGAGTTTATTCAAAGGATTGTGAAATCATATTACAAGTACTGGTCACCATGAAAACGGAAAAGTTGTCAAAAAAGCATGCTTGCATTTATAACAGGGCTAGAAAGAAAAGCTTCAGGAGATGGAATAGATGCTGTTTAAAATAATATGTTTGGGCAGGTGAGCTAGCTTAGTAGGTAATAGTCCTGGTGGCAAGCCTAAGGACCAGAGTTAGATCCTTAGAACCCACACAGTGGAAGGAGAGAACCAACAGGGGCAACCTGTATTCTGACTTCCACACAGATGCCATGGCACACACCCTTCCTACCCATACAGCTCCAAATGTAATATAAAAAAAATAGAAAAACTATTATCTCTTTAAAAACAGGAGATGATAAAACAGATATTAAGTTCTTTCCTAATGTTATAGAAAGAAACAATCTAGGCACAAGAAATAATATTGCATATTTTCACCACGTTAAAATAACAGGCAGCTCCACTGTGACCAAAAATCCACTACGGCTGCAGGAACTATGAGAGAGTAAATGGAGAGGGACTGATAGGGGCACAAGGAAAGTGCCCCAGGATGAGGTGACAGTGATGATGCATAGCCTTGTGAATACACTAGAATCTACAGAAAGTCAGGTTTAATAGTAAGTACTTGGACTGGCTGTAGCAGCACAATCCTCTGATCTGCAGTACTCAGGGGACAGAAGCGGGAAAAGCTGTGCATCGCGGCGAGCCTGGGCTACGAGGTGAGTTCCAGGACAGCCAAGATACATAGTGAGACCCTGTGTTAAAAAATTACAGCTGGAAGAAACCAAATAATCCAATTAAAAAATGGGGTATGTAGCTAAAAAGAGAACTGACTGTAGAGGATTATAGAATGGCAGAAAAACACTTAAAGAAATGCTCAACGTCCTTAGCCATCAGCCATCAGCAAATCAAAACGACTCTGAGATTTCACCTTACACCCACCAGAATAGCTAAGATCAAA
>CM053743.1:53275674-53290189 GCA_028658305.1 Pachyuromys duprasi | reverse complement strand
AGGGGGGTTAATGTAGCAATGTATCAGAGCAGATATTAAGATTCACAATCAAGCCTTTGGCAGAGGGCGAAAAGTAATGATAGAAATGGGGGAGGTTGGTGAGACTTGGGGAGAACAAGAGCTCCACAAAGACCAAACTGAGCAGGGCACAGGGATCTTGTATGAGACGGTTTCTACAATCAAGGACCATGTGTGGATGTGGCCTGGAACCCCCGCACAGATGGGGCCCATGATAGCTAGGTGTGGGACTAAAAACCCTAGTGAGGGAAACAAGGACTGTTTCAGTCATGAACTTGACAGCTGACTCTTTGACCCTCCCCCATACAAGCCAGGGAGTGACAAACTGGCTAGATCCCAGGGCAGGACATTGCAGCCAGCCCTGAGGAGAAAGGATGAGCTGGGGTTGGATGGAAGGGGAGGAGGTCCTCCCCTGTTGGTGGACTTGGAGGGGGCGGGAAGGAGGGAGATGAGGGAGGGAGAGGGAGGGTGGGAGGGAAAGAAGGAGGGGGGCTACGACTGGGATGCAAAGTACCTAACCTGTGATTGATATAAAAATAAATAAATTAAAAAAAAATTACAGCTGGGAGCCAGAGAGAAGCTTAGTGGTTAGCAATACTGGTTGCTCTTCCTGAAGACTCTGGTTTGACTCCCAGCACCCACATGGCTGCTCAGACTTGTCTGTAACTTCAGTTCTAAGGTTGTAACAGCTTTCCATAGACATGCAGGCAAAACACCAACAAATGTTTAAAAAACAAAACAAAACTGTATGGTAGAGGTCTTATGTTTCAACAAGATACAAAAAAAAGCAAAAAAAAAGCAAAAAGGAAATCTGAATAGCTAGGCCTGCAGTGCAGTTGTAGAGCACTTGCTTACCATGTCTATAACGCTCGAGGCCCTGGCTTTTGTCCCAGTACTTCAAAGATAGAAGAAAAAGCATCCTTCATACACAGGGAAAAAAAAATAAGTAAATAAATAAATCTAGTTCTTACTTTGGATTTCCTAGTGGTCCTCCTGAAAACTGGGAATTTCTGTCTAGAAATTCCTGCAAACCCTTTAGCTCCTGCAGCACTGACTCGAGCAGCTGGCTGGGCACACTGCTTTCAATCTGTAAGAGTGAGAGTGTTCAAAAGTTTAAAGACACAGAAAAAGGGTATGTACACAGAAGTACTCTTAGAGTCAGTATTGAATATCAACAATTTTAATTTTGAGCTATGCTGTCTTTATAAATAATATGTAAAGCTTTCTTAAGTCCACTCAACATCCAGTTCTTTTTACAATTAACATATAATTTGTGTGCAGTAAGACACAAATATTAAGTGAACATTTTAATTATTTTCCACACTCTCATGGTCATCATTCACAGTACAGCAGGGTAATAGCACCTATATCCTCATGTCCTTATCTGCCGAAATCCCGTCTTCAATGAAACTTTTCTTTAACTACCTGCATAGTTTAATTTTGCTCATTCAGAAGTGCATATAAATGCCATGTCACATAAAATGTGTTCTTATCATTAGAAATGTGAAATCTAAAAAAGCATCAGCTTGGGTTGGGCTGTGTATATCAGTGTACATGTACAATCCAGTTACTTGGAGGTTGTGGAAAAAAGATTACAAGAGCAAAGGCAGCTTGAAATATATAGCAAGATCCTGTCTTATAAAACAAAAACAGGGCTGGAGAGATGGCTCAGCAGTTAAGCGCACTGGCTGCTCTTCCAGAGTTCTGAGTTCAATTCCCAGCTCCCACATGATGACCCCATCCATCTGTAATGAGATCTAGTGTCCTTTTCTAGCATGCTGAGTGCAGCTGTACATGCAGACACAACATTGTATACATAATAAACACATCTTTGAAAAAACAAAGGCACCTTTAATTCCACCAGTTGAGAAGCAGAGGCAGGCGGATCTCTTTAAGTTTGAGGACAGCTTGGTCTGCGAAGCTACGAAGTTAGTCTAGGACACAGAGAAACCCTGTCTTGAAAAAACAAAAATAAAACAAAAAAACAAACAACAGACAGAAAAACAGAACAGCCAATAAGACAAAGAATAGTAAAGAAAAACAAAAAAATACCTGATATTGTACCATTTTAAACAGTGCTTAAAATAACAACAAAAAAATTCTACCTGATGTGTGATAACAAAGCTCTGAAATGTTTAAAGCAGTCTGTGATGGGTGTGAACTCACACCAATGTGGCTGACCCTGTGAGTGCCGTGAATGTGAGCTAAGTCCAAGTGAGAGCACAGCGGTGAGACTGAGTGCTGGCTCTGACCTTTACAGCAACTTTCAGGAGACAGGCAACTGTGTCCATTTCACACTGGAGGACCAGGCTATGAAACTACTCAGTAAGTGATCAGAGTAAGACCTAACAGTTTACTGGATGAGAACACATTTACATAAGACAATCACTGCATCTTACTCAACACCTTAAAGCAAGGACATCAGGTTGCACACTTACTGCAGTGATCTCCCTGCTGGAACTCTTGAATACTCTTTCAACAACCAAGCTAGCATCCCAAATATTTCTGGAACAAAAATGTTTTAATTACTGTACTGTAAATGAATGCAATCTTTTATAACATGTAGCTACTATTCTGTAGGAACATAAAGGCTTCACTCAGTTTTCAAACACAGTGATGACTTAATTTAACATTTTTTTAAGTTTCCTTGAAAATGGGCTAAAAAGATACTCAGCAAGAAAGACACCTGTACCAGCCTTGTGACCTGAAGGCCACCCCCAGAACACACATGAAGGTGGAAGGAGAGAACTGATTTCATAAAAGTGTCCTCTGACATCCACATACGCACTGTGGCATGTGCCCCTCTTTCACTGTGTCCACACACCAGTAATAAGTACAGCTTTAAGAAGAAAATGGAAAAACTGTGAAGTTTCCAAACGTAACATTCATATTGCTCCAAAAAATGAAGCACACTAAAGAAAAAGCTCAGGGTTAAGAGCACTGGCTGCTCTTGCAGAGGATCTGGATTCAGCTCCAAGCACCCATGACAGCTAACAAGGGTCCTGTAACTCAGTTTCAGGGAAAGTGGTGTCCTCTTTTGGCCTCCAGGGGCACTGGAGTACATATACAAACATGCAGTGCACATGTGTATTCAGGAAAAATGTTTATACACACAGAATTTTTTAAAAAATCATAAAATATACATGTGTATCCACACACGAGCCCTAACGAAAGCATTTATTTCAGCTCTAAATCAGTAGATAGAGGTATGGCAGCTAATCAGACAGTATGAGAAGATTATGGTTCTCTATCCTGCCCATTTCCTCTTCAGGATGACTTCTATACCAGTACATTATGGGGGAAAAAGTCTCCCCCCATGTTTTGAATCGAGGCTGGCTATATAAAGTAGGACCAAGAACGGCACTGCTATGAAGAGAGGCACTGAGAGGCTTCGCAAGTTTCAGCCTTCTCATTCAACCCTGCCACCGCCAAGAAACAAATTCTTGGCTGTTGTAATGAAAGATGAGACCATGTCACACCAGTAAATTAATGGGCCTTGATGCAATCCAGCTGAGATAAATCAAACTCTTTCTACTGTCATCTGATTGCATCTGCATGAAATAAAACCTTGAATACAGTTAAAGGGCTGAACAATGCAAAAAGTCTTATCAATGGATGAGTGTAAAGCTAAAAGTAAAATTCAGCAAGTAATGTCCCAAATAGAGACTTAGGAATATTTCACTACTTCAAATAGGACAAAGCGAACAGTAGCTAAGTAGTTTACAAAATACTTACCCCATGATTCGAGAAAAGTAAATGCAAATACCATTGTGTTTTCCTGAGTACACAATCTCTGGTCCAGTCAAACCACTCATACTTGCAGCCTGCATTGGTGGGTTTCCAATGGCATACATTGGGGTTGACATAGCAGGAGGTTGAGCACCTATACACATGTAAGAAAAAGTCTCTTAGAAGTACATCCTAGGTTCACCCCTAAGGCTCATGAGCTCCAACCCACTACCACTATTTTGCTAAATAGACACCATATCAAACAGCCTTCTAAGTTCACATCTCTCTACCCAAGGATCAGCATAGCTCTCAGGTCTCATCAGAGAAGTTCCTTTGTGGCACAGATTGTGGCTAACAAAGAAACACACAGGAGGTTGAAAAGGAGAATGAACATCTAGGGAGGCTTTAGCCACAGCCCACCCCCAACCCACCAACAGAAGGCACAGGGACTATCCTGGGAGAGGATGTGAAAAGACTGCAAGAACAGAGGTTAAAGAGGACCAGGCAGAGAGAGTGAGTGTCTTCTGGACATTGCAGGGCTGCTGCACTCATGAACTCAAAGCATGACTGATTATGCAAGACTGAATCAGTTAACATTCCAGCACCAGGATGGGGACCTCACAAGCCTCTGCCCTTGGGGCTGAGGAGCTATCAACAGTTAGAGCTTCTGGGCGTTAAGGGTTGCTGTGGCCCTAGATTGCTCCAGTGGATGGCCCCATGACCTCAGTATATGGACAACAGAAATCGACTCAGTGGACAATTAAATGGAAAAAAAAAAAAAAGGAAAAAAAAAGAAAGAAAGGGCCCAAGGATGAAAAGCAGTGCGTGTTTGGGGCAGCGGCTCTGGAAGAGCTGGGGTAAATATGCTCAAACACATTGGATGCTTGCTTGAAATCCTCAAACTAATAAACTAGTTAAAACCCAAATTGTACGTGGTTAGAAATGTCAACAATCTATTTGGTGTATTTAGACAATAAAGGGAAAAATTTAAAGATAATGGAAGAAAAAAAACACATTTGGTATTGTTTGATAAAAAGTATAAGACTTAGACATGTTTTCTCTGTTATTTTATATGGATCGTGAGGACCAAACTCATGTCTTCATGGTTTGTGAAGCCTTTTACCACCTGAATTATCTCCTCAGCCTCTTGACTTTTTTTTTCAACATTAAATATTAGAACCAATAATTAATGTTAATTCTTAAAAATGAACAGAAGTAAAAAGTCAAAACACAGAAAAGAGGTACCATGGGAGGGTGTCCCAAAAGATGGATTTGGATAGGAACTTCCACTAGCGACAGGAGAACCTGCAAAGGAAAAGAGAATACAGATTTGTAAAACACCTTCCCAGTGTTTTGAATCTGATCAAGATTCTGTAAAGATGCTACTCATCAGTGTGAGTGAGGAATGACACTCCTACCTTATTCAAGAGTCAGACACGCATCGTACCTTTTCTTTTCTCTGTGTAGCCTTGGCTGTCCTGGACTGGCTTTGTAGATCAGGTCCACTTGCCTCTGCCTCTCTGAGTACTGGGAGTACAGGGTGACACCACCATGCCCGCCTATGCATTTTATTTTCAACTAGTCAGTAGACATTTTCCCATTTGGAAGACATGGATAAGGACTTGCTTATTACTATTATTCACCTTTCCTTTTGTTTGAATACGAAATGAGCATTGGTTGCACACTACTTTGCTTCTCAGTAGTCAATATTGCCAGGTGTGGCAGCAGCACACACCTTTAATCCCAACACCTGGAGACTGAGGAAAGGGGACCTCTGAGCTCAAAGCTTGGTTTGTGGCAAGCTCTAGGACAACCAAGGGGACACAGGAAAACTTTATCTCAAAACATGAAAACCAAAACACCAAGCCAAAAAACTACCTACCAACAAACATTCAAGAGTCACTATCTAAAGACTCATTCACTAGGAATGAGGAAGTACTAATACATCATTTCTAATGAAAACCAAGTTCACCGTCTCATACTCACTAGAATACATAGGAGACCCCAGAATGGGACCAACATTACTTGGAGTGGGAAGAGCAGCTGGAAATCTCATCTGTGCTTCACCACCATACCTGTTTATGTGACAGAACAGGAGTCAATTAAACTGTGAGTCTCGTGAAAGCTGGGACAATTCCTGCTCCAGTTTAGCTTTTGTATAATTGATGGAGATGTTAATGTATGGTGTTTACGGTGAAATTTATACCTAGCATAATTCAATAAATGTTGATTTTAAAATGCTACCAGGAAATGAGAAGAGACCCTACTAATGTGTAAAAATAGGATGTGTAACGAAGTTTACTTGATATAGAAATGACACAGTATCTCTCATAGAATTATTAGCCCTAAATTTAAAAAAATTATTAAAGATTTATTTATCTTTATGTGTATGGTATATTGCCTGAATGTATGTATGTGCACCTTTTACATAATAAAAGCCACAGATCGGTGTCCAATCCCCTGGAAGCAGAGTAACAGATAGTTGTCAGCTGCCACGTAGGTACTGGAAATTGAACATGAGTCCTCTAAATGTGAAACCTGTGCTCTTAACTCCTGAGATATCTTTATAGGCCCAACAAATATAAAGATTATACAGCATATGCATTCTTGAAATTCTTGGCTAAATATTTTATAAAAAGAAATTTCTTTTATAAAAAGATATCTCTGAAGGCTGGGGCACTAGTAAGCAATGAAAAAAAAATCTTTAAAAACAATCCTTGATACCAAGTTTCTTTACTGTGACTCACAATCCCTCAGTACCAACAATACACCGGCTACAGGATTGGTAGTGTTTGAGAAAGTTAAAAAGATGGAAGAAAGGAACTATGGTGAAAAGTGCAAAACAAGACAGAAAAAACTAAGACAACAGTAATGCATGCATTATGCTAACCAGCCTAATCAGGTTCAATTTCCAGTACCACCAAACCAACCAGCCAACCAACCAACCAACCAACCAACCAACCAACCAACCAACCAAAAAACAGGTCTTCCTTATGTAAATATCTTACAGTATTTAAAGATATTTGATGGCCATTTTTTTGGACTAAGGATGTAGCTCCGTTGCTGAGTCTTTAGTGTTTGTATACTTTGTGCAAAACCCCCTATGTTCAGATCTCAAAATACTCAACAAAAAAGTGGCTTAGTACATAAACACCCCCCCCCCACACACACACATACTCTCTCTCACCCTACATACCTAAAGAATGCCCGTGTAGCCCAAGCAGACACCTCTCTATCACAGGCAGCAGTGGAACAAGCAAGAATAAGGCAAGTTGCACAAGCCTGGTCTTCCTGTAAGGAAAAAACTCTGTACGTTAAATATATACCCAGTATTTAAAGCAAGGGTTCAATAAATACTTGCTGATAGGATGAAATCAACTGATACAAATAAAGTGAACAACCCAGATGTAATGTAAAGTTTAGGCACTAGAATTAAAGTTACTTTCTCCTTATTAAGATTTTGATCAATTGTTATACTTTATAGCTTATTCTTGTGGTCTAGCTTTCTAACTTTTAGAAATTATCAGTAAGGGCCAACATTTACGGAGTACCTATCATGTGCTAGGCACTAATTTAAGAATACAGCATTGCTGGGCGGTTGTGGTGCACACCTTTAATCCCAGCACTTGGGAGGCAGAGATAGGCAGATCTCTGAGTTTGAGGCCAGCCTGGTCTATAGGAATTCCAGGACATCCAGGGCTACACAGAGAAACTCTATCTGAAGAAACAAAAGAATGAACAAACAAACAAAAGAAAGGAAGGAAGGAATATATAGCAGTCCTTATAGCACATACTGCTAATGCAGTTTACAAAAACAAATACAAGTATCTCACTCTATTGGGGGGGGGGGTGCGGAGATTTTTAGTAGGCAGCTTGAAGCCTTGGTCTGTATACTTTAATTAGACAGTATTAATTTTAATTAAGCCTTCTCAGTTTCTTTTCCTTTTAAGTTATTTACTTATTTTATGTATATGAGTGCTCTATCTGCATGTATACCTGCGTGCTAGAAGAAAGCATCAGACCTCATAATAGATGGTTGTGTGAGACGCCATGTGGTTACTTGGAATTGAACTCAGGACCTCTGGAAGAGCAGCCAGTGCTCTTAACCACTGAGTAATCTCAAACAGCCTAAGCTGCCTCAGTTTAAATCTATCAATTCTAGCATACCTATTAACTACTAATGTCTCCACATTCTGCTTCAAGTTTCTGCCTTAAGTTATTCAATGTTCTTTGGAACGTATACACATACACATGCTCATGAAGTAAAGCTGCGTACTTTTAATAGAGGGTGCATTTATCATATAACTTCAATATCGCATTCTTACTAGTATACCTTAATTAGAACTTGTCAAAATCAGAGGATATATTTGGAGGAGCTTTGTAACATTACTATTTTCAGAATCAGTACACATGTTGATTCAACATGTGTAGAAAGAACAAATAATCTGTATTTTAATATTGAACATTCTTATTGCTCCCTTACTTTCACTATCCCATTGCAGGGCATAGTTACCTGATGTAATTTGAAGAATCTCTCAATCTCTTCTCCATCTCCACCCACGTTACTCACAAGCAGATGTCTCAGCTGATCTACAGGTCTAAGTTTGTGAAACATAAGACTACCCTAAGAAATAAAAAAATGAGAACATGAGAATCTGATCACCGAACCTGACTGGCAGAGGGTTGGAGATGTAGTTCAGGGGTAGATCTCTACCTTAGCATGCACAGCCTCTAAGTTTGCTACCCAGTGACACACAGAAAAGCTTGGCTGCTAATAACTGACTGTTTCCTTACTTAATAATAAGCAATTCTGAGAACACAAAATAAGCTGGACAACAAGATCATCTATATTTCAATAATCAACCAACTCTCAATTTTCATATCTAGAAAAAAAATAACTTTCTCTCCCTTGTGCTCTTCCTTGAAAGAGAATTAATTATGTAGGCACATATATGTCTATTTGTACAAAAAGAGGAGGATCTTTAGTCATCCATTACACCAGGATATACCCCAAACAGATGCAAGGGTCAAAGTACAAAGTAAAATCATAACTAAAATACTAAAATTTAGTTTCTGTGACACATAAATCTTAAGTCTTTACATAATAAATAGAGAACTCTACAGAAATGGTAACATAGTAGTCTGCCTTTATCCTCAGTGTACAGACTACAAGAACCACCTATGCCCTCACATGCTTGAAACTGTACATAACCAAATCCTACAAACAACCACAACACCAGGAAAGAAGATACGCTAACCAAGACAGCTACTAAGTGATTAAACAGCTACTAAGTGATTAATAGGAAGTATCACACTTTACAAGAAGATGTCAAAGGGACAGTGCATTATGCTACTCAGGACATCTTTACATTTTGATCATAAAAATGTTTCCATTTGTTTCCAGACAACATTTGATAGGGAGGAAGAAGCAACTGAAACTCTGGAAAGCAAAACTTTAGATAAGGGAGCATGAATGTATAGAACAGGAACTGAGAGTATACAGCAAAACAAACACTCGAAAAGGTAGCCAACCCCATTCTTACTAGGGTAGGAAAATGTACTAGGGAAGGTTATGAAGAAACACATTTATAGAAATGACTAGTGAATATACATGGAAATCTGGCATTATCTACGTAAATTATAGACACACATATTCTTGGTATAAGCAGAAATAATACTACACCTTTATGTGTGCACATGAAATAAGGAAGACAGGGCACATTCACACAAAGAAACTATTGCCAAATATAAAATAAAATGAGTATAAGTACAAAAAGATCTATATAAGACATTTTTGAAATTTAGAAAGCAAGGTATAAAAAAGTGTAGAGAATGTCAACATTTGCTTAGAAACATTTACATTGTATTCTCTTAAGTATCTGTAAACAAATATTTAGATACTTGTAGCTGACCTTTTACTACTTTGTGGGTTCTTCTTTCTTCCACCACTTTTCTTCTCTTTCAACCCCCTAACACTAGATTTGATAGAGATAGAGAGGAAAAGAAAGAGCTCCCTGAATAAAGCTGGGGGTTGGAAAGGGGTGACATCATTAGACAACTTCCTGCTGATTAGGGGCGTTGAGTTCCTTGGGGTTAAGTTTCACCTTTGCCATCAGCATATCTAATTTCTTCTTTATACATGACTTCTTAATAAACCACGACCAAGAGCAGCCAGCAGGAACCAACAACCAGGCCACCACTGGGGCTCTAGCATTCATACACCCTCTGAAAAGTCCCCAGAATTCCAAATGTCATACAATCCCAGAAACTATTTGCAGATGGCAAAACCCTAACCCTGATAGAGCAAGGGGTAAATCATAGTCAGCTGCTGCAAAGCAACCTCATACCCCCACACCTGGGATTCAAATGAAAACATATTCTCACAACATTTCTGTGTTATTAAAGAAACCAAAATTCCAAAATACCAATAATTCCAAATACTGATAACACAAAAGTCTAGATGGAAGATTTTACTTTACATATTTTCTACGTCAATTCATCACTGTTAAAAAACAATTCCATGAAGTGACACCCGACTGTATTTGACAAAAACATCAAATACCCAGACCAGGGGTATGGCTCAGTGGTAGTGTTTGCCAAGCATGCAGAAGTTCCTGGGTTCAACTGATGGTACCACAAGGAAAGAAAGACTTTAGGACATTTAATACAGCTTCTTTCGCTCAACGGGAAGCAGATTGAGCACGTACCTGTGCTGAGAGGAGAAGGAACTTCTTCGGAGGCAACATGTGCTGCTGCACAACAGCTGGCGAGTCAGTGATTGGAATATGGTCTTTATTTAAAGGGGTGATTATCTTGTCTACTTTTAATTCATCTATTGCAGAAAGAGCCCAGGAATGGCCGTCAACACGAGTTGTCATCTATAAAAAAGAAATATACTGTTTTCCTATTTTGTTGAACTCACACATGCCAAAGCCTTTAGAAAATAAACCTCTTTCTTTCTCTCACATACACAGTAACATGAACATAATCAACATATATTTAGCTTTTTATTTTTTACATTTTTGGGGGAGGGAGGCTTGAGACAGGGTTTCTCTGTACAGCCCTGGCTGCCCTGGATCTTGATTCGTAGACCAGACTGGCCACGAATTCAAAGATCTACTCACCTCAGCCTCCCACCTGCTGGGAGTAAAGACGTGTGCCACCACCCCCTGGCTTTAGATTTCTGCTTTTTTAAATTAATTAACTGGAGTTTATAGACAGTTGAGAGCTGCCATGTAGGTGCTGGTTATTAAACCTGGGTCTTCCGGAAGAGCAGCCAGTGCTTTTAACCCTTGAGCCATCTCTCCAGCCCCTAGATTTTTAGTTTTAAACAGCATCTTCTAAACTAATTTTTTTGTCTCTTTCATTCTGCCTTCCTTTTTTGAGGCATGCTATGTTTTCCAGGCTTGGCTCAAACTCTTCAGTCTCTCTGCCTCTGCCTTCCAATGGGATCATAGGTGGTTACTAGTAGGCATATTAACAACCTTTTCAATCTAAAGGACAAGGCAACGTTTTGTAAGATAGGCTCTAAGCTCTACTGCTCTACTATAAGTCTCTCAACAACCAGAGAATGGCTATTTAAGTTTCTATACAGAGGGATCTAACTGGAAGATTTAGTGGGTTTTGCTGACATTGACTGTTTTCTTCATTGTTCTATTTCCTTTCTAAGGTAAGATCCTATAAATATAAAATATAAACACAAAAGTTTTACTCTCCTAAGATATTTTAGAAAAAGCATTTCAAGCACTGGAAAATGTTATAAGATATGCTCTTTATTCATATGTGCAATACCTAATCTTAACTAGTGTCTTGACATAGTTACTTTCTCTTCTTTCTGCATACTTTTCCTCTGTTGAATCATTTGGAAGCAATGAACATGTCACCCTAAATACTTCTGCATGTATCTCCAGAAAATAAGGATATTCTATAAAACCACATCAATATAACATTTAAGAATGTTGACAATTCCCTAATTAATCCAATGTCTAGTCTATACAAAATTTTCAACTGTCTTGTGTATCTATTTTTTAAAAACTAGAATTTTAAAACTGTATTTGATGGCTGATAATTTTCATTTTTAAATAGAAGTTCACATCTGTTTGAGAACTCAACTATTATACAAATGAAATAATTACTTTGAAAAAAAGTTAAGCTGGGTGTGGTGACTCATGCCTGTAATCCACGCACTACAAGGGTGAAACAGGAGGAATACATAGTCTGAGGGCATCCAAGCTAGCTACACAGTGAGTTTCAGAGTAGTCCAGGTTTTTTAGTGAGGCTCTGTCTCAATAAACAAAACAACAAAAAGTTTGCATTTATTAGCTCCCTTTTCTGTACCAGACAATGATATGTGTGTTTCATATACATGATTTCGTTTAATTCCATGGCATCTTTACAGAAGAAAGTAATTATTCCAACTACGATACACGAGGAAATAAGCGTGCCAAAAATCATTAAATCCTCTAACACATAGCTTAGAGGTTGAGTTAAATCTCAAACCTAATCCCTGCTCCCAATCAGGACTGCATCTGTATTTTTCTGAATTCTTTTATTTATTACAACATGAAGCTAATAGTAGGTGCTCAGTAATGCTCAAAGGCTCAAAAGATTAAAAAAAGAAAAGAAAAAAGACATTGCTTACTTCTTTATCTACCACCTGTTCTCAGCCCTACTCCAAGAACCATTTAAGAAGCTTGGTAGTTTATTCAATGATCTTCACACCTTCCCAATCCTAGAGTTAGTTTTTTCCCTACCTACCACATGCTCTCCCAAACTTGAAGACCTCAAGTTTCAGATTTACCAGGAACCATACACTGTGCATAAGGCACAGGATTATGTGCTCAGAGCACCTCTTCCTTGCAACAGGACAAGGGTTCCCCCACCTTGTCTCAGCTGAAGCCATCTTTGTTTTAACCTGAAACTAAGCCCTCCTTTTCTAAACCCTGTAAAAAAGTCCTGTGGGAAAGTACCCAACCCTGTTCTAGAAACTCAGGGTTCCATCTGAGATTTCTAATCATGTATTATTGTGGAAATAGCAGTAACTCAGAAGACAAAGTTATTACCACACTGTTACTCATTTACCACATTTATAACTGAGTAGGAATGTTTCTGAGTAGTTGAGGCCTGAGTAACATGAAGCCTCTGGTCTGAGCCCCAGCACCATACACAAGACATACTAGAAGTCTCAAAACAACTGACCTGAGTTTCCATCATTGGCTTTTGGAAAGGAAATGTATCATGGTTGACACACCATAAAATGTCATTATCTTCATTTTCAGAGGCTGTCATCAGTAAAATTCCTAAAAGTTAAACACACACAATATTATTACATGAAGCAAAGTAATCTACATTCCTAATAACCTTAATAATTATCAACAAAACATACAACCTATATAATGACAGAAACAATCTATTATGAAAAGAATAGGATTTTGTTCTTAAATAAACAGTGATCAAAAAAATCAGGTATCTAGCTAAGAATGTTTACAAATAAATTGAACGTTTATTTTTTTCACATTTGTGTGTCTCTGAAGTTAGAATATATTTTGTAATTAATGGATTTATCCATTTTCATTAGTAACTTAAAAGATTATTCAGCATATAAAATTTTTCCTTTAAGTCAGTATCTTCTCGGTCAGTGAAATAGTCAATGAACCAGTGAATTTAAATTCGTAATGACTGAAAAACACACACAGGTACCACTGTATATTCTGCTATGCTTGACTCAAGCTCCTCTACCTATATTCACCCCTTATCACTGACTTTAGTGACCTTCATCTTGTGTCCTTTTTTGTAGATCAGGACTATATATAGGTAATGAAATATTACAGTGCCAGTAGTTTAAATTCCAGGACTGAAGCTATGGGACAGAGGTTAAGAATACTGGCTGTACTACTGCAGAGAACCTGGGTTCTATTCTCAGCACCCACATGGCAGCTCATAACCATAGGTAACGTTAGTTCCAGAGGATCCGATGCCCTCTTCTAGTCTTCTAGTGCTAGGCATGCATATGATGGCCAGACATACACGCAAGCAAAACACCAACACATATAAATAAATTTGTTTAAAGAAAAGGAGCACCTGCAGGATTTACTGCATTGTATACACAATGAGAACCACCCCATTTTTCCTGAATATCTTTTGTAGAATTAAATATTAATTTTTATTTGTAATTGCCTCAAAGAGAATATAAATATTATGAATTATAAAGAAGCCAAATCCTAGTACACAGGAGGTAGAGGCAGGCAGATCCCTGTAAGTTTGAGTCCAGCATGGTCTACAGAGGGAGTTCCAGGAAAGCAAAGGCTACACAAAGAAACCCTGTCTTGAAACACAAAAACAAAAACAAAAAACCAGAAGCCAATTTAAAACGTTGGAAGAATGACATAAACTACAAAAAAAGATGACTCAGAAATCAAGAGCATCAAGGGCTTATACTGATTTTCAGAGGGCCTGGGTTCAGTTCCTAATACCCTATAACACCAACTTCAGGGGAATTTGAGGTCGCCGGCTTGGGAGTGTACTGGCACACATGTGCACATGCCTGAAGAGAGAGAAACATAATTAAAAGTACATCTTATAAAGGAAAACAAAGGATGTGGTGGTATGGGACTGTCATCCTCATCCTCAGGAGGATTTTGATTTCAAGGTTAGCCTGGCCTATGTAATGAGACCTTGTTACACACAAAACAAACACAACCTACTGAAAAACAACAGTAATCAAGCTTAAGAAGAGATAAACATCAACAGTCAGAACTGAGTCCAAACA
>CM053743.1:53136121-53271121 GCA_028658305.1 Pachyuromys duprasi | reverse complement strand
CCAGTGACATAGCTCAGCAGATAAAGGCACTTGCTGTCAAGCTGATAACCCGGTTTGATTTCTGGTATGCACCTGGTGGAATGAGAGAGCCCCTTACCTCAAGTTATGCTCTCATGTCAACAAACAGCCAGGGCACATGGGTATCCCCACCTTCACATACACAGTAATTTTTTTTTAAATGGGAGAGAAAGTACTAATATTCATTATACCATCATTAATCCTGAAAGCATTGTGTTTTAATGCAACTCAATGTCAATCATGTATTTATCTACTTATAAAATGTCAAAATGGACAAATTATTTAAAAAGGTCAAAGATTTTCCAGAGCTAGAACAGAAAAAAGACATGGCCTTTTTGGGGGGTAAGGAAAATATTATCAAATTGGACAGTGGTGATCACTCTACAACTCTAAATTAACACCCACCGATTTTTATACCTTAGAAGGTTAAATTTTGATGAGTAATGTCAATAAAGTTATAATTTTAAAAGTACTGTGATGATATACAGTATTATTTATTGAAAAAAATTCTTCTTGCAAAAGAAAATTAAGTTTGGGTATTGAACAATAACATGTTGGAAAAGCCTGGCATGGCGGCGCGATCTGTAATCCCAACACCTGGAGGGCAGTGACAGGTAGATCTCTCTAAGTTCAAGACCAGCCTGGTCTACAGAGAGGTCCAGGGGGTGGGGGTGGCGCTCAGAGAGATGGCTCAGCAGTTAGGAGCACTTGTTGCTCTTGCAGAGAACCAGGGTTCAATTCTCAGTGCACATGTGGCAGCCCAAAGTCACCCGGAAAAAAACCCACAGTTCCAGGAGATCTGATGCATGAGAAGCATGCTTCTCACCTCCAGTGACACCAGACATGCTCATGGTGTGCAATCATACATAAGCAAAACACTCATACACATCAAAAAACAACAACAACAAATTTAATCTTAAATCTTATAGCATTTCAGAACTTACCTTTACTATAAAGAGCTTTATGCACTTTTGAAGGCTTTTCGACTGTTGAAGATGCTGAGAATCCAGGAGGTAATCGGACGTGAACCAGCGTCAGCGTATTGGGCCGAGCTAATGGCTGTCTAAATGGGCAAGTGCTGAAATACAACCTCACACCTGATGAAGCGGTAAAAATGAGCATTAGTAAGAAAAAGTAAGGACCTGAGGTACACATATAGTGAGGACATTCCACACACCGAGAGACTTCTGGAAAAACACACACCACTTTCCTTATTGGCCTAAAATGATAGATCAGCTCACCTCCCCCTGAGGGGGGCGGTCAGCCTTACCAGACCACAGAGGAAGACAATGCAGACATTCCTGATAAGAGCTGATACACTAGGGTCAGAGGGAAGGGGAGGAAGACCTCCCTTATCAGTGGACTGGGGGAGGGGCACAGGTGGGGAAGAGGGAGGGACAGCAGGATTTTGGGCGGGGACAAGAGAGGGGGCTACAGGTGGGAATAAATTGTAATAAAGAAAAAAACTAAAAAAAAAGGGGGGGATAGATCAGCAATTTAAACAAAATTCTACAAATGTAATGTATTGAACAGTGACTCAATACATTTCTGTAGTGAGAGCTTGTGACAAGCCAAGGAAAGTTGTCTCAGTTAAGACTGTTTGCAGGCCTGGTTATACATTACAATGAGTAGAGACAACAGCATCTCCTATTAAAGAAACAAACCTCATTTTATGAATTTTCAACATAGCTTAATAACTAATGAAGGAGTGAAAACATTCCTAACCATAAATTTCCAATCCAAGTATCATCAAAATTTGTGTAAACCAATAGCAGATCAGATATGAAAAACACACCTGCGTGAGTGACAGCCAGTAACTGACAGTCCAGTGATTCAGAGTTTTCAATTACTGCTATCTGAACAATTGGCTTAAAAACAGAACGATCAATAGTCCTATAAGAAACAAAAAATGGTCATTTTTAATTTATAAAAAGTCAATACTGAGGTAGGTGTGGTGGCGTACGCCTCTAATCCCCACCCTAGAGAAACAGAGGCAAGCAGATCTCTGTGAGTTTGAGTCTAGCCTGGATCATGTAGTGAGCTCCAGGATGGATTAATTCCTTAGAAAGTAACAGCAGCAGCAGGAAGTAGCAAAACTCTCCAGTATATATGTAATTTTAAGACTAGCCCTCTTTATAAACCACTAAAAGGACCATTTAAGAAAGGTTAAAATCTAAGAGCTAAAGTGTTCTCAAGGCATTAAATTACCCAAGTAGCAATTGAAGAAGATGGAGATCTTGTTTAATTGTTTGCACTCAGAATATACATTTTTATAATTGGTAAGCCGGAAAAGAAAGCTGAAGTTTTGTTATACAGACAATCTAAACTGAAAAGTTGAGACTTACAAAGTGAGGAGAATGTTTGCAGCTCACTAAGGAATTTAGGAAAACCTTGCAACAATCAGTTTCAGAGTCTGATAGAAAATTTCTTAGATTTCAGGTTGGGTGCTAGCTCTTTAAGAGGAAAAAAAGTCATTATATACTTTAGTTTCTGTTTATCATGAATTAAATGAGATTATCACAGCTATGAAATTCTAACCTGTACCATCTAGGCCTGTCGGAAGGCAAGAACAGCTGACCTGTATCATCTTTCACCTACATTATCTCAGAGACCTTGAGCTTACTGTTGCAAGGAAGAAGGCTGGAGGTCTGGAGACACGGTAGAGAGCTGCACACTCTGTGGGGGAACTGGGGTTTGATGCTCGGCACCTTTGGACAAAAATGTCCAAGAGGGGGAAACCCAACAAGCTATACTTCTCTCAGTAAAACAGATGACCTTATGTTTCACACAAACAGGAGACCAGTCTATAGCTACAAGGTTTCAAACAAAACTTATTGTGATGTTCCTTAATCATTCCTGATCTTTTTTTCTCATTTATTTTATTCACTTTACATCCTTGAAGCCCTTTTCCTCCTCACCTTCTTGTCCTCCCTCATTCATAATCTTTAGAGATGTGTGGAGGCATAATTTAATCTTAGTATAGTCCATATACTGTATATATGCTATAGCATTTATATAGTATGTATAAAAGACTTAATATATATAAAACATAAAGAGTATAAATGTGTGCAAATGAAATGCTGACAATAAAGTACACATTACCTAGCGATGTTTCCAGCAGCAGAGACAATGGCATTCTGTGACACTGAGGCAACTCTACTCATCCCCTGTCCATCATGGCCCAAATCGTAAACCTGTGAATAAACAAGTGCTCTCCTTTAGACACAGCTACATAGCTTACACATTATATTAAAATTAACTTGTTATCTTACAGAATATTTAATTTGGTACTTGGCAAACTTTAAAATGTTTGAAATCTCACCAAGACAAACAAACAAACAAACAAACAGTGCCCTAAGAAAAGGTCTGAGGGGTTTACTTGAAAAAGCACCCAGCAGAAGCCAGGTATCATTACATACCAGTAATGCCAGACACTCAGGAGGTAGAGGCAGGAGAAGAGTCCAAGGTCATCCTTGGCTACAGAGCAAACTTAGGGTCAGTCTGAGGTGTATGAAAACTTGTCTCAAACAACAACAAAATTCACAGTTCACAGGAAGTGCGAATGACTAAATCTTCCTTAGAAAACAGATATGTAAGCAGGTCACTGGCTAAAGACACTGGCCACTATCAGTCTGACAACCTGAGTTCCATCTCTAGATCCCACAGCAGAAAGGGAGGACTGACTCTAAGGCTACCGTCTACCTCCACACGGGGGCTGCGTCACACAGGGGTGCATATGCACATGTGGACACACAGATAATAAATGTAAAAAACCTACAACATAACACAGGGATACTTTTCTACTCTTAAATGGTAGCAAATATGCACATTTACCTGTATTACTCCTTTTTCCGATCGTGTATACAAAATATTTCTGGAGTTATCAATTTCAATTTGAACAATAGGATCTAAAAGAAAAACAAAAGAAGAAAGCCAACCCTACAGGTTATCAACTGAACACAGGCTCCATTCATAACATCTTAAAGCTTGGGCAGCAGGATCTGCACTCAGGGCCTTTCTACTCGTGCTTGCTTGTTACAGTCTACAGTATCTGCGTAAGGACCAAACCTTACGGAGATTTAGAGACAAAGGTGTCATATACTGATGGGGTCGAGAGTCTCCCTGGATAGCACTCTCAAGCAATCCTAGCTCACAGCAGGCACAAGGACTGCGTAGAGTCTTGAGAACTAGAGAGACAGTTTCCACGCCAGGCTGGGTTGTGGAGCAAAATTCTATCTTAAAACAAAAACAACTTACTCTGTCTTCTAGGAGAATTCTTAGCTCTTTAAAATTTTGTTTTTGAGACAGGGTCTCACCAGGTCTAGCTGGCCTCAAACTTGCTATGCAGCCTAGGTGGCCCTTGGATGCACAAATATTAACCTATCTCTGCACCTGAAATACTGAGATTACAGGTATGTGCCATAATGCCCAGTTTAATCCTACTGTTTGTTTCCAAGTTCATTAAATCTCAGGGATATAACTGAGAATTTGCTCTTGACCATTTATCACTATGTAAATCTCTCTCTCTTACTTATGCATGTATACAAAGACAGACAGACATAAACAGACACACACACCTTTTTGTTTAAACAGAAAAGCTGTTTTGGATACATGATCCAGGAATGAGCCTAAATTTTTATGAAATAGCTAACTTGAGAATAAAATCCATGTTTTCCTGTGAAGTCTCTTAAATGTAACAAATGCAATATAATGTGACAAGTATTTCACTTAAGAATGAAAACTTCCGAAGAAACAGTTAAGTCTAGAAGTACCAAAAATTGTTTTATTTGTCCAGTATGTTTCCTACTTACCATCCTCTGAGAATGTGAATTGCAGCAAAGAAGGAACAAGGAAGGAAAGTGAGCTCTTTGAGTGGTTTATCTTTCTACATCTTTGACTGAACCAGCCTGCTTCTGCCTTAAAGGAAAAACAACACAAGACTTGTAATGTCATAGAACATAATGACTGCATCCATGCTCACTGTAAGTCTCCATGATTCACCAGTGACTGTAAATACAATGAAACATACTTCTTGAAATTACCCACTGAGTTTTATTCTGTAATTAAAAATATGTATTAAATACAAAAAATAACTTACAAGACACATTATTCACTGAAAAGCCAATTGTAAAAATAAGCAATAGTAACCTAAGGACATATATTTGTGAGAGTATCCTGCTTGCTTGTACATACACACAAACATATGTACACAGATATTTATACACACATGTTTATAAGCACACATATGCCAATGTAAGTATCATGCTTTAGGAAGACACACACGGTGTGAGAGAAATGACAGAAATGGACACAGTGGCTCAGACACAGTGCTCGTCTAACACCTGTAACGCTCTGAGCTGAGTTCCGGAAAGCTGACAGCTGCCCCACCCAGAAAAGAGGTTTCTACCTAAGGGAGGGAGGACTGGGTCTTCCGCTGTGCACTCGTGACTGAAGTGTATACTCAAGATACACCCGAGTACTTCCCTTAATGATACCTACTATGCATTTAGAAAGGTTACAATAAGCTTTTTCCTACTCAGCAAAAGAAAAATAGTTTGTAAATGTTAAGGCTTACTTGGTATGCTACTTCATACAAACAGCCGTCCTTTCCAGCCATAAAAATTCTGCCATTCTCCGTGGAGGTGATTGTTAAAAGGTATGTGTTGTCAGTGGGAAGAGAGTACAGAGGATCTGGAAGCAGCTGCATCCCACCATACATGCTGTCATTGAGAATGCCAGAACCTGTGCGGTGCAACAAGAAAAGCCACAGGAGAAAGTTTAAAATGATCTTCACATTATCTTGAGAACAGAATTTACTGAATTCGTACTAAAATATCCCAGATATCTACTACATATTTTGTAAAATTACCATAAAAGCTTGAGGGGCCAGAGACACGGAGGTAAGTGGATTTCTGGGAGTTTGAGGCCAGCCTGGTCTACAAAGCATGTCCAGAACAGTCAGTGCGACACAGAGAAATGTTGCAGGATAAGTGATCCCGCTGTGACCCCTAAGATTGTGAACTATAAAACCCTGTTTATTGGGCTGGAGAGATGGCTCAGAGGTTAAGCGCACTGGCTACTCTTCCAGACGTCCTGAGTTCAATTCCCAGCAAACACATGCTGGCTCACAACCATCTGAAAATGAAAATGGTACCCTCTTCTGACCTGCTGGCTGAATTCCATATACATAATAAATCAATCTTAATAACAAAAAACAAAAACAAAAAAACAATCCCTGTTTATTGTTTGGTAGTTGAACCATAACACACACTTTCTGTCCAAGAGGTGATTATAATCAGGTAATTATGGTGTGGTTCAGCCAGCTCTAGGACACACACCTTCAATACAAGAGCTTACTGTACACAGAATTTAATAAAGTTAACCTAGGTCAAGAGGAGGAGCAAGAAACCAGCTAACAGGGATTAAAGAGTAGAAGGGACTTTGAGTTGAAGGGTATTTAAGGCAGCATGTAGAATAAGGGGCTTTTTGAGCTGACTTTTTGGCTTTGACTCTTTGGCTTTAGCTTAGGCCTTCCTTGGGTTTTTGGGCCATTTCCTCTTAAACTGTCAGCTAAGCTAATGAGCCTTTTGGGCTTTGTTGTTGTTGTTTTTTTTCATGCGGACCTGAGCTGAGAGGGAAGGTCAGCTGGGTGCTTTCACTGCCTCTCTGAGCTACCAGGATTTCACTGCACCATCTGGCTCCTGAGTCTTTATTGGTAAAATCGAGCAGTTGGAATTTTCATTTTTTAAAAATAATTTATCTAATTTTATTTTATGTACATTAATGTGAAGGTGTCAGATCCCTTGGAATTGGTGGTACAGACAGTTGTGCACTGCCATGTGGGTGCTGGGAATTGAACCCTGGTTCTTTTAAAGAGCAGACAGTGCTCTTAACCACTGAGCCATCTCTCCAACTCCCGGTATTTTCACTTTTCAAAACAACAGAGAAACCCTGTCTGGGGTCGGAGGGTGAGCTTTGGAAAGATGACTCAGACCCAGTGCTTAAAGAACACTTGATGTTCTTGTAGAGGACCTAGGCTCATTTCTTAGCACCCACACTGCTGCTCACAAATCCCTGTAACTTAAGTTCTAGGGTATCTAACATCATCTTCTGGCCTCCTCATGCTTCAGCCACACACAATGCATATATATATACATAATCAAAACATTCATACACATAAAATGAAAATAAATATTAAAAAATAAAACAATACAGAACAGTTTAACACACTGGCCAGGGCTGTGGTTTAAAAGTAAAGTGCTTGCATTCTATAGGTAATGCCCTGAACTCAATTCCTAGCAACACACACAGCCTCACAAAAGATAATTTGGTAATTTATCTTAAACTGCATCAATGGTACACACACATATCACAGTAAAATATCAAGAAAAGACAAACCCAATCTAATGTAAGGATATGGTACTAATCATTATTATAATAATTTTCAACATACTGTTATTTTAAAAAACCTAACCCATGAGTGAGCTACCATACCTGTTTGTACGTTAGCATAGCTGAGTCCAAGAATTACTATATCCACAGGGGTTGCCAAAACCAACAGGTGTCTTACATGAGGTTGAAAGATGCCTACGGCAAAGCAGACAAAGGCTAACTATCTTCTGAAAAACACCTAGCATTTAGGCATGAATAAAAGCTGGTTTTACCATTAAAGTGAGCTCTTAATTAAACAGTGAAAGTCTGAATCCAGGTCAGCAAATTCTGATGCTTAAATATTACTATATTAAAGCATTAAAATTCAATAGAAGAAAAAATCTAACAAATAATTGGTGCAACACAGTGTCTTAAGTGTTAACAACAGATTAATTTTGGTTTACTGAGCTATAAGCATTTGCATTTATATACCCACATTTACAAGAACACTAAAAGATAAAAGCAATCTAAGTGTCTTTGAACGATGAGCCAGTGAAATGTAGCAAACACATGCAGTGCAAACATTAGCTAGCCATAAAGAAGGAGGAAACTGTGGGGGAGTGTTTGAGGTAGCCAAGGTGGCCTAAATATTGTGATTTAGCTGAACGTGACCTTGAACTGCTCTTCCTCCATCCACCTCCCCAGTGCTGGCATTACAGGCATGTGCTGCTACACCTGGCTGGGGGTAAGTTCAAGTACACCCAACATGGATGATGTGTGAAAACACATACTAAAGGGAGCAAGGTGGACAAAAAATGACAAATATTATGGTAAAAAACTTATACAGATAAAAGAGCGGTTGTAGCCAGGTATTAGAAAGAAGAATAGAAACTTTTCTGAGTGAGCCCTAAAACATTTAGAGATTGTATAGTCATAATCTCATTCTGATAAATTTTACTTCTTACCAGCTTTTGGTTTCACAAGCCCCACAGCAAGAATTGTCTCGCTGAGTCCATCAAAATAAGCAAGGTCACCTCTGCCCAAAAGTAAAGAAAACTGTTTACATATATAAATATATTAAATCTTATTTACAATGCTCTTTATTGGTTGAATAAATTTCAATACAGAGTGGAGTAAAAACCATAAAATAGCAAACAAAACCAGTGAAGGACTAAGACTAGGCATACAGACCTTTCTAAAAATAAGCTAGAGAAACAAGGAAAGGTATACTACATCCTAAAAAACTGTCCACAGAACTGCAAGCACTGACTATCAAGTCAACACCAATCTTCTGCTGAGACAGTGTGGAGGACTCTCTGGGAAGGAGCTCAGAAAATGCTTCAGTGGTTTAATCTGCCTACTCACGCAGGGAAATTAAAGGAAATTCAGAAACATATGCTGCTAAACTAACCATAACACATCCAAGATCAGCTTAACTCTTGCCCGAAAAAAGCCAACTTTTCCTACAATAAAGCCCTACCCACTGTTCCCTAGCCAACGGAGAATAATAACAACAAATAACAGTAATAACAAGTATTTGTTAAATGAATGCTTGTTAGATTTGAAAAGTAAAAATGTCACTCACTAATGTGAGGAATTTTTAGGACAATTACAGATCACTGCTATTATGACTAAAACACTCATGGAAACATCTAGTTAAATACAGTTTTAACTGCAAGTAGATTTTCTACAGAATTTATGTTGTCATATGGTATCAATTTTTGATGCAATTAAGTATTTTGAATGTGTTCGTGTGCACATGCATGTCTCCAATAGGAGCATTAGTTATTCAATGCCAGAGCAACAGGTTGTCTACACAGGCCTTCTTAATGATGTTCCTATCTCAATAAGGATGATATAGATGACTCAAAATAGGTAACTGAGTAACTGAAACATGAAATGGAAATTAAACAAAACTTATCTGTAAAGGCCAAGAGATGTAATCAGATCAATATACTACTCTGTTTAAGAAACTCTGACTTTGGCTCTTATATATTCATATATTCAATTTACACACAAAGTCAAAAACCATGAAACCAAATTATCATTTTAATAATTATCAGATTCCTAGTCCACAGAAATGCAAGGAAAAAAAGTCTCCATAAAATGTCACGAGCCCACCACCAGGACCCAAACGGTGGAGAGAACTGACACATGTAAGTTGTTCACAGACTGCCACATGTACATTGTTGAACACACACCACACACCTAAACCCACGCTTCTCCAACCCCAGTGTACACCAAAGAATAAAAATATAATAAAAAAATTTTAAATGCCAAGCCATCGCTCAAAGTTACCAATGTATTATTTTTTCTACATACTATAAACTTGGAATTTATGCCTTGTTCCTCAAGAGAAGTACTTGAGGATATAATTCAGTGAGAATTTAACCCCTAGACTGCACACAAGCAAACCAGCCAAGGACGAAAACCAAAAGCAGTGTATTGGCTTGGGGAATGCGGCTCCATGGAGTGCTTGCCATGAGGAGCTCCGGCAGACGTTAAGAAACTGTTAGACAGAATGCACAACGTGTGCATAGGTGTGCTTGTGTGTGAAAATGTGAAGCCAGAGGCTAGTCAATGACAGGTGTCTTCTTTCACTCTCTACCTTGTTTTCTGAGACAGTTTATCTCACTGAACCTGTAGTTCACTGTCTCCGCTAGACCAGGTGGCCAGCAGGATGCCAGCATTTGCCCGCCTCGGCCCCTCTAGCGCTGGGGCTACATGTGGACTGTCACGCCTGGCCTTTATGTGAGTTTCGAGGATCTGAAGTCAGCTCTCTGGTTTGTATAGCAAGCATTTTAGCCACCAAGCCATCTCCCTAGCCCCAAAGTCCACAGTTCAATGCCCCCAGATGATTGGTATGCACACTGGGAGATAGAAAAATAAAAGTAAAATCAGACAACTTCTGACAAGTAGAACACAAGTTGCCACAAGAGTTAAGGTTAGAATTCTACACCAGCCTTCCTTACATACCCATCTTCATAGTTCCACATGAATATGTCACTGTCGATCGTAAGCCAGGCCCTGCTGATAGGGGGAAACACACCCATCATGCAGTTACATTGCATGTCTGAGGAATGGGAATGTAAGGCCAAAGAGCACAATTATGGTTTCTCAATTTGTTCAATAGCTTTTGACTTGAAACTTATGATTAAAAAATGATCTTTGCTAGATACATCAATTAGTGATATGGTGCTTCCCTGGTATCCAGGAAGCTCCTGCCCTCCTGCCTTCTTTCCTTCCCTCTGCCCTTCTCTTATAAGTATTTATTTATTGTATATGCGTCTTGTTCTCATGTATGTCTGCATACAATGTGTGTTAGTGGTACCCATGGATGTTAGAAGAGGCACTGGAGACCCTGGAACTGGAATTACAGTCAGGAGCCACCATTTGGGTGCTGCGAATGGAAATATAATCTGAAAGTGCAGCCAGTGCTCTTAACAGTTGAATCATTTCTAACAGTTTCTCTATTCTGTTCACTTGTTCGTTTCTTTTTTCTTTCTTTTCCTTTTTTTTTTGGATAGGGTCTCACTATGTAACTTTGTGCTAATGTAGACCAGGCTGACCTTGAACTCACAAAGATCAGCCTGCCACTCACCTCTAAGAGCTAGGATTAAAGGTGTACACCAGCTTGCCATCTCAGGCTTATCTAGTGTTTAATAGAAAGCAAACTACCCAGGCACTCTTATTTTTGAGATGAGAACTTACTATATAACCCAGGTTGGCCACCAGAGTGCCACAATCCTTTTGCCTCAACCTCCCCTGAGTACTGCATTACAGGTATATACCAGCATGCAAAGCTGAAAAGTTTGGGGGAGTGGGTAATGATGACTGAACAGCTGGGCTCAGGCATGCTAGTTAAATGCTCTACCACTAAAGAAAACTCTTTAAAAAAATTTAGACATTGTGTAAGCCTAGAACAAGAATTATAATAATGAAACTAGGTAGTGGTCATACATGCCTTTAATCCCAGGATTCAGGGAGGCAGAGGCAGATAGATCTCTGTGAGTTTGAGGCCAGCCTGGTATACTAAGTGAGTCCAGGACATCCAAGGCTACACAGAGAACCCCCCCCCCCCTTGAAAAGCCAACAAAACAAAACAAAACAGGAATTGTAATAATGAAAATGACTAAGCTAATATTTATCAAATAAATAAATATAAAGCAATAGGATACGTCCAAACTGTTCAACCAGCTCAGGTGGAAGGGGAACTCTTCGGATAGTGCTGATCTCTGGAAGGCTGGGTACTGACAGTAAACCTGGTCCTTGCAGAGGATAATCCATATCAGACATTCCAGAAACAGTGGGATTGTCTGGAAAAAAAAAAAGCATTTATATACAACAATAACATACCACTTATTAACCTAGGAATAGCAATTCAAGCTGCCCCAGTGCCCATGACTTCTCTGAAATTAAGTTCTGACCTATTATGAAGCGGAACTGAGATATCTCACAGGATGGGTCAGTTACTGGTTTCAACCATGAGGGAGAGCTATCAAGACTAGGGCTGTAGCACAGTTAGCAGTTTCTTTGTCTGGCCTACAAGAATCCCTGGCTGCGATTCCTACCTCAGCATAAAGTAGAACATGGTGGCATACGCCTGTGTTTCTAGCTCTTGGGATGTGAGTACAGAAGGATCAAGAATTTAAGGCTTTCCTTGATTACAGTTAAAAAGCAGCCCCAGTTACATTGGATGCTGTCCTGAAAAAACAAAACAAGGTCCAAACCATCCTTTTTCCCTTTAGATTTCTCCTCCTGACCAACATGTCACATGCAAATATCAATAATGAAATGTATTATTGGGAGCATGTATTATCTGGAGATCACAGACTGCTCTCAATAAAGGACTCTTATGTGCTTCCTTTCTCTTGCTCTATGACCCAGGGCCTAGGGCCAGGAGTGGGCTGGTCTATGTGACTTGTCCTTTAGGGCATCAAACACTAGACCTGATGGACAACCTAATTATTCCATGCACTTTATCAGGCTCTAGTTCAGAATGCAAGGATCTTGGGGAAACTGATATTAAATACTGATTGCCATGGTTGAAACATAGGTAAGCCTGCTCAACATGGTTCATTCACAAAACTGTTCATGTCTCCACTGGGTTCTTTTTAAAAATAGATCTTAATCTTAAAATACAACTTTAACAGAATAATGCACATATGAAATGAAGTGGAAATATAAAAGGGATGCATAACTTCTTTGAAGATGAGAATGTGAATGGTCAAGAAAACTTTCAAAGATACTAAAGACTTTCTTTTTTGGGGGGGGGGCAAGAAGAGGGGAGACAGGGTCTCACTTTATAGTTCTGGCCAACCTGGAATTCACTAGGTAGACCATACTAATCTCAACTCAAGGAGAGAGCTTCCTGACTCTGTCTTCCAACTGCTTAGATTCTTTCACTAAGAATCTGGACAGAGCTGGGTGGTAATGGCACGCACCTTTAGTCCTAGGACACAGGAGACAGAGGCAGAGTTTGAGACCAGCCTAGCCTACCAAGTGAGTTTGAAGACAGCCAAGGCTACACAGAGAAACCCTCTCTGCGATGAAGTGGGAGGGGAGTCTATTAGGCAGAGGAAAAAAAGAATGTTAGAAGGGAAAGGAATTATGTGAGGATGAAGGTATATGTAAAGAAATTGAATATTTAGAAAGCATGGATTATGTTTTATCTTGCTTTCCAACCTAAGGAGGACAAATGAAGATGATGGTGGCTAACAGGCTAAACAAAACAAGTTTTATAAAGTAAGCCCATTTGTTAGTAGATGTCAAGTGCAAAGACTACCTCTGCTTCTGGTACTTCTCTTGTGTAGTCTTGGCTGTCCTGGACTCACTTTGTAGACCAGCCTGGCCTAAAAATCAGAGATCCCCCTGCCTCTGCCTCCTGAGTGCTAGGATTAAAGGTGTGAGCTACCACTGCCTGACGGCTTCTAGTATTTCTGATTAAAAATCTCTCAACATATTTTTGTAAATCGTTAGAAATGTATTTTGGTCTACTTTACATCGATTATCCTGTTTAAATCACCTCCACCCCCCCCCCATTAAGTCTCATTTGTATCTTACACTTCTCTGCTTTCCTACAACTTTCATCTCAAAAGAAACACTTTGTAGCAACTTAATGCAATCCCACAAACCTTTAGGTGGTTACAATTTTTATAAGTTAAGGCAAATACTTTCTAGTTATCTCCTCTGCTGAGAGATATACTTTATTCTACCCTCCCCGTTAGGCAGCATTCTGACTCGTATGTGTAGATATGTGTGTGTATATATGTATGTATGTATGTATGTATAACTGGTTAGTCTAAGCACTTACAAATGTACTAAATCTACACATAAGACATGACTCTAAGAGAACATGGTAATTTCCAAATTAACTCGTTTGCTTTTCTGATTGGCTCATAATCGATAGAAGAAATGTACAAAATGGAATCTGGATCAGAAGATTATTTTATTCGGACTTAATGGACCTGCTCTTACCTCTTTAAGTATCTACAATGAACAAAGCACAAACAAGAATAATAAAAACGAAGAGGGGGTTGCTGGTCCTCAAAATGTCAGGAAACCGAGCCCTAATCTCTGAATGAACGCCCTCTACAGATAAGGACTAAGACAGAGGAATCAGACTAGAATCTGCCAAAGGATAACAGAGCTCCCAATAGACGATCACTCACTTGGGGCCGACACCATGAGCAGTTCAGAAAGATCTGGGTACATGCGGTCTTCTTGCAACTGTCGGTCAATAAGCCTCCCCGCATTTTCCAAAGCTTCCTGCAGGGTGGCGGCCGACGTAGAGGCCACCGTCGCCGAGCCCAGCATAGACAACGGCATGGCTACAGCAGAGGCCAGCGCGCTACAAAAATACTCCAACCCGGAGGAGATCAGTGAGAAAAGCCAAGTGAGTCCAAAACCGCTCCCTAGGTCGAGCGCGCCAAACGAGTGACCCGGCGCCGGGTCATGACGCACTTCCGGTTCATCCTCCTGCGCCTTAAAAGATGCCGTTTCTGGGACTTAAGGAGGAAGCGGTTGAGGGGGTTGGAGGGTGGGTAAGGAGTGAGGGAGGAGACTGGGGTTGAGTTTGTAGTTTGCTTGGGGAAGGAAAGAGGGGTGGGGAAAAGAGAGAGGAGAGGAGACGTGGGAGAAGGGCGGGGCAGGGTAGAAAGGGGAGGGGAAGAGGAACTCCCGCAGCGGGCGCCGGCAGGTGGGTGCTTTCGTCCGCTCTGGTGTTGTGACCCGCGCGTGCTGAACTCTCGGTCCCACCCCTAAGTTGGAATGCGACGACTACAGCTATTTTAACTAAGAGGGCACGCCAATTAGAAGTTAGTCTCTGGTTCTAGAAACAGGTTACCCGTGAGCCAAAAATTCACAGCATTCCAAACAGAGGGGTGATTAAACTTTAGTAAATTTTTTATGCGGCTGTCATTGGCTTTGTGGCCAGACATTGTGAAATTTTTTTGTGTTGGAGGTCAGACTGGTGTGTTGTCTCACGCCTGTAATACTCGTATTTAGGAGGCGGGGGCAAAAGGAAGATTACTGAGTTCACATGTTGAGCTCCAGGCTAGCGTGGTACGGAATGTGATCCTGTCTCAAAGCAAAACAAAACAGAGGGAGAGGGGGAGGAAGAGAGAGAGGGAGGGAAGGGGAGAGAGAAAGAGATGGTTGTGTGGTGCCCGAAACTTATAAAGTGGAATCAGGAGGGTAAGCATTTGAAGAGCATCCTTGGATTGCAAGATTGTAACGTTAGGTCTAGATCATGAAACCCCCAAGAGACCACCAGGAACAGGAGTCTGATGCAAAACACACAAGGGTCTTTATTCAAGCTCAAGCTTGGGTTGCAATACTTTCTGACACAGCAGGTTGGGAGAGTAACAGCCAGATCCAAGGGAACACGGCTTTTAAAGGGAGAAACCCCCGCAAGCAGGGACCTCCAAGCCTTGCTGTTACATGATTGGACAAAGGGGTAAAGGAATGAAATGCACTTTGACTTAGTTGGTTAACAGCACTTGGCCAAACCACGGAGAGGAACAGCTTGCCAAGAAGAGCATTGTGACCCTGGGAACAACTTATATTTTCTTAACTGACCCTGTCTTTATCCAGCTGCCTCAGTTGCTGTGTCTAGCTATAAGCTGCTGAGAACATCCTGTGTTTTTTTTTTTTTTTTTTTTTTTTTCTCAGAATGTCAGGGTGGAAGCCAAGGTACTCCAGTGACAAGCTAACCTTGGATGGAGTCTAAGAATCAACATAGAGTTAGTTCTGCTAATTTAACCCTTTCAGTAATGCAGATTGGAAGTAAGCCTATGAAACTTGAGACTATCTCCAAAAACAAACAACAACAACAAAATCACATGGGATCATTGGGGCTAGAGAAATGCTCTTCCAGAGGACCTGAGTTCAATTCCCAGCACCCACAGGGTGACTTGTAACTGTAACTCCATTTCTAGGGGACCTACTGCCCTCTTCTGCTCTCTGCAGACACCAGGCATGCACATACTGTACAAACAGATGCAAATGAAACACCCATACACAATGAAAACAAACTGACCAAACCTCTTGTTGCTAATGCAGAGGACCCTTGTTTACTTTTTAGCACCCACAAGGATACTCACAACCCTTGGTACCTCCAGTCCCAGGAGATCCAGACTCTGGATCTTCTGGTCTCTGGGTACCAGGCATACATGTGACCACATACATGTATGCAGACCACACACTAATATACATAAAAGAAAATAAATAAAAAAATAAAAGAAACGAACTGAAACCAGTATTGCGGCTTGTATTCCCAACCTTTGGGAGGCAGAGATAGCAGCATCATGATTTTTTTGTTGTTGTTGTTTTCTGAGGCAGGGTTTCTCCGTGTAGCCTTGGCTATCCTGGACTAACTTTGTAGACCACGCTGGCCTCAGACTCACAACTATCTGCTTGCCTCTGCCTCCCAGACTGCTGGGATTGCAGGCATGTATCACCCCACCCTGCTGGCGTCCTGTTTTGATTAGTGAATAAATTTTAGTTAAGAAAAAATTTTTCATTGTCTTGTTTATGAAGTTGTTTTACACACACACAACAGAAATAGTTTAATGTGAAAGCTGCTCACAGCACAATTATTGTCTATCATTTATAGAGAGTAAAACATCTTTTTTATGATGTTTATGGTGATGAGTATCCAATCTAACTAGGTGATGAAATAGCTATTTTCTATTTCATTTCCCTCTACTGCTTTGCAGTTTAAAGTTTAATATGTATCTATTTGACTATTTAAAACTATGATTACAAAATAAACTTTATTGATAATGTTCTACTCCAGTACCTAATGGCTACCTATATGTGCTCAGGAAAGAGATACTAACATTAGTAATAACATATTTGAGTGTAGACAAAATAAATTAGGCATACTGGTAGACCTTCAGGCTGACTTGTAGTTAGTGGTCTTTTGAAGCAGACTCAATCTTCATTGCTATAAATTGTATACATCTTGCACATAGGAAAAGTAACTTTTGCCTTCCCAACGATTTCTTTTTATTAATTCATTTAAGGAACACTCAGACTGCCTGCCCAGCCATTGTACTATGAAGAAAGTACAATGTATCACATAGTAAGTGGGCCTTAGTAGGAGGCCTGCAAAGTTTTACAGACACATACAAGAGCAAGTATCTTGTAATATAATTTGATATTTTGAAATGTAATTTGATATTTGGAAGATGAGTGGTGGAATCAAGGGCACAGGACTTGGTGAAGAGGCAGAAATCTCAGGACACTTCTGAGGTTACTCATTGCACTGAATGGTTGGTGGCATTGAAAAACAACAAGCTTGGAATAGAAAGGCTTTGGAAGCTATGCTACCATCTTATTGATTTGTAATTGTGGTTCTGGAGATCCAATACAGAGCCTTGTCTATGCTAAGCAACAGCGGATCTACAGCTTGATCTCGCATCTTACTCTAAGTTCAATGGAAACATTAGATGATCATCATTTAAGATGTACAGATAAATGAAACAAAAACAGTGATAGGAGACTAATAAAGTAAGTTTATCAAAGTATTTTAATTATTTTTATTTTTAAAGACAAGGTTTCTCAGTGAATTACTGGATGTCCTGGATTCACTTAGTAGACCAGTCTGGCTTCAGACTCACAGAGATCCGCCTGCCTCTGCCTTCCGAGTGTTGGGATTAAAGTCATGCACCACCACTGCCCATTCTTAAGTGAACAGAAGGCTCAGTAGGAATAGGTGTTTTGTGCTTAGCCTGTGACCTGAGTTCCACCCCCCAGAGCCCAGAGCATGGAAAAACTCTTTTAACTGTGTGCACAGTATAGCATGCTGTACCACTTCCACAATAAATGAATACACGTGAAACTTCAGTATTTTCACTTGGCTTGGTAGCACCCATCTTTAAAAACATGGGAGGCCAAGGAGGATGGGCCTCTGAGTTTGGGGCCGGCCTGTAAGAATATAGTAAGTGATATACCATTAATTTACAGATTGGATAAAGAACCAAGTTGTAAAGAAATCAAATAAATTGGAAACAAAACTAGATATGTACCATTAGGAACAATGTTGGCCAAGTCGGTGGGAGTCTGTAGCTGAGGACAAGTACTTAACATATTGCTGGCATCCCTCAGCGTTTATGCATCTTCCTCAGTGCTTGAGTTACATCTAGGTACTAAGAAGGTGGGCAACTGTGGGAGTTTCATCATGCACATCATAGAGAAAAGTAGCATGCAAACAACAAGGATTATTATCTTCTCCTTGGAAACAGGTGAGGACTGTCACCTTGCCTGAAACAATCAAAAGTTGTTGTTTTCTTAAAGATTTATTTATTATGTATACTATGTGTGTTTGCATGTACACCTGCACAGCAGAAGAGGGCACCAGATCTCATTTTAGATGGTTGTGAACCACCATCATGACTTCTGGAAGAGCAGCCAGTGCTCCTAACTTCTGAGCCATCTCTCCAACCCCCAATCAAAAGTTTTTGCAGAACACCCCAAATTCCCCACTTCATGATTTGAATCAGTAGGCGGGGTCGGCGGCGAGGTCGCTCCGGACCGCTAGGGGGCGAGAGTCCGAAAGCTCGCTTCTTTCTCGCAGCGGCCGCTCTTGGCGACCGCGGACTCGGAAACGACACTTCCTGTCGGGCTTGCTGGAAGTAGCGCGCCGCTTCGCGGGGGCTTCTGCGGAGGCTGTGGGCTCAGGCGCCATGGAGCACTCGGGGCCCAACGAAGGTGGGTTCGGCGCGGCCAGCCGGGGTCGGGGTCCGTGCAGGGGAGCTGGGGCGCCGCGGTGACGGTCCGTCTGTCTTTTCTTTCTCGCTACAGTGACAGGCACAGACCCGGCGGGACCCGATCCTCAACTGGCAGTCACCATGGGCTTCACAGGTTTCGGTGAGTGACTTGCCCTAGGCAAAACCCATCCTGATTTTGCAGAGGGCTGAAGAGTGAAGGTGAGGAGAGCTGTCGCTTTTGACCGGCGCCTTCTGCCGTGCCCCCGGAGTTGCTTCGGTCCCATTTGTTGAGGCCAGTTCAGGTGACACTTGGAGACCTACACTGGTAGGGGTTATTATTGTGACCCAGTCTGAGATGAACATTTATTGGTGGCCATTAAATGATTTAGTGTTTGTCGAGTTCCTGCCTTTTGTTTAATCTTTCTCATCCAGAATCCTCACTTCAATCTTAATGTATATCCTAGTCATGGCACATTATGAGCTAATAAAAAAGCTTCAAAAGAGTTATCATCTGTTAAAAACATTAGTACTAGTAAAAATCAAACGGAATTTGTTCTGTAATTTCTTTTGTGAATAAATGTCCTGCTAATATATGTAATTCTCATTCATTCATTCATCTATTTACTATCTTCTAGGACTCTAGGTAATCAGTGCATAAAAGGGCAGTTAAAGTATTTTCTTTCTAATTTCTTAATACACACATACATACGTGTGTATGTGTGTGTATATATATATATATATATATTATATCTGTGTAATATGTGTGAGTGGGTACTTTGTCTGGAAGTGTTTGCACACCACATGCCTGCAGTGTCCGTGACAGCCAGAAGAGGGCACTGGATCCTATGGAACTGGAGTTACAGATGGTTGTGAGCCACCATATGAGTGCTAGGAACCAGGGTCCTCTGCAAGAGCAGCAAACACTCTTAACTGCCGAGTCATCTCCCTAGCCCCTCTTTCAAAGTTCAGAAAGTTAGGAAAATTACAAAGAAAAAGAAATCAAAGCAGCCGGGTGATGATGGTGCACACCCACCTTTCTTGCCAGTGCTTGGGAGACAGAGGCAGACAGGTTTCCAAGTTCCAGGACAGCCAAGGCTACACAGAGAAACCTGTTTCAAAAAACCAGAAAAACCAAACCAAACCAAAATCAAATTCAATTTGTTTTTCTATTGATATTTAAATTTAATACCATACTTATGAGTAAACACTGTTCTTTATGATAGTATTTTGCAGATTTTCAAGTGTTATATTCTTCCAAAACATGATTTATTTTTGGTAGTGTGGGTACTCAACAGGACTTCGTGCATGCTAAATGTCTGTTCCACTACTGAGCTACATTGTTAGCCCAAATTTCGTTTATTTTAGTATCCAGAGAGTAGACTACACAATAGAATTTGTATCACTTAAAATTTTCTCTACATAATTTCTATTTTTATTTCTTTTTTGTTTTGTTGAGGGAGAGCTGACTATGTATTCCAGGATGGCCTGAAGTTTGAGATTCCTCTGCCTCAGCCTCTGACATGCTGGCATGTGACACTATATCTGTCTTTTGGTTTTTATAATAATGCTAAAAGAACATTTTGTTAATGTGTGCACATAATGTGCGTGTGTGAATTCATGTATGATGTGTGTCCAGGAGGCTAGAAGTTGACATCTAATGTCTTCATCAGTTAATTTCTACCCAAATTTTTGTGACAGTGTCTCCCTGGGCCTGGAGCTCATGGTTTAACTGGACTGGCCAGGAAGTCCTGGGGTCTTTCACCTGGAGATCTGAACACAGGGCCTCATGCTTGAGTGTCAAATGGTGTACTGACTGAGTCACTTCCCCAGTGTCTAACAAAAACATTTTCACTTGTAACACTAATTTCTGTAATCTACTGGTAGTTGTCAGTGTAACTTCATTAAGAAAGTTACTAAGAGTAAAAGTAAAGATTGGGTGTACGTGGTGGCGTACACCTTTAATCCCAGCACTCTGGGAGGGATTTTAGAGATCTTAGGGGCCGATCTCTAAGTTTGAGTCCAGCCTGGTCTACAGAATGAGTTCCAGAACAGCCAGGGCTATAGAGAGAAACTGTGTCTTGAAAAAAACCAAGAAAGCCAAACAAATTTCTTTTTTTTCTTGCTTTCCCTCTTTTTTCCTTTTGGCTCTATTGAAGGATTGAATTAATTCAGGGTTTTGCATTGCACATGCTCCTATTCTGGCAAGCTCTCCACCACTTAGCTAGTAGACCACTAACTCTGGAACCTTGTAGACAGTCACTGTCTGCTGCCCTTCTAAGAGATTGTTTAACTTTGTATCAGAGCTAATAGTATGCAGGAACACCATCTTCACTATATCTCTACCAACAAATTAGCTACTATTTTTTACTAATGTCAAACAAGCAAGGTGAAAACAAAACTTTTAACAACTTGTTACATGAATCTTAATAATTGAGTGGCTGAGGCAGGTACTTTCAAGTTTAAAGCTAACCTGGGTTATATAGCCTGGGTTATGTTGGAAGGTCTTTATTTATTTATTTGTTATTTTTATTTATTTATTCAGCCAAGGCCTCAAGAAGCCCAGGTTTGTCTCCAGCTGCCCATGTATCTAAGGATGACCATTTGCTCTGACCCTCTTTCCTCTAACATGCTCTAATCTGGTAGCTCTGTTGTGTTTAGGGTGAGGAAGTTGCTTCTGTGAACAATACAGTTCTTGGTAATAGGATTGAAGTAGCTCTTTGCTTTCTGGCTATTTCTTAGCTTCTTCAAACACCTTTAATTCTCATGTCTCAAACTTGAGTCAGCTACAGTGCCTTGATTTCTTCTCAGGCTTTGAATCTCTTTTATTTTCCCATTCCAGTTTTATATCTTTGCCTTGCCTTAAGGGCTTCTTTGAATGTAGTGTGCTATATGGGATAGTCTTTCTATTTAATTTAATTTATTTTTTAATTTAATTTAATTTTATTATTATTATTTTTTACATTATTATTTTTTACATAAGTTTGCTTGAGCGAAGGCTTTATTTATTCCAGCCTCACTTTGAGCTTGTTGCATGGACAAGGATGATCTTGAGCTTCTGGTCCTTTTGCTTCCGTATTCTTAGTGCTGAGAGTATAGACACGTGTATGCAGAATCTCAGACTTCTGAGAATCAAAGTATGGATATTTCTTATTTTCCTTGACAGATTAAATTCTTAGAAGATGTAGGCATCTAGGTAAAGTAGAGGAGGATGAGAAAGTTGCGTGGCTAATATTAGGTAGCTTCCGTTTCCCACTGATTCTGAAATTTGTACTCTTTGAGCATTCTATTAGTGCTCGAAAGTTTTGGAATTTGGCTTACTGTTTGGTAGATATCTGTCATAATCCTAGCACTTGTGAGGCTGAGGCAGGAAGATTATAAATTCAAGGCTAGCCAGTGATATGAAGCAAGACTATATCTCTAGAAAAACCACCAACAAAAAAAGTTTTGTATTTTATATTTTGAATTGAGGATGCTAAGGTAGTAATGTCTGTATAGAAATACTCTAAACTATAAAAAACAACAAAAACCTCTTGATACTTGAAACACTTCTGGTCCCAAGTGAACTAGTATTTACCTTATTGTTTTATCATTACCTTCGAAACATGCTATCAAGTAGATAACTGAGTGGTTATTGGTCAGTAATTAACACTGGAGTTCCTAAAGCCAGCTCATTGCAGGGTGGTTGGTCACACTGATGTTTGCTCTGCTTCTAGGGAAGAAAGCACGCACATTTGACTTGGAGGCCATGTTTGAGCAAACTCGAAGGACAGCTGTAGAAAGGAGCCGGAAAACACTTGGTAAGCAGCACATATATTTCCCCTTCATTTGGCTTCGGTACTGTATAAACATTATATAATTATGCTGACAGTGATAAAGCTGGGGGGGGGGACCTCCAAAACTTTTGTTTTTATTTACAGACACCCATCTTTAAATTAGAATTGTTGAGATCATAATTGTTGTTTTTTTTGAAACAATTTAAAGCAGTTTATTTTCCTTTTTAAAAATGCCAAAAACTTGTATCAAGAAGGTCTACATACCAGAATCTTGTAAAGGTGTGTTCTATGAGGGCTGGAGAGATGGCTCAGCACTTAAGAGGACCCGGGTTTGGTTCCCACAACTCACGTGGTCGCAGTGACTCCAGTCCGAGGAGATCCGGTGCTCTCCATGGGTCTCTGTGGGGAGTAGTCACATCTGATGCACCAAGATGAGGCAAAGCACTCATGCACATAAAATTTAAACAGTGACAACAGCGTGTTTTATGAACAAACAAGGATTCACTATTATAATGCATAGGAAGCAGAATAGCAGTTTCTTATTATCTCTCTTGCCGCCTCTATCTGACTTTCATTTTTTCTTTCCTGCTTACAGCGGAACCAGTATTTGGAAGGCTGGGCCAGAGGTGGCTGTCACCATTGCTTGTTGACCCAGACAGTATAGAACATTGTGACATACACTGAATGTGGCTGCTGCTGTTGAATCCCTGCTTTAATGAGCTGTAGGAGACACGTAATGAAGCCTTATTTCCAGACTGGCTTGATAGCAGATGGTTGGCAGTTCTAGGTACTACCTCAGGGTCTTCAGAGGACACTGGCACTGTGCTTTCCTTGGATGTAACTCAGATCTCTCTTACATTAGAGGAAGGTCTGGAGTGTGGATTTAAATCGGTGCTGTGATAGTACTTGGAATGTTAATTTGTTTTGTCTTTTTTATTTTCTTGTTTTTTGTAGTTTTGAGACAGGATCATACAATGTAATCATGGCTGACTTGGAACTCCCTACTTAGAACAGTCTGGCTTTGATTTCTGGCAGTGTATCTTCCTCAGGCTCCTAAATGCTGAGATTTAGGAATGAGCCAATCATGAGTGTCTTGAGCATACCAAAATTTAATTTTAATGACAAAGAAGAGTTGTGGTATCTTACTGTGTTACTCTGAGTGGGCTTGAACTCGTGGACCAAGTTATCCTTCTGTCTCAGCCTCCTGAGTAGCAGGTGTTACAGGAGTGCACCACTGTACCCAATAGTTGGTTTTGTTTTTAAATTGATGAATTATGGACCTGGAGGGTGGCTCAGGGATTAAGGCTCTAATTCCTCTTCCAGAGGACCTGGGTAGAAATTCCCAGCACTTACTTGATGGCTCACAACTTTGAACTCTATGTCTGTGGATATGATGCTCTCTTCTGGCATCTGTGGATGCTGCACTTATAGTGGAGGTACTATAAATGCACATAAATGCAGGCAAAACACTCATACATATAAAAAATAATAAAATGCTCAAAATGTAAAATGATGAGTTGTTTAGCGTAGTATTTAATATTTGGTTGGTGAACTTGAAACTAATGCCTTTGGAAGTAAGCCTTTTTTTGTCTGATAAAAGGCAGCTATGTACATATACATTTTTAGAGACTGACTCTCACTTTGTAGCCTTGGCTGTCTTAGAACTCATTATGTAGACCAGGCTGGCCTAAAACTTAAAGAGATCCTCAGCCTTCGTTTCCTGAATGCTGGGATGAAAATTTTTTTTCCAGCATTTAAAAAAAAAATTATTACAATTCATTCACTTTGTATTCCAATGGTTGCTCCCTTCCTCTTCCCCTCCCAATTCTGTGCGCCCTCCCTCCCTCTTCTCCTGTCCTGTCCCTCCCCCAGTCCACTGATAGGGGTGGTCCTACTCCCCTTCCACTTTTTTTTATTAAATCTTTTAAAAATGATTTATTTATTTATACTTATATAACATTCTGTCTGCATTCTGCACACCAGAAGAGGGCACCAAATCTTACTATAGATGGTTATGAACCACCATGTGCTTGCTGGGAATTGAACTCAGGACTTTTGGACCAGTGTTCTTAACCTCTGAGCCATATCTCCAGCTCCTTTTTTTTTGAGATAGGGTTTCTCTGTGTAGCCTTGGCTGTTTGTGTGGACTGAGCTAGCCCCGAACTCACAGAGATTCACCTGCCTCTGCCTCCCCGAGTGCTGGGATTACAGCTGAGCGCTACCTTGCCCAGCCTTTTTTTTTTTTTTTTTTTGTTAAGAGGAGGTCTTACTGAGTAGTCTGAAACTTGGTATGTAGGCTGAACTGGCCTTTAACTCAGACATCCACCTCCCTGTGCCTTCCAGGTAGAGTAAAGGCGTGCACCATTATGCCTGGCTGCTACTACTGCTGCTACTTTTTTAAAAACTTCGTTATGAAAAATTTCAAAACCACAACTGTTACCATTTAAACTCTTATAGTCATTCATGGCTAGTGTTATTTCTCTTTGCTTTTCTTCTCTGATTATTCTGAAGCAAATCTTAGCCATGTTGTGTCATCAGTAAATATCTTCCCCGCCTGTTGCCTGTGCCCATGCAGTTTATTGCGCCCAGTTCCTTGCAAATGGTTAGGCAACTCTCTACCGGTGAAGTACCTTGTTCATCTTTTTTTTTTTTTTTTTTTTAAGACAGTCTAAAATTTTGTTAGGCTGGCCTTGAACTCTCAATCATGTTACTTTGAGATCATGGGGATGTACCGCTATGTTCAATAGTACACACATGTATCTGTCTACATGTAAAGCTAGACGTGGTGGCATCTGTAATCCCAGGGCTCTTACTGAAAGATGGGAGATGAAGACAGGAGAATCCCTGGAATGCATGGGCCAGCTAGTCTGCAGTACTCAGTGCCAACCGTGGTAGAGGGCAAGGACTGATGCTTGAAGTTGACTTCTGATCCTCACACGCATGGAGCCGGCTAGGAGAAAACAATACAGTGTCTTCTAAAAACATGAACCTCGCTATTTTTTTCTACTCAGTACTTGTAAAACCAGTATGTTTTTATGTGTGAAAGTTTCTTACCATAAAGCAAATAGGTAATCTCTGGGCACCAACTGAGCGTCCTGTTCAGTTTTGATGTCATCTGCCTAGAGATACCACAGGCTTTCTTCAACTTCAGATGCCAGTCACAGGTCCTAGAGCGTGAGCTTGTCTCTTATCCCCCAGGAAGCACTTGGGCTGACTGGTTATGGGCGTCTAGAGAGCACATGAACAGCTGCATGAAGGGACTGGGTAGGTTAGCTGGGTTCTTCTCTGAACCCACTCCTGTTCAGCCGGTCTAGATTCATCAAAGCTAGTACTTCCCAGAAGCTTTCATAGAATGAGGCTATCCCACTGCGCTTGTTTTCCAGTAGTGGGGCTAGTTAGGGACCCCCCCTGACTCTGGTGATGTTGTTGTGACCAGAATGGGCCTGGTGAATAACAAAAGACAGTTCCTATCGCTCAGGAAATCGGAAGGATTTAGGAGCATTAGGACAAAGTACATGTTAGGTTCTACTCTAGTACATCTGAAAAGGTCAGTTTTAATGATGAAAAATAAAAACATGCTATCTTGGGTTTTTATTTCAAACATAAAGGTGTTACAGAATTATTTGTACTATCAGTCCAAGGCATCTTGTATTTAAGCATCTCATACAAAATGCTTTGAACAACGCTTGCTTTATTTAAGTTATGTAGTTCCTGGAAACATGTCAATACACATTTGAGATTAAATTGAATTTAGAACTATAATAATAACATTTATTTATGCATTTATTTATATACCTATTTATTTTTGTTTGTTTGGATTACAGTTTCGTGTTGTCTAGGCTGGCCTGGAAACTATATATAGCCTTGACCCTCTTGTCTCTACCTTTCATGTGCTGGGATTTCAGATGCCCAGTTTAATGTGGTACCCAATATGCTTTGTGTAAGCTGGGTCCATATCACCAGCCCAAATACTACTTTAAAAATAAGTAAAATCCTTTTTGTTTGGAGGTGGTTTTAAATCGCCCAACCTATTAGAGCTTGGCATTCTAGGTTGGAGAACCTAGGTTTTAAAAGTAGCTCCATATTCTACTAGGTGAAGAAAACTGGATAGGATTTCAAAATGTTTTCATTTCCACCTGGTGGTATGTTGTCATCTGCCTCAGCAAGCTCTTGGCTAGGGGAAAACATTGGACATAGTGCCTTGTAAAGTACTGTTTACGTGTTGTTTTTAATTTCTGTAGTTTTTTCTAAAGCATGTATGCATGCATACCATTTGGGAGGGGTTAGAAGAATTATTAGGTTTGTACATTAAAAAAGTTTGTGTCTTGGTGTGGTGCCGTGCGCCTTTAATCCCAGCACTTGGGAGGCGTCTCTTGAGACCAGCTTGGTCTACAGAGTAAGTTCCAGGACAGAGAAACCCTGTCTCAAAAAAAGAAAAAAAACAGGTTTGTGAAACTTTTTTTGGCCTAGTGCCATATTCTCTATTCAATTTTAACTATGGCTTCTACTGATCTGAACATGTGACTCTATTGAACATTTAGTTGAAAAAGAAAAACAAAAATTCTTAACGTTAATATGCTGTTTGGGATAATTTGTGTACATATAGAAGCAATCACATACTGTGGGAAATTATTCATTGTAAGAGTTTTAAGAGATTATTTTTGTGTTCTAGCCTTGTCCATCAAATTATATTCAGATTATAAAATTAAAGTTGATACGCAATTTCACTGACTTTTAAAAAATTATTTGTGTGTGTGTGGTATGAGTGTGTATTGTGGTATGTGTGAGTGTGTATGGTGTGTGAGAGTGTGTATGGTGTGTGTGAGTGTGTGCGGTGTGAAGGGGAGGTCAGGATGATTTGCAGGGGTCTCATGGGATGTGGGGCCTGAGCAGGCTCAGCAGCAGGTGCTCTTGTAAGCTGTTTGCTTGCTGGCCCTGATTTCCATAAAAATGGACAAATTGTAATGCGCATCATGATTCTTACTGCTGATATTGAAGTCTTTCCTTTGCTACCCAAGTTATAGGTAGGGGAATAGTCAGGCTTGGTGTGCGGCTGAGGATGGCCTTGAGTTCCTGGGATTACAGGCGTGCCCCACCTCGTCCAGCTAAAGTCTTCAAATACTATTTTCTGTAGTTAAATCCTTCCACTGGCTAGATTATATCTTGCTCATTCTTGGACTTATTTCATACCTGTGTTCTGTAATACTTTAGAAAACATTGTAAGTTTAATGTTTTCTATGTTTTGAGGCTAAGCCTCTTTATTTTTATTTGCTTTCAAAATTAGAGTGCTTAGCTTGGTCCATAATAGCCCCATTGTCATATTTAATGTGATTAATATAGGTTACGCGTAACAACATCTAATTTTGTTTTCTTAGTCTTTTGTTATTAAATTTATCAAAGTTAAGTGTAAATCTTCATGACATGGTAGGCCACCGAGTTGGTATAAATAAACAAGTGAAATATTTTCACTTTTAATTCCTATGGGTAAGTCACACTAGAAAATTATTCAAATTTATATTTTTAGTAATTTTGTTTTCTTCTGGTTTTGTTTCTATTTTGAGACAAGGTCTTGGTATCCCAGGCTAACCTGGAACTTGATGTGTACGTAGCTGATGCTGGCTTCAGATTTGTAGTAATCCTACTGTGTCCTGCTGAACACTGGGATAACATGCATAAAATATGTGCTTTTGGAGAAATGGTTACTCAAAATTGATATGGAGACTCTTGGAAGAAAAAAAAATGTGTGGGGAGTAGGTTTGTTTTTGTAAAGGCAAGGTATATTTAGAGCTTTCAGTGTACTTGTTTCTGCATCAGGTAAAAATCCCAAGGTGCCTACAGTTTGTGGAATTCTGGTTAGCTTTGGTTTCTCATCAGCCCATAATGAAAACACTAATTTTTTTTCCCTAAAGTTTCTTCCATGAATTCCCCCATTTAAAAAAAATCTAATGAAGTAATAGATTAGCACAAAATATCCCTTACTTAAAAAGTTGAAGTTTTGGTAGTTAAAAAAAATAAAAGTTAGCTTTTGTTTGTTTGTTTCTTGAAATGGGGACTCACTATGTAATTCTAGCTGGCCTGAAATTCACTTTGTAGACCAGGCTACCCTTGGACTCAGAGGTCCTGTCCTGACCACTGGGAGTAAAGGCATGTACCACTAAGCCTGGCAAAAGATGAAAAAATCAGATGTTTCACTAGAATGAGACAAATAATTTGGAGTACTTAGTCACTTAGGAAACTCTGGTAGTGGGCGGGTCTGTGTACAAAGCAGTAGTGAAGGTCATACTTGGTAGGCCTTCTTCGGAGAGAGACATGCTAACTATCATAAGGTAGAACATGGTTATTAGTTAACCTTACGGCTTCTATAAAGTCTAGTCACGGCAAGGAAGGATCAACTGTGGCCCCAGACCTCATTTTGTTTCGGAGGCAACTAATGTTTCTATTGAGTGGTCAAGTTAATTTGTTTATGTCTTGGAGTTTTCAGCTGTGAAGTAGGATAATAGTATTCGCTTTAGAGATTGTTACAAAGATTAATTTGTAGGGAAGTTTTAAAAGTACCTTGTACTTGGTAAGCTCCATTTATGTATTAACTTCAATTTGTGTTAAATTAAGGCTAATGGCAACAAGCTTTCGATTCCTTGCAGAGACAGTATGGAAGACTCAATTAAAGAATGACTCATGTAAGAAAAATTTAGTATCTCTTAGGACAGGAATCCTAGCATGGGTTGGTGGTATTTTGAGTTGTGGCATGAGGGCCACAAAGTTTTCCTCCTTTTTCTGCTTTGCCAGCTGTAGGGTGTTGGTTTGTCCTGAGATAATTGGATTCATAATCCCAATTGTCAGAGGTTTTAATTGTCAAATACCGATGAGGACACTGTATGTAGGGGTACTGTTTTGAATACCTCTGATTAAGAGTAAATTCTGTATAGCTAGTATAGGTATAGTATGCCACTTCTAAAATAGCCATTAAAGAGAAATATATTATAACTTGGAATCAAGCTCCACCTTCCTTGGCCAGGGAGAGGCCCAGCATGACCAGAAGCACAATGTTGCTTACTACCTGCAGAAGAGTGAGTTTCTTAGTAAGGATAAAAGGGGAGACTCGGCTGGTATGTGGGCAGCTGCTAACTCCTGCCTTTTTATACTGTCCTGATTAGGGAGAGAATATGCCTTAAAACCTCAAAGAGAGTGAGTTTAGAGAACAAATGTTCCCAACCCCTAACAGGTGGAAGGGTTGACCAAGAGCAGGTAAGGATAGGTTGAAGCTGCTTACTCATTAAGCTGACTACGAGGCTTCTGTTCTTTATTTTGCCTAGCCGCCTTGGGTATCAGAATACTGGCTTTTGGCCACACTGGTTCAGTGGAGAGCACAGAAAAATTAGCATTTGCCTTGCCTGTTCTTGGAGAGTTTTTATTTTCTGTGTTAACATGCCTTTCAATTAGTTTCTTTATTTTTATTTTTTGGTTTTTCAAGACAGGGTTTCTCTGATTTTTAGCCTTGGCTGTAGACCAGGCTGGACTCCAACTCACAGAGATCTAACTGCTTCTGCCTCCCGAGTACTGGGACTAAAGCCATGTGCCTCCACTGCCCAACCTTAATTTTTTCTGTTAAAAAGTTGCTGGATATCTCTTTGTTCCTTGTCTTCTATGGCCCAGCAACAAAAACACCAAAGAATGTAATATGCTTATTATAAAGCCCTTTGTCACTGTTTAACTTCAGGTGTATAGTATTTAACTAAAATGTTTATTTTTTCCATGTGGGAGGTTTATTAAGGGAAGGGGGAGAAGGGAAGGAGAAGGGGTCACAAGGGCAGGGCAGAAGAGAAAGAGCGACTTAATTTTTGTTTTTTAAAATGTTTTAAAGACAGGGGTCTCACTTTGTAGTACAGGCTGACCATGAGCTCATGGCGATCCTGCTCCTGTGTCCCAGCCACTGGAATTCCAAGTGTAGGTGGCAATTATCATTCTTACTATTTAAAAAATAAAAAAGTTTAGATTCTTATAAACTAGTGGGATATTAGCAAAAGAAAGCTAAACGATCCACATAATTCCCTTGCTTCTTACGTGCCCTTCCCAGTTGCCAAGTAAGATTTGCAGAGAAAAACATTTTTTTTTATTGGATAAATTTTTTTATGTCTAAAAACCAACCAACTAGCCCCTAGAGACTTATTGTAGTTGAAAATCTCTCATGATTTTGGAAGTCTGGTAAAAGGTCAGAAATGAATGAGTGCTGCTCCCAGCCTAAAACCCTGAGAAGGGCGTTATCCAGCATTTCACCTGCGAGTGTTTTCCTTCTCTTGGTCTATCTTTTTACATAGTGCATTGTGTTTCACATAGTATTTGTTCAGCATATCTGTATTTGCCACTATTTTCTTCACAATAGTATGTAACAATGCTAGTATATTGTTTCATCAATATGAATGAAAAAATTGTTCTAGCAGTCTATTGATAATTTCCCCTCTTGACTAAAACATAAATGATCATCACTGTTTTTATTGCCTGTATCTTATACTATATAAGGTGCTTTATATAATAATGTAATAATTTTGTTCAGTTCTTTTCTCAGTGTTGGCCATTTAGTTTGATACTTTCCATTCCAGTGTATAAAGATGTGATAAAATACATCATTTATTATCTTAAACCTCTATTTAAAAAACTTTTTATTGGTTCTTTGTGAATTTCATGTCATGCACCCCAATCCTACTTATCTCCCTCTTTCTTCTTACCTGCCCTCAGTTCTTGCAACCTCTCCCACAACAGAGGAAAAAAAATGTCTCGTGTATGCCACAGTATACCCTTTTGTTCATACTTCTTTGTTTTCAGATGTTTATTGCAATGAGTCATTGGTCTGGTATGAGGCCTCTGGCTTCTGCTGCACTATCAATACTGGAACCTCACTGAGACTACTTATTGTTGCCCTGTTTCATGGAGATCCTGTAGTTTTGGATCTGTAGTCCCCTTCATGCACTCCAGCTGTACATCGATGTGGTAGATGTTAGGGTGGGCCAGGTCAAAGCCCTGGGTAGATTTTGCTGTGTAGCTCAAGGTGACATTAAACTTGCAGCCCTGCTTCTGCCTTCTGAGTATTGGGATTATTATTGCTTGGCCAGCTCAACTATCTAAATAAAATTGATATGTATGTTTATGTTTATGTATGCACATGGCAGGTGAAGTTAGATGTCCTCCTCCATCAGTCTCCACTTCATCTATCTATCTGTCTATCTATCTATTTTGACGCATGGTCTCTATTTAGCCTTGGCTGACCTGGTTCACACTGTGTAGACCACGCTGATCTTGAAGTCACAGAGATCCAGGTATCCCTATCTCCCAAGGACTGGGGTTTAAGGTTTGTGCTACCACAGTTGGCCTCGGAGTCTCAGTAAGGGTCTGTCACTGAACTGGAGTTGGCTGATTCAGATAGGTAGGCTGGCCAGCTAGCACTCAGGATCAACTTGTCTTCACTTCCCCAGCTCTGAGATTAGAGACGCATTCACCTGAGTTTAGTTTACAATCACTTGGGTGCTGGGGATCCAAACTCAGAACCTCATGCTTCAATGGCAAGCACTTTACTGACTGAGCCATCTTTCCAGCTCCTTAATTATTAAAACTTTGTTTTTTAAATTTCTTTTCTTTTTTTTTAATTAATTTGCTTATTTTTATATCAATCACAGGTTAGGTACTTTGCATCGCAGGCGTAGCCTCCTCCCTCTTAAATTTTTTTTCAAGACATAGTTTCACTGTGTAGCCTTGGCTGTCCTGGAACTCACTCTATAGACCAGGCTGGCCTTGAATTCACAGAGATCCATCTGCTTGTCTCCCTATTACTGGAATTAAAGATGTGCACCACCACTAACCAGCTTTATTAAAACCTTTTAAATTGCATTTATTTACATATTTATCTCTGGAATTAAAGATGTGTACCACCACTAAACAGCTCCATTAAAATAATTTAATTCCATCCATCCATCTAGCTCTCTATCAATCTGTGTATCTATCGTGTGTTTAAGGGGGACAGTAGGTTAAGGCCACTGTACAATGTTGCTATAAAAAGCAAAATACTGAATTGTTCAATTTTACCAGTGAAGACTCAGGAGCCAAATGCTGGGGTGAAAACCTGCCAGCTCAGAGAAGCAGAGAAAGCACCCAACCGATCTTCCTACTCAGACAATGTCCCAGGAGGAAAAAGCCTCTTATTCAGCTTCAGTTTTATAGGCTAGTTACACAGATGGGCTGTGGCTAGAGCTATACAGGATCATACACTTAAAAATGGGGAACAGTGAGACAAGTCAGCAGGTAAAGATGCTTATTGCCAAACTTCAACATCCAAGAGCCAACTCCCACAAGTTGTCCTGACCTTTGTGCTGTTGCAAGATATTTGATCCCATTTTGAACTCGGAGACTGTAAACTATAAAAACCTGTTTCTTGTTTGGTGTGATTGAGCCCTAGCACACACCTTTAATCCAAGAACTCTCTGTTTATTGTAAACAGGTGATTATGGTGTGGCTCAGACCTAGCACACAGCTTCAGTCCAAGAGCTTTCTGAACAGAGGATTTAATAAAGTTAACCCTAGGTGAAGAGGCAGAGCAAGTAATCACATGACAAGAATTAAGCAGAAAGGAGGGACTTTGAAAGAAGAATATTTGAGACTGTGGAGAAGAGCTTTGGCTTTTTCCTTCAGGTTTTTTCCTTCGGGGCAGTTGGATGAGCTAGTAGGCCTGTTCCTCCTGGGTTATCAGCTGAACTAGTAAGCTTTTGGCTTTTGTCTTTCAGCTTAGGACTTTTTCCTTCTGGGCTCTCTTCTGTTTCTCCTGGTATATGCCTAGAAGTTAGATTGTTACGTCACATTATAACTGTGTTTAACTTTTCTCAGTGGCTGTGCTGTAGGCTGTTTCATTTTTTGCTGTTATTAATAATGTAGGGGTCACTTAAATAATTTTTATTGTTTTTAATTATATGTTTGTGTGTGGTATGTGCATGTGTGTGCAGGTCTCTTATAGGCTAGATATATCAGATGCCCCTGGAGCTGGCATTATAGGCTGTTTTGTATTGCCTGATGTGACTGCTAGGAACCAAACATGGGCCTTCTGCCGAGAGGTCTCATTATGTAGCCTTGGGCTTGCCTGGACCATACAGAGATCCACATGCCTCTTCCTAGCTTTGAGGTTGGAGGTGTGTGTGCCACCACACCCATCCTTTACTTTGAGCCATCTCTCCAGCCCTGCTTTTTATCTTGACGAGACAGGGCCTCAGGAAACCCAGACTGCTAGCCCTGAACGCCTGCTCCCACCTCCCATGGGTTGTGGCTACAGGTGTGTACCATCACACCTGCCTCATGCTGTGCCAGGGATAGGACCTAGGTCTTTGTATGGTTCGGAAGGCGCTCTGCCAGCTGAATTACTTCCTCAGACCCTCGAGTCATATTTGTGACTTTCAGCCTAATATTGGTAAATTCTAAAGTCTAACTGTTGGAAATTATTTTTACTTTTAATCTTCAGAAGCAAGAGAAAAAGAGGAAGAAATGAACAGAGAGAAAGAACTAAGAAAACAACTTGAAGATGTTGAACCAACACCAACACCGTCGAGCTCCCGTGCAGTCAGAGACCACCCGAGACCATCATCCAGGTGCCTGAGTTTCCCAAAGGCTTCCAAACGCTCGTTCTCTAGATGTTCGTAATTAGTTTACCTAAAAAAGATCACACCATTTCTCCGCTTTAGACAGTGTGTACTCCTACGTGATAAAATGCTTTGGAATCTGAGAAAACAGTAAACTTGTAAAAAATAGCAGCAACAAAATCTAACTTCATGTCATAAAACCCCAAAATTAAAAAAAAAGAAAAAGGAAAAAATCATAGCTTCTTGAACAAGTATTTTGCCATTATTTATTGAGTTTTAGGAGAAAAGTGTTATAAATATACTTATTCCCTATGTTTTGTTTAAATAGAAACCTAGAAATTTGCAATTTTAAAGTTTATGTTTTGGCTCACCGTGATGATTACATTGTATAGAGTCAGATATGAGTCCAAGATTTTATAGTAGGGATGCCCCAGCATTTATGATTTGGTTTTCATTTTCATTTTCTTCACTTTGTGGGAAGGGTGTATGGTTTTGAGATGAGACTTGTCTGTTTCTGGTCTCCGAGGTACGCGTCACTGTGACAGGCCTGGCAGTGTTTTTAGCCTATTCTAAGATCGAATAAGGGGCTTGTGCACGCCACATGAGTGTTCTACTTCTGAGCCATATTTCCAGCTCTTGGGTTTTGGAGATAGATTGGCCAGGAACTTATGATCTCTCTGCCTCTTCTTCCTGAGTACCGCTAATATGGGCGTGTGCTGTCATTCCTAGTATGCACATAATAGTAAATTGCTACTTATAATGTGAATTCATTTCTGATCATTCTGCTCCTATTGTTTGGTTTTTCAAGACAGGATTTGAAAAAAATATATGTTGTTTTTTGAGACAGAGTCTATCTACATAGCCCTGGCTGTCCTGGAACATAATATAGACCAGAATGGCATTGAAGTCACAAAGATCTGCTTGCTTCTGCCTCCTGAGTGCTGGGGATTAAAGGTGTACATCCCCCCACCCAGCTATTATGTCTTCTTAAATAAGTACTAGGTTATTATTATTATTATTATTATCTTGCCTTTGTGCTGTGTTGAGTGTCAGCATCATATCCCATATAAATAATGGTTTCTAAAAAGTCTGGAATGTTACTGAAATTCAATTTAGAAAAAAGATAATCACCAAACACGTCCATGTTTCTTGGCTTTAAAGAAATGGTATACTGGCCAAATGTGGCAGTGCACAGATTTAATCCTAGCACTTGGAAGGTGGAGGCAGGTATGGAGTAAGATCCTGTCTCAAAACAAAAACAAAAACAAAAACAAAGGAAAATGTGTGTGAACCTGCCATTGGTGGCACATGTAAACGTAGCTTGTATGAAGTAGAAGCAGGAGGCTCAGGAGCTCAACAGCTATATGACATCCTTCTCAATCAAAAAACCAAAACCAAAACTCAAAAATCATGGAAATGAATGACAGGTATCATTGAAACTATGGATATCTTATCACTTTAGTTAGGAGAGGAATGTCATGTACTTAACATCAGTTCTGTAAGGTAGAAACTGCTGGGTCATTTGCCTTTCCTTTCAAGAAATACAGGCTGAGTGTGGTGATGCATATCTTTAATCCCAGCACGTGGGAGACAGATGGATCTCTGAGTTTGAAGCCAGCCTGGTCTACAGAGCAAGTTCTAGGGTATCCAGGGCTACACAGAGAAACTCTGTCTTGAGAAACAAAATAACAACAAAACCACAGTAAAAGTAGCGAATTTTGCTTATGAACTAAATTAAATTGTATTGTAGACCTCAGTTACTGTTCAGTTACAGATGTCTATTTATAAACAGTCTGCTGGGAAAACAGAGGGAGGACTTGACTCTCAGCTGTTTTCCTACCCAGTGTGTACTGTGTTTCAGTCTTCAGCTCCTGCTTTGGCACCATACCGAGTCAAGGGATACTTTAAACTTTAAACAAGGGATGCTTTCTATCATATTTTTTAAATTAGAATTTAAATGTTATTTAGGGACTTTGTTTTCAAAACACTGAAAAATGTAATATTAAAAAAATAATTTATTTGGCTTGAGGATATTAGAAATAAAAAGCTAGAAATGGAGTTAGGAGCTAATTTTAGGCTTAGATAATGAACTGTGAAGTTAGCATAGATCAACAGTTCCCAGTTTAATGCTTACTTTTGAACAAGTTAGCACAGTGAACTTAGCAGAGCTACTCAGGATCAACATTCTCACTGGCCAGATAATTTTGCATTAAAAAGACTGACTTTTCATATAGCTGAGAAATTGAACTTTAATTGTAAGGCAGAGAATTTGGCAGTATACATTATTGATATAAAGTTATTCAGTTATTGAGCTGTTTATTTATTATTTATTGGACATCCTATGTGGGTAGACATTCTTGGGGAGTGAAGTATAGCAGTGAGCAAGTCAGAGCTCTGTTCTTATTATGCTCATATTGGAGGAGGAACATTAAGGAAGATAACATACCGTGAACAGTTAAATAGCCAGTCACATATAATAATTCAGCATTATGTACTGATGGTAAACAAAGGAAAGTTGTTACAGTTAATGGTGATGGGTGGGCTGTGTGAAAGCTCAGAAAGGTGTGCTCTGAAGCCTCTGAGGAGGTGACAGCCATATAATGCGCAACAGGGAGAGTGCTTCAACAGAGCAAAGACTCATGGTGAACCCATCCTACCCTGCCCATTTAGAAAAAAGGCCCATGGTGCTGCCATTGCATTTTTTTTTTTTTTGAGGAGTTTCTAGCTCTTTGTGTAAGGATGACATGAATGTTAGAAGGTATTCCTTTCAGTGATAAACCTAGATGGAAACAAACATTCCATTTTTCCTTCAAGTAGCTGTTGAGTAAACAAACACCATTTAGATGCCGAACGAAGAACAATGAACACAATAGAAATGTCTGCTTTCTTGGAACTTACTAGAGGGGGATGCCAGTGATACTTTACCCTTATGCGACATTTGAAAGATTTATACAGTTAGGGATGCTCAACTCTTTGGAGTGAGATAGAAGTGGATCAGATGGTTGTGGCCTTCATAATGTCTATAGATATTTGATAGAGATCTTAGTGAGAATATGTAATAGTGAGAGTAGTTTCAGATGTGTGATATTAAAAAGTACTGGAGTAGAAATGATAAGGCCAGAGCAAGGTGGTTCTAGACTCTAAGAAGGCTGTATATAGTGCTTTAACAGCCTGTAACTCTGGGATTAGCATTGAAAAATATTTTGTGTTTTAGGATTTGTGCCCCAGAGATGTAGAATAATGCTTTACTTGCTCCTTTGGTTAACAGTGATTGGATTAAGAGCAGTTAGGCATTGACTACCTCAGTGGTTTTCATGATTTTATATGTGTGTGTGTATAGTTTTTCTTCCATATTCTGCTGTTCTCCTATCTTCTTATATTGACTTCATGAAGCTCTAAGGGAGAGATGCTGTATGAGACCCTTTTATCTTTGACTTAGTGCTTGAGTGAGATAACTAGAGGAAGGTTTTTTTTTTTTAATATTTTCCTAACAATTTTTTGTTGTTTTTGTTTTTTTTTTTAATTTATTTTTATTGTTTAAACGGTCTTACTCTGTAGCCCTGGCTAACCTGGAACTCACCATATAAACTAGGTTGGCCTCAGACTCTGGGAGCTGCCTATGCTTTCTGAGTGCTGGGATTAAGGGTGTGAACTAGCATGCCAGGCAAGATAAATATTTAAGCAATGCATTTATTCATGTAATGTTTGAACTGCAATTGTAATGTTATTTGAGAAATTATTTATTATAGGAGAGGTACAATTTCCTGAGAACTCAGTGCTTTCTCCAGAGATACTCTCAAGAGGTGAAGGGTCTGCATCAGCAGAAGCAAAGAGTATCTGTTTCTGTGTTTTCAGGGACACAAGCAGCAGTGACAGTGAAGACAGTTCTGAGTCATCTGATGATGAGTTAATTGGCCCTCCTTTACCCCCTAAAGCGGTAGGAGAACCAGTTAATACTGTGGATGAAGATATCCTTGGCCCTTTACCTCCACCTCTGTGTGAAGAAGGCGAGGAAGATGATGATGATGAATTAGAGGATGAAGGAGAAGAAGAAGTAAGTATTCAGAGGATATATATGAATTTAGAGCAGTTACATCTTTAAAGTAGTACAGAGAACAGTTTCCTGCCAAACTGCCAGCCATGAGTGCAGTAGCCACCACAGGGTGATTATAAAAATCAGACTTGGGCTAGTGCAATGACTTAGCCAGTAAAGAGGCTTGCCTTTAAGCCTCAGGACCTGAGTTCTGTCCCTAGGACCACATGGTGGAAAGGAGAGAACTGATCTCTGTATACATAGATATGACATACAAAGAGATGTGATAAGTTTTTTCTTACTTTCTTTTTTTTTTAAAAAAGCAGATTTATCTTTAATCAGTTTTTAAATTTATTTCATTTTGTGGTGATAGAGATTGAAGCAGGGCCTTTATACAGTAACTAGGTTCACTACCACTGACCTAGGTCTCCAGCCCTTAGATGATTTTATTACTGTTTTCAAGTTCTCACCTGAAAATACATTGTCTTACCTTTGTCATGTCAAATATCAGTCTCCTGATACATCATTCAAGAATAGTGACTCTAATGAAAGGCAGAAGAGGACAAATGTAACAGATTTTGGTAAATCGATAGTACAGCATAAGATGATAGGCCTAAATACAAGTGTATCAGTAATCACAGTAATGTAAACAGGCTAATGTTGACATGCATAACACCAAGATTCTCAGAATTACAGAAGTGAGAAAGGCTCTGTGGTTCTATTGTATATTGGTGGTATATCTGAAATATAATTACAACAAAAGGTTAAAAGTAAAGAAATGCAGAAGAATATAGCAGAAACATACTAAGCAAGTTAGATGATTAATGTCACAAAATTGACATCAAATAATCTTTAGTCATTATAATTAATGGAAAGAGTGACATCACTCTTTAGGAAAAATTGATAGTCCCTAATCTTTGTGCATGTGAAGTCTTTCCAGGTATGTAAAATTAACCCTGAGATAATTACGAGGGGCAGTGGACAAATTTACAATCATAATGAGAAATTCAGATATTGTTAGGAGATTAGTAACAAGTATAAGTTTGAATAATACAACTAAACAGACTTGATCTGTTGAACATGTGTAGTATTGTCGTCTAGCATTTTCTTCTTAAGCATACATAGGCAGTCAGAACCTACAACAAAAATCTAGGCTGTAAAGTGCTATGGAAACAAACTTCTATGGAACCAAGATGAAGAGGTGTGAAGTTATGGAGTACTGGGACACGTAAGAATGGTTTTTGTAATTCATTAAATGTTAGTATTTAGTAAGAATTCCTTTTCAAAAAAGATTTATTTATTTCTTTATACAATGCAATAGTAATTTATACAATACAATGGAAATTTATTTATTAATTTATACACTACAATGGAAATCTATACAATACAATGGAAAAAAGATAGCATTTCAACAAAGGATGCTGGTTTAACTGGATGGCTACATGTAGAAAAATGTAAATAAATCCATACTTATCACCCTGCACAAAACTAAAGTCCAAGTGGATCAAAGACCTCAACATAAAACCAGACACACTAAACTAGAAGAAAAAATGGGGAAGAACCTTGAACTCATTGACACAGGAGACAACTTCCTGAACAGAACATCAATGGCACAGGCTTTAAGATCAACAATTAATAAAAGGGACCTCATGAAACTGAAAAGCTTCTGTAACGCAAAGGACACTGTCATCCGAACAAAACACCAGGCTACAGACTGGGAAAGGAACTTCACCAACCCTATATCTGACAGAGGGCTAATATCCAGAATATATAAAGAACTTAAGAAGTTAAACACCAACAAACTTAGTAATCCAATTAAAAAATGGGGTACAGAGCTAAAATAGAGAAATCTCAATAGAGGACTATTGAATGGCAGAGAAACACTTAAAGAAATGCTCACCATCCTTAGTTATCAGGGAGATGCTAATCAAAATGACCCTGAGATTTCACCTCATACCCATCAGAATGACTAAGATCAAGAACTCAAGTGACAACACATGCTGGAGAGGATGTGGAGAAAGGGGAACCCTCCTCCATTGCTGATGGGAATGTAAACTTATACAACCACTCTAGAAATCAATCTCAGACAATTAGGAATAGTGCTTCCTCAAGATCCAGCTATACCTCTCCTAGGCATATATCCAAAAGATGCTGAACTATACAAGGACATTTATTCAACCATTATCTTAGCAGTTCTATTCGTAATATCCAGAAGCTGGAAACAACCTAGATGTCTGTCAAAGGAGGAATGGATACAGAAATTGTGGTACATTTCCACAATGGAATACTACTCAGCTATTAAAGACAGGAAATCATGAAATTTGCAGGCAAATGGTGGGAACTAGAAACGATCATCTTGAGTGAGGTAACGCAGAAGCAGAAAGACACACATGGTATATACTCATTTATACGTGGATACTAGACATGTAACATAGGATAAACATTCTAAAATCTATAGTCCTAAAGAAGCTAAGCAACAAGGAAGACCCTAGGGAAGATGCTCAATCCTCATTCGGAAGGACAAATGCGACAGACATTGGGAGTAGGAGAAGATAAGGAACAGGACAGGAGCCTATCACAGTCGGCCTCTAAAAGACTACTGATCGAGGTATCGAAACAGGCTGAGACTCACAGCCAAACTTTGGGCAGAGTGCAGGGAATCTTAGGAAAGAATGGGGAGATAGAAAGACCTGGAGGGCACAGGAGCTCCAAAAAGAGAGCAACAACACCAAAATACCTGCGCTCTGGGGACTCTGCAGAGATGATACCCCAACGAAGGATAAAGGAGAGGAACTAAAACCCCTGCTCAGATGTAGCCCATAGACTCAGTCTCTAAGTGGGTACCCTAGTAAGGGGAGCAGAGGCTTTGTCTGGCATGAATTCAGTGGCAGGCTCTGTGATCACCTCCTCCTGAGGGGTGCAGCCTTGCCAGGCCACAGGGGAAAACAGTGTAACCAGTCCTGATGAGACCTGATTGGCTAGGGTCAAATATAAGGGGAGGAGGACTTCCTCTACTAGAGGTCTAGGGGAGGAGCATGGGGGGAAAGAGAGAGGGAGGGGGCTAAACCCAGGATACAAATTTTAATAAATGATAATAATAAAGAGTTAAAATTTTATTAATTTATATAATATTCTGCCTGCATGTATGCCTACATGCCAGAAGAGGGCACCAGATCTCAAAATGGTTATATAAGCCACCATGTGGTTGATCTCAGGACCTTTGGAAGAGCAGACAGTATTCTTAACCACTGAGGCACCTCTCCAGCTCCCTTGGTCAGAATTCTTATGCTGAAGCCCCAACCTGTATGGTGGCTATATTTGGAAGTGGGGTTTTGAGGAAGTGACTCAGGTTAAATGGATCAAAGAGCCCATAGAAATTATGTTCTTCAATGAAGAGACATTAAAGCTCTGTGGGATGCTACAGGCCTGTAGTCCTAGTCCTCAGGAAATTAAGGCAGAAGAGTGACAAGTTCAGGGCCATCTTGGGTTACATAGACCCTGACAAGAAAGTAAGAGAACAAAAAAATGCAAGACACTAGATAGTGTATGCTTATCTGTCTTTAGCTTCCTCCCAAGACCAGAAGAAACAGCTATTTGAGGATATAGCAGGTCAATCAGGAACCAAATTTGCCATCCTCTTGATTATAGCCTTCTAACACCGAGAACTCTGAGAAAATACGTGTCTGTTGTTAACCTCGTCTGGTGTTTTATTATGACTGATTGAGGTGATTATTAGGGGCCTGCAAGACCGAAAAAAGGAGGAAAAGGATATTACAGGCACGTATAAATAGTATGCAAGGACAGATATGGTGTTGAAATGTCATGTGATCAACACACAGGGCTATATTTTTATGGTAGTGAAAGATGAGGTTGATTAGAGCAAATCCAGAAAGCATGAAGAAATGTGGTCAGGGTGAGCAGAGTTTGATTGAGGCCTGTATCCCTTGTATTCTTGTATGGCTACAATTTTTTAGGGTGTGGTCTGGGGTAAATTATATTCTATCAAGAGTGATTGGAAGTAACAATTTACAGGGCCCAATACTAGATGAAGAGGAAAATCAGCTTGTCTGGCAGTCTTCATAAGGAAGAGTAGGCCATTGACTTGGAACTGATGTGTGAATAAACCCAAATTGTACCTGTGCTGAGAGTCAAAGTGCAGCTAAGTTAAGGGCTTCAAAAAGCCCATTGTAAGCTCAAAGCTATTTTATAAATGTGTAAAATTATTTGGCAGTCAAAGCAAGGCTGTTAGTGATGTGTGACAGTTGGATTTTAAAAGAACACACTTAATGATAATGCAAAGCATATTAATATCATTAGAGACTTATGTGGAATCCTCAGAGAGGAGACAGAATGGGATTGGGGGATTCCTTTTATCTGTTTTATTTCCTTCTTTTTCTTCATTCATAGCACAGAATCTCTGAAAGTTTATAGCAGTTGTGGTGGATGAACAATTATCTTGAAGATTTTGAAATGGGAATGTAACCTTGCAGTGGATCTCTTAGAGTCCCAGAAATTGTGTTAAATTCAAATGAAGGCTTCCAGTTTTCAGATTGATATAGTTTCATATTTGAGGAGTGAAAATATGCTGTGTTTAAAGTTCTAAGTGAGCACATAACTTTCCTGTATTCTCGTGTTAATTCAGATATCTGAGATGATGACAGCTTTTAAGGATAATAATAGAAATGGAGCTGTAGCCAAAAGAATTCTAATTATCTCTTAAGCACGAGTATTATGTAAGATATAGATGGATAATTTCACATTTACATTACAGATAATTTGTGTAGCAGTCTTTGTTTGAGCCAAGGTTTCTCTGTTTAGCTCTGGCTGTCCTTAGAACTCTCTCTGCAGACCAGGCTGGCCTCACCTCGGAGGAGATCTGCCTGCCTCTGCCTGCTGAGTGCTGGGATTAAAGTGCTCTACCATACCTGGCTTTGTGTAGCAGTCTTGAGCCTCTATTTCAATGCTGAACTCAAATATTTCAGGTAGTTTTATCAGGAAACTGTTTTAAGGTAATAATCAGCAAAACTATAAGAAATTGTGTGTTTTATTGTTGTTGTTTATTTTTTTGAGACAGGTTTCTCTGTGTAGCCCTGGTTGTCCTGAACCTCTCTCTGTAGACCAGGCTAGCCTCAAACTTCTGCTTCTGCCTCCTGGGTACTGGGATTAAAGGCATGCATCACCACTACCCAGCAAGAAATTGTATTACCAGAATGCTGTCTACATTTTGTAATTGAGGTGTTCCATTTGAGCATGTTGTAAGTTTTGAGTTCCTACTTTTGTCTCTCTTGTTTTTACACCGACACCATCAATCTTTTGAATCTTCTTTCCTCCTTTTTTGTTTTTAGTCGTTTCCTCTTTTATTTACTCTTGGCCCTAAGCTTATGAGCACACTAAAATCTTTTTGTAGTCTGCTTTTTCTCCACATTATTTTTTAATCATCTTTCTCTATTACCAAATATTTCGGAAGCAGTAACTGTTTCCAGCTTCACTGTTTATCTCTAAGTCCATGCTGTCAACTTCCACCTTGTCACTAAGACTCCTCACAGGGATCGATGACACTCTTAAGTATCCAAATCCAGCTTGGTGTGGTGGCTTAATTTCAGCACTCTGGAAACTTCAATAAGAGGATTGCTTTGAGTCTGAAGCCAGCCTGGCCGACAGGGCATTACAGTCCAGCCAAGAAAACAAACCAACAACAAAACAAAACATAATTATAAGGGGAAAAATGTCTAAATCCAAAGATCTTTTTTCAGGTCTCTTTCTACCACTTCTGCAATATGGAACACGTTTGACCTGTGCCTGCAAACTCTTCCTTCGTTTTCTTTGAGCTCTTGGTTTCCTGTCTGTCCCTTGACTATTTACTCAGGAGATACATTCTTTGAACACCTGCTACAAGGCAGGATCTTTCTAGTCATGGGGACACACAAGGCACAAAGTAGACAAACTCCAGTGGTATTTACATTCTGCTGCTACTTCACATTTCTTTGCGTTATCTGGTCATGGGCATTTTCTAAGGATCTCTAATCATTTCCCTTATTACTTGGTCTTTGGGTAGTTTCCTGCAACTTCCTGCCCTTGTAACTGTTCTTCACTCCTGGCAGCTAGTGAGTGGTATTGTACAGTCTAGCTTAAGATCTAATTTCTGACTTCTCAAGAAACTTGTTCATATTTAAGCTCTAGGCTCCATGTTCTAAATTCAGCACATAAGAGATCAAATGTTGTTTCTCTCTTGTAGACTCCTCTTAGTTGGACCACTTATTCTGCCAGCCTGATTCTTGGTTGCCTAGCAACCTTTGAGCTAATCACAATCACCTGCCACTGCCAGGTTTGTGCCAGGCGTCCTCTAGGTGTGTGCTGGATATAAAGGACGTGCCCATCACTGTGCTCTCTCTCCCTCCATTTCTCTCGTTTTCTCTGTCTCTGTGTCTCTTTCTGTCTCTTTCTGCTCCCCTCCCCCTTTCCACAGTAAATCTCCTTTATACTACATCTATTGTGTGGCATTCCTTATATATTATAACGTTGGTGCCACTGTACTCTCTCTCCTCGGTTTCTCTCCCTCTCTCTGTCTCTCTCTGGGGCACCCTTCCTTCTGTCCCTTCTCTCTTTCCACAATAAACTTTCTTCCTTATAACCAAATAGGTTGTGTCACTATTAATCCTTATTATAACACCTTTGCTGCAGGATCATCTGTTTCAGTACTTTCTCAGTGCTGAAGGGTTAAACTCTCTTTAGTACAAGTCATGTTCCAGCAAAAGAACTTGCTCCCTAGGATAGGAGCAGGCTGGTGTACTTCATCTGCAGATTTCTGAATGTAACTTAAGCGTGTGTTGCTAAGAAATCTTCAGATCACTGTTTTCTTTTATAGAAAGCAGCCAAGTTCAGAGATCTAGAACAGATGAAAGACACACGGGGACAACATGGAATAGAGTAACTCTTAGGTACTGTTGATTAGTTTTATATCTTACTTGATTCCAAAATGATTTGATATAGTAGTATAAGAAAGTACAAATTCAGGGCTGGAGAGATGGCTCAGTGGTTGAGGGCATTGACTTCCAAAGGACTTGGGTTCAAATCCCAGCACTCAAAACTGGGAGCTCACAACTGTCTGTAACTCCAAGATCTGATACCTTCACACAGACATGCATACAGGCAAAATACCAAAGCACATAAAATGAAAATAAAGTTAAAGAAAGCACAAACTCAGAATAATGAAGATAAAATTAATATTCAATATAGGAAACCAAGCTATGCCCCCACAGGGTGAGGTAGAAGGGTAGGGGGTGGCACCAAATTTTTGCCATCATTGACACCCTACCCCCTTTATAAAAAAAGGTTTGTCTAGGGGCTAGAGAGGTCACTTAGCAGTTATGAGCACGTGCTGTTCTAGAGGACCTTGATTGATTTCCAGCACTCAGATGGCATCTTAAGTCATCTTTAATTCTAGTTCCAAGGGATTTGATGACCTCTGGCCTCCTAGAGTCTCAGCACTTGGAGGTAGAGGCAGGAAAATCAGGAGTTTTAAATCTAGTGAGTTCCAGGCCACATAGGGCTGTTTACTAAGACCTTGTCTCTAAAACACAATATGCACATACACACATGCACAAGAATCAAAAAACCAAAACAACAACAGTGCTGTATGGATATTCTCTTTAAAATTAAGATTGAATTGTTAACTATTATGTTACTGTTTGCTGTTCTAGACATTTTTGCTAATTAGACAAAGCTGAAATAATCAACCGTACATTGAAGTGAAATTATTAATCAATATTATTTTTTTCTTAAACCAAAGGGACTAATTCACCTAGCTAGAGTACTTCATTTTGTTTGAATAACATATAGTTCACAGACTTAAAAAATTCATAGATTCTCCTATATAAGTGTTCACCTATATATTCTCCTATATAGTAAATCTAGCCTTTGATGTGTTTGAATATGAAAGGAAATATGAGACTTCTCAGCACATAAAAGAAAGACAGTATAGTCACTGAAAATGTCTCTATTTTCTTTTTTCTCCACAGAGATGAACTGCTTACTTGCTTACTTTTGTCTAGCCATTAAATTATAGATTTGCTCTTTACACCCGGGCTGCACTTGATATTTAACATTACTGTTTGACATCCTGTCTCTTGAAGCTTGTCTGTGGCAAGTAGCCAACCTATTTTACTGGTCAGTACATTGTTGCCTTGGCTGCCAATGGCAGAAACCGCTAAGTAACAGTGGCCTACCAAAGATCGGAATCTTATTTCCCCGTGAGTCGGACATTAAATCAGTTTGCAGGTTCTGTAGATCACAGATAATTACTTTTTTTCCCTTTAAATTCTGTCATCATTATTTGAGCTGTAAGATGGATGTTCAAGCTATAGTCGTAATTTTTGTAGACCTGTCAGCAGGCAGACAGAAGAGATAAAAAGGCTACTTACTTATTTTGAACCTAACTCTTTCATTTGAGAAGTATAGTATTTATTTTTGGAAACCAAGATTCCAGCTAAAATTTAATGCTTCTTATACAACGGATGGATTATACAACGTAAAACAGTGATCTGTCCCCCAAGCATGTATCTACACTCCATGTTGGATTCTTGGTTATTGTAGTTGCAAATCTTATCTTTGGATTTAAGCATTTCAGACATTGTTTTTTCATAATGTATACTGTGTTTATGTTTATATGTAATATACCTATTTGATGTCATTCATGCTTTTTGAACATAAGCTACTGTCTCCAAAGGACTGTATGTACAAGAACAATACGTCATTCAGTATTAAAAGTGAATGCAAAGACAGCTGCTTTGGGGCTACAGCTCAGTTAGACTGGTTGCCTAGCATGAATTTCCTTCTTGTTCTCTCTTTCACTCTCACTCTGTACTAGAGGGGTGATGAGTTTGAGGCAAACTTGAACGAATAGTGAGACTCTGTCCTAAACAAAAGTACAGAAAACAGTTTGTGCCTTCTAAAGCAATCTTCAGACTCTTAGGTTTGGTTACTGTGCCAGCATGCAAGAATTTAATGTGAATTCTCTCATGTCTGTCTGGTTTGCTGTTTGATTATTTTCTTCAGAAGTGAAGTCTTTGCAGTTCTTTGAATTAAGGGAGCAGTCTATACAACCGGGCTTAGTGAAGACTTTTGTGAAGGTAACTAGATAAGTGTGTAGTTCATTTGCAAAGTCATTGAAATACTTCTTTGGTGGATGAAGGCAGAGATTGCTTTGTTTGTTGTATGTCATACAGAAGCATTTCCAGTAAGAGATCTCAGTAGAGAATGCATATTTTAAATGCTTCCTTTAGCTAAAGTGATAAGTCAATGAAGCATGTTATAGAAGTAAACACCTTTCCTTCAGTTGAATTTGATTAGCCCTTTTTAAAGGAGATTTTATGGTAGCCCCATTGTTTTTACAACTAACATGCAATTCAATCCTCAATTCTTTTTTTATGGACACGTCTAAATATTCCATCAGAATAGGCTAAAATAGAAGCCCTGAATGACAGGCGTTGCTTACTGTCTTTTGCTTATTAAGCCTCTCTGACAAAGGAGCCTGCTGGTTTCCAGCTGATCCCATACAACCACCAGCGCTCTTTTTCCATCCTCTGTGTTCGTTAACATTTTTGTCTTGCCTTCCCCTTTGGGCTGGCTGTTTTTCTGTCAAGTTAACACAAGCTAGAGTCATCAGAGAAGAGGTAGTCGTAGGTGAGTCTGTGTGTATGCAAGTATGGAGGAGATTTTAGAGATTGATGTGGGAGGGCCCAGTCCATTTTGAGTGGGGTCAAATGAATCGAATGTTTTTTGTTTTTATATTAAAATATAATTTTATGACATTTGAGCATTTAAAAAAATCATGTATCCAAATGGAAGTGGAGTTTGAAGGACTCCAGCCAGCCTTGTTGCATGGCAGACTCGGCTCTGGCGGGCCTTGCTCTTCTTCCCTGGTTTTCTGTCTTGTTAAAACCATTAGATCACATTCCTAAAGTTAGCCACCAATGTCAGTTCCCTTATTTTGGCCACATCCTTCTCCTGAGGCTGATTATCAAGGTCCAGCTATCAAAGAATTTAAGTCCAGCAATCCAAAGCCTCCTTTGGCTCACGTAATTAACAAGCCCAATTAAAATTAAATACCTCAACCTAACATGAGCTTTATAAACCTTTATTCTAAGGGCCGCACCTGTCTCCTCTCTATCCAAAGGTAGACCTTTGTTCCTCCACCCCTAGACAAACACCCCCACCCTCTCCCTTGCTCCTCCCATCCTCTCCCTTCCTCCATCTTGCCTTTGTTTCTTCTCTGTTCTTTAAAAAAACATGTTTCTTTAGGAACCAGGATCTCTGGCTTCTTTCAATATGCAGTTATGTAGTAGTTAATGATTGTAAGATAGAATGAGGAGAAATAAGCCATGTTCCTTGTGTCCTTCTAGTCTCAGCACTTTGTAAAGTGAGTTTAGAAAAGTGCTAGAGCACATAGTGCTTAGGGCTGTTAAGATTTTGGAACAAAACCTGCTCCAGGGTTACCTAGCAACTTATGATGTCATCTTGTGTCGCCAGCCAGGTGGCCACACCTGGAAGGCATGGTTACCTTGCCCCTTAAAGGGACAACCTGACACGTGATCTCTCTTGGTTCTTTCCTCTTTTGGTCCTTTCTCTATCGGGGTGCCCCCCCTTTTCCCTTATCTCTCTCTTTCTCCCCATCATGTCCTGCACTCTACCTAATAAACCTCTTTCATATAAGATCTGTTGTGAGCCTCATCCATTCATTAATTAACAAGGACACTATAAACTACACTACTAAACTATCTTTTAAAAATTTTTTTATTTTATTTTATGTTTATGAATGCTCTGTTTTCACACACATCAGAAGAGGAAATCAGATTCTATTACAGATGGTCATAAGCTACCATGTGGTTGCTAGGAATTGAACTCAGGACCTCTGGAAGAGCTGTCAGTGCTCTTAACCACTGAGCCATCTCTCCAGCCCTAAACTGTCATTTCATTACCTTTTTTTTGGTCAGCATCTTGTTATGTAGCCCACAATGCCCTTGAGTTTTTAAAAGCTCCTACCCCTTCCACAGCTTTGAACCCTGGTAGCTGGCTTTCCCTTACTTTGCAGTGCTGGCAATTGAACTCAGGGCCTCTGAATGAACTGAAGGCATGACTGTTCTTGGTATGGTTAAGGGGAAGGTTTTTCTCATGGATATGAGGGAGAACACCAGAGGCATCTGGAGGCCAGCATGAACTTTGGTATGCTAACACCACAGGTAACCATATGTTCTTGTTGCCGGAGGTAAGGGGAATGATTTCTTTTGGTAGATGAGAACCAGTTTCACAAGTTCCTAAGGAATGCTGGCTTTATCTAACTGCCAGAAATCCTGCTGTAGTCCATGTTGAGCCCATTTCAGGATATTTGGATAGCCTTGTGGAGTGTGGGGAATTGGAGTTTCCTTTGGACCTGACAGCCTCATTGACCGTGTTGGGCAAGCTCTGACGAGAGAGTGACATCTGCAGCCCTTAAACACACGCGTTTTACTTCGGTGGTTAGCCAGCCTTGTGTGTAGTGTGACTGCTTAAACCAATGGACTGGAAATGTTAATACTTTAATTCTTTTAATGACAAACTTGCTTTTTACTCATTTTTTTAAATTCAGCTTTACATATCTGGAGGGTAGTATACTTATTCGTTTAAAAAGAATTTGAGCATTTTTAAAAATTTTTCTTGGAACTGAATAAATAAACAATAGTTCAGATGGGAAATGTCACAGAAAAGAGTTGAAAAATCATTTTTTTAAAAACAATTGCTGTTTGTACATAATCCTATTTTTTATAAGGTGAAGGAGTAATTAAATGGAGACTTTGGAATTTTTGAGGGTTTCATTGTCCTCCTGTTTTCATTGCTATCCTGTTTCACGTTACTACAGAAGATTGCAAGTTTGAATTTTATGACTGTAACTAAAGGCTAAATGTAACAGTGGCTTTTGAGTTGAGAACACCTGTTTTCCATGAACTTTGTGTGACTCCCTGGCTGGCACGTTCTGTGGTAGAGTCCACGTTTGGGCCACCACTGTGTTTCTGTGTTTCCTGGTCTGAAGCCTTTCATCCCCTTGGCCTTGGTATTACCAGCCACCCGTATCAGCCAGTCTCCCTCCTTCGTGCACAGAGACAGGCTGGAGAATTTAAAGTGCTGAAAGTTCTCACTAAGTTTTTATGAGCTGATGTGATAATGAAACAGTTCACGGAAGCAGTGTCAGGGTTACCATATATAATGTGATGACGCCGGCCTTGGCAGTGTTATCTTCTTTTTTTTAAACAAAATTATTTTATTTGTGTCTGTGTGTATATGGGCGTGTGTATGTGTGCAAGCAAAGACATGTGGAAGTCAGAGGACAACTTTCCAGAGTCAGTTCTGAGCTACCACCGTGTGGGATTGAGTGTAGGGCCCGAGCCAGGCGGCGGCCCCCTTTACCCCCTGACCCATCTTGCCAGTCCTGTTGCTATCTGGTCAATTTAGTTTGAGGCTGACTTTGAAGAGTTGTTTTAGTTTTAAAACAATGTGAGGAAGCTTACTGGCTTTTAACTTCAAAGGGCAATTCATATTTAAAAACATTACACCGACAGAGTTCTGTCAGCAGAGGATGCTAGAAGCTTTCTCCCAGAGTCCACAGTGTGATCCCCCTGTGCTCTGTGTCAAGGCCTCATTCTCTGAAATGGGCACTAGGGGGAAGGAGAGACATTTTGCAAGAATCCATTTCCATTTCCAACTGTCTCCTGTTTATAGTAGAAGGGAAAATGAATTTTTTTTTTTTTTAAGCCAGGTCTGGCCTTGAATTTGTGAATCTCCTGCCTTTGCCTTCCAGATAATAGGGTTACAGATTTGCCCATCATGCCTAGCCTAAGATCTTCAATCAGTAATAATGTCTACAAATTGGTACAAGTGAGTTGTAGATTGAGATAAATGCTGGAACAGTTTTAAAGCACATAATTTTAAATTTTATCTGGAAGCTTTTTAGCTAACAGATTCCTGAATAGGATAAGGATTGCTATCATTTAGGCATTTTATTAATTTATGTTCTTATTTGTAAAGTTGAATAGTATTTATACACAATTAAATACTATAAATCCAGTCTTGTCACATCTTTAAACCCTCTAGTTCATTACTCTCATTTGGTAAGTAATTCAGGCTCCTTGCATTGCCCTCTGAGGTCTAGCTTGACTTGATTTCTGCAGAGATTTTAGACTTTATCCTCTTTAGCTTCCTGTCTTGTTCATGTTTTTCTAGCTACACTGGCCTTTCTGCTTTTCTTTACTCAGCCCGAATGCTCCATTTGGAGCCCTTGTTTTTGTCTGTCCTGTGCATGGCATGATGCCCAAAGCTTTTGATGGCCCTTTGTCTTACTAGGACCTTTGCTTATATTATAGTCTCCTGCTGTTTTATATCAGAAACCGCTCCAGCCCACTGCTCTCTCGCTGCTTTACAGTACTTCCTGTTACTTGACTGCTGGTTTGTTGTCTCCTCTCTGCCCAGAATGAGCACTCTGTAAGGGCATTCACACTGTCTCAGCACTGCTGTATCTCCAGTGGCTATAAAGGCATCTGGCATCAAGTATGCCCTCAAGAAATATCTGTGGAACGAAAGAATGACCGTTCTTGCTAGTGTTCGCTTTTCTTTCTAGCCATCTCACTGAATCATGCCACATCTGATCTGTTTAGAGACACTCAGGAACCCCTATTGTCCCACTCTGGCAGGCTGGTTCTGCCACAGTTATCTTGTAAAGGCACTGGCCATTTCAAATCCTCAGTGTCAGTTAGGCCTTTCTTATCTGTTCAAATCCTTTTTTTTTTTGCCCCCTGAGCAGTGGTTTTTATCTTGTTCAACAAATATCTTGTGACCTGCTGTTGAATGGGCCATGATAGCAGGGACTCTCCTTTCTCCTCTTCCTTCTGCCTGTGTGGTGTATGGTGTATGTACTGTGTGTATGCGCTGGCCAGAGGAGGATATCATGTGCCCTGCTCTGTTGCCTTTCATCTTATTGCCTCGAGGCTGTCTCTCACTGAATCTGGAGTGAGGCTGGCAGAAGAGGGACTTGGACACCTTGGAACTGAGTTACAGATGGTTGTGAGCTACCATGTGGGTGCTGGGAACTGACCCCAGTCTCGCGCAAGAGCACAAGTACTCTGATTCATCTCTCCAGCCTGCTGGATTTAAAGGATAGTATCCAGAGGCCAAGGGGTGGCTCCCCGTTAAAAGCATGTCCTGCTCTTCTAGATGACTCAAGCACTCTTCCTGGGCTCACCTCACCTGTAACTCTAGCTCCAGGGGGATCCAACTCTTTCGGCCTCCATGGACACCTGTACATACATTCACATGCCCTTCATTAGAAAAAGATATTAAAAAGGATAGTTTCCAGGAAAAGTAAGAATTAACTATACTTTTTTGAGTTTGTCAGTCCTCATGGTAGTTAAAAAGAAAGTGTCTTTTAAGTTTTATTACTGAGAAATGTGCTCCCAGATAGCAGCTTGTAATAAGACAGAAAGGCTGGGAAGTAATTTAGAGGTAGCCTGGGACTATGCCTATTGAGAGATTGGAACCAGCTGTGAGAGCTACATAGTGAATTGTTTTTCCTTCCTGCAGTGATTTTGACAAGCTAGCTACATTTTCCTAAAGATGGTCTTAAACATTTGACTGAAATATTTAGGATCAGAGTTATAGAGCTAAACAAATTTAATGTTTTTTGTTTTTGTAGGTTATATCTAGTAAGGCAAAGTGTACATAATATAAGAATTTGATGTCTTGACTGTTTCCAAGTTTTTAGTTCAATTAAAAAACAATTATCCTTACTTGTGGTCTTGCCTTTTGTAGTTGGGTTATTCGTTGTCATCTGTACTGGAAGATATTAAGTGAAAAAGTCCAAAAATAAACAGTCTGTCGTGGCAGTTTGGGCGGCATGCTGAAGTTATGTGCCACTCAGCTTGGGAGGTGAATTGTCTCCATGTTCACAAAGCATGGCCAGTGCTTAGTTCTGATGGAGAGGCGTTCAAGGACGGGGTTCTGTGCTGTCCTTGGTTTAAGGCATTTGATTGTTGTCGCGGAACTTTGCTCTCACTAAGAAAGGGAAACAAGCTAGTTCATCGAGTCTTGTAAGATTTGAACTATATTCATTAAATACCTCCCCATTCTGTCTCCCTGTAGCTTCTGACAACCGCCATGCTGTGTGTGCAATATGCACATGTATAGGTTTGTGTGTCCTTGCCATGGGGGGGTTGTGTGAGGGGGAGGGGTGGTGAGAGGGCAGCCGCAGGTGTCAGGCCTCACCTTCTGCCTTGCTTGGGACAGCGTCTCTGCTGACTTCCACTGTGTGTGCTAGGCTGGTGGCCCCAGCAGCTCCCACCTCCCTACAGGAGGACTGAGATTACACAGGAATGCCGCGCCCGCTTTATGAGGATTCTGGGGATTCAAACCTAGGACCTCACACTTGTGCATCAAGTGTTTTACCCACTGAGCCATATTTCCACCACGATACTTTCTCTTATTGTACCTTTTCCTTCTTCCTTCCTTCCTTGCTTCCTTCATTTCTTTCTTTCTTCCTTTCTTTCCTTTCTTTTCCAATTTGTTCATAAAACTTCTTTAAATCATTCTATTTGAGTAAATCTGCAAGTAACGTGTTTCCTTAGGTTTCTCATTTCTCCATTTTCCTGCTTCTCCTCCACATCCTCTTTCTCCTCATGCGTCTCTTCCTTTTTCATATCTTTCTTTTCTCCCTGTCTTCATATGCTCCCCGTCCCTTGTCTTCTCCTTTTCTTTTGGGTGTTGGGTATTGCTAGGCAAGCACTCTACCACTGACCTATTTCCCCAGCTCTTCATTATGAGACACAGCCTTGCTACATGGTCCAGACCTTGAGCTCACTGTGTCATGATAGTGACCTCAAAGCCATGATCTTGCTTCAGGCTTCTAAGTACTTTCTACCCCCACTTGACTTCTGTGGTTTCTCTCATTTCATTGGGGATAGGATTCACTTTTTATTTTCTTTTAGCATGTCAAAATATTGTGCTATACCCTTCTGTTCCTCATGCTTCTTTATGAGCAATTTGCTGTCTTTCCAGTTATTATTGCCCCACTGATAACGGTTGTTCCGTTTTTTTAAGAAAAGTTTAGTTATGATGCGTAGAGGCTTAGATTTCTTTGAGTTTATTCTGTTTAGTTTTTACTTATTTTTCTTTAGTCTTTAATTTGCCTTTCTGTTTGGGAAGTTTTCAGTCATTATTTCTATATTATTTTAATTTTATTCATTTTTTGAGACAGAGTCGTACTGTGCGGCCCTGACTAGCCTGGAGCTCACTCTGTAGACCAGGCTTCTGCAGCTATTATTTCTGTAGAGAACTTTTCAGTTCTCCCTTCTCTTTTTCAGAGAATTTTCTTACACAAAGGTTACTTTTTGTTGAAGTTTCACAGATTTTCAAGTGTCTTTCTTCCTCTGTTTAGGTTGTTTTGATGGCTGGTTTTAAGGCCCTTTCTTCTGATCCTTTTCTGTCTGTTATTGAGCTTATACCTTGAGTTTATTGCTGTATTTTTCAAGTTAAATTCTGTGTCATACTCCTTCATAATATTCCTTTGCTGAGGTTTTTGTTTTTGTTTTCATTGAAGTCTGTTTTAATCATGGATGCCTTAAAGTCTGTCTGGTAATTCTAATGTCTCCGTTTCCTCAATATTACCATCTCTTGGTTGCCTATTTTCCTTAATTCCTTTTTGAGATTTCCTGGTTTTTGGTAGGATGTATAATAAAGATTTTCAAAATGTTTTGATTTCTGCACTTTACATTCATCTTGTATTCAACTAGTATCATTTGACTCTACTTTGGTGGAGAGAAGATGGAGGGTGGGAACTGCTGTATTTCTGCCAGGTGAGGGTCCTTCACTGAGCCCCAGGAGGGGTGGGAGGGCAGGTCTCACTTCATTGGTACCTGAAAGCTAATGATGCTAATGTTGGTTGCTGTGTTCCAATGAGAAGATGGTGACAGTCCTGACTCTCCACTGGACTGTTCTTAAAGTAGCCCCTAGTCATACTAGCTATGGTATTCTTCATTACTGCCAATAGAGGTGAAATTCCAGTTTCTGCACATGGCCTCTTCTTACTTCACAAAACAGAGAGGGGCTTGTTATCAGTCAGCAGGTATGAAAGTGTTGTGTTTTTAAGAGTTCTTTGTGAGGAGTACAAGATTATACTCTCAGCAGTTACAAGTCTAGACTCCACATTCAACCTTTGCCTGAACGAATGGGAGTAGCAGTCTATATTTTGATGGCAGAGATTAGGACAAAGATATAGTATACTCTGTGGTGTTGATTATTAGTGTATTTATTGTGTTGTTTTGTTAGGTTGCCTATTTTTCTGGTCTTTTTCTTGCACACAGCAGACCTTTGTTAGGGCCCCTTTTCCCTTTGTTAGTCCCTATGGCATTTCTTTTAACCTCACACCTGGAGTATATGAACCAAAACCAAACTGAGGCTACTCACCACTTTGGTGTTCTTTATGTGTGAGATCTCTTAGCCAGTGTGCTTTCCCTCACCTTTAGGTTTTATGCTTGCTTTACATTGATCCATATATTTAGCTGTTTGCAGTAGGAGAAATAGAAAAATTAGATCCAACCCTTCTTCTCAGGAGCAGAAGATTACTCCTTTAATATCTACTTTATATGTATGTAGATTTTGCCTTCATCACATGTGTGTCTGGAATGTGTAGAGGTCAGAAGAAAACATTGGGTACCATAAACCTGGAGTCATGGATTGCTGTGAGCCACCATGTGGGTGCTGAGAACTGAATCCAAGTCCTCTCCAAGAGCAGGAAATGCACGTAATCATTGAGCTATCTGGTTCCCAGTCCTTTAATATTACTTCAATTTACAATATTTATATTATTTTCAATTTTTCTTGCATCTTATATGTTATCCTGTGTGAAACTAGGGAATTAGAAAAGAGACTCATTTTTAATTATTGGATTAGTGAATCTGGAGTAGAAAGGAGTCATGGAAGAATGTTCAGAATTTGGTAAGGTTTTGATGTTTTTGATGTATTTAGATCGCAGTGCATCCAGAGAGATGGAAAACTTACTTCTCTCATATCTGCTTCATTGGTTGACCAAGATGTTTGTTTCTTTTCCCTCTGGTCTTGTCTTAAAAACAGATATTATAACTGAAAACCACCTTACTAAGTAAGGCTTGTACTTAGTAATGTTAAGTGCCTGTTGACAATCTCAGTAGTATTTTGTGGAAGGTCTTGTCTGTGGCAGAGAAGATTGAGGCTGAGTTAAGTTCAGCACAACTGAGCACAGAAAGAGGCTCCAAGTGAGAGTTGTTTGGGGTTTTGGAAGGGGGTGTGATTCCATTCAACTTGGAGCCGAATGTGCAAAGCAGAGGTAAAAGGAACATGATTAGGATTGCTGCTTTGTTTAGTGTTGTTTTCTGTTCCATGATAAAATATCCTGATAAGTAATGTAGGGAAGAGGGGTTATTCTGGCTCACAGTTCCAGGTTATAGTCTGTCATTGTGGAGAGGTCATATATATTTATTATACATAAAATTATGTACTTTTATGTTCAACACACACACACATATATATATATTTAACTTTTATTGGCACTAGAGGGACTGGACTCAAGGAGTCAGTGATGTGTCTTTCTGTGAGAGAAGGCATCACATGCTTAAAATTTTAGGTCACTGGCTCTGTAAGGCTGTGTCTCACCCTCACTGATTGACTTTTTTCCCTGTGCTACATTTTGTGGATCTTCCTGTGGAGTGACAAGATGAGGTACGCGATGCTTTGTTTGGAGTACAGAGGCTGGGGAAGATGGCAGAGAAATCTGTGGCAGCAGTGGAAGCAGAGTTGGGAATTCACGTTTTGTTACATTGGAAAGTTATGGAATACATTTCAGTATGGCTGAGCGACCATGCTGTTAGAGTCTCGTCAGAACAGTTGGAGGTGACGTTGCTGTGACCTGAATTGCTTTAGTCTGTGGCAGGGATGAAGAAATGATGTGCACAGGTAAAGCTGGGATCACGTGGGCTGTGGAAATGTACCAGGAGCATCCTGGAAACTCGGTGCATTTGTTAGATGGAGCACAAGTGAGGAGGTGGATTAGCTAATTTTGGAAGTCTCCAGGAATACACTCTCAGGTTGTAGTCATGTAGGATGAGGAAGCTGTAGTTGCTACTTTTCCACATGCATGCTATTTTTAGCCGAAATTAAACTGTTCCTGGCTCAGGGGAACCCTTTGCCATTCCCGTGGTCTGAGGCATTGGCATCTGACGTGGATTGTGCTGTCAACAATACCCATTCACGTAGGACTTCAGTTGTTTCCCACATGGTCACTCTTTACATTTTTATCTGTAATTTTTAAAGGTTTATTTGTGGAGCCGAAGAAATGGCTCTTCAGTTAAGAATTTCTGACCTCCAGGGTTCCTGCACTCATGTGCAATACAGTCCCACACGTAGACATACTCTCTCTTCTCTCTCTCTCTCTCTCTCTCTCTCTCTCTGTGTGTGTGTGTGTGTGTGTGTGTTGTGGGCGTGGGAGATGACATACTATACCATGGTGTGCTTATGGAGGTCAGAGAGCAACATTCAGTAGTCAGTTCTCCTGCTCTTCCCTGTTAAGTCAGGATCTTTGTTTATCCTGTGCAGTGCACTCCAGGCTACTCTCCTGTCTCCACATGCCATTTTAGTGTAGGAGTGCTGGAATTACATCTCGTATTGCATCTGGCTTGTAAAGAATCATTCATTTAAAATTTTAACTTCCGTGTATGCATGTGTATCTGTGTGGATGTATGTGCACAGCAGTGTAGGCATTTGAAGAGATCAGAAGAGGATGTTGGGGCCTCTGAAGATGGAGCTAACGGTCATTGTGAGCTACTGGACTTGGGTGCTGGGTCCCAAACTCGGGTCTTCTGTAAGAGCTTTTTAACCGACTGAGCCGTCTCGGATTTGTTGGTGGTGGTGTTGTTGTTTGCTTGTTTGCTTTTTGTCTTTGAGACAGGGTCTGATAGTGCAGTCCTAGTTTGCCTGAAACTCAGGCTGGCTGAAAACCCTGAGATCCACCGTCTCTTCATTGGGAGCGCTGGGATAAAAGGCATGTGCTGTTATGCACAGCCAGGTTTGTGCCTTTTTAGTGATTAGTGAAATTGCAGTTTTAAAATGAGCTTATTGGCCATTTGCTTACCTTTGGAAAAATGCCCTATTCAGTTCTTTTGCTCAGTTCTATTCATTCATTCATTCATTCATTATGATTCTGCGTCTTGAATCTGTATCTTGTACATACAAAATAAATTCTCTACCACCTAGCTCCATCCCCAGACCTTTACATAGTTTTGAGTTGTTCACTGTTGAAGTGTAGCATTTTTAAAAGCATGCTCTGCATATCAGCCCGTTCAGCTATGTGTGAATTGTGAATAGAACCACTATCATTCCTTTTTCTGTTCATTGATTCTAACAAGTTAGGAAAAGATTTCAAAGTTTAGAAGGTGTCAGATTCATATAATTCTGCTCTAGCAGGCTGCCACATTCTTAGGAGAAGCGCTCCCTAAGGGCATCTCCAGTGTTCTGAGCGCTGTCATCTGGCAGAGAGGAATTGAGACATGCCTGCTGTGAGTTGTCAGCATCTGCAGCTCATTTGCCTATTTACCTGTCTGTTAAGCCTCATTGGACTGATAGACCATAGTGAGAAGTGGTTTTTTTTTCAATTTAATTTTTACTTATTTATTTTTTCAGTAATCTGGACAGCAGTTTTCCCCCCCTCCATTTCTCCCAGTCCCTGCCCCTCCCCCACACTCTCAGTCAGATCACTCCTCTGTTTCTCTTTAGAAAAGAGAAGGCCTCCAGGGATGTCAGTGGAGCAGGATACAATAAGACTAGGCACAAATCCTCAAATCAAGGCTGGGCAGGGCAACCCAGTAGGAGGAAGAGTCTGAAGATCAGGTGTAAGAGTCAGGGATACCCCCACTCCCATTGTTCAGAGTCCCACAAAATCACCAACAGCCTTAACATATATGCAGAGGACCTAGCGCAGACCCTTGCAGGCTCTGTGATTGCTGCTTCGGTCTCTGTGAGGCCCCATGAGCTCTGCTTAGTTTCTTTCTGTGGACCCTGTTCTAGTGTCCTGGACTCCTCTGGCTCCTACAATTCTTCCTTCTCCTCTACTTCAGGGTTTCCCAAGCTCCAAGGGGAGGAACTGGATGAAGATCTGCAGTTGGGCTCTCTTCTTGCCTGATGTTTGGCTGTGTATCTCCAGCAGAAGCTTTCTTATTAGATTTTCACTTTTATACTTGATATATAATGTGTAACTGGTATTTGTTAAGTGAGTGTATAACTAATGAATGAATATTAAGTCAGTTTTATCAGTTTCTCAGAGTTATGTTAGATTTTACTTTAATTGTGATCTTTGTTTCCAAGTAGTCTTTTTATTATGCCATATAGGAGCAAACATATACAACTTCCTTAACTCTTCACTTTGTTTCTGAATGACTGATTTGGAAGTCTTTTGAAGATGCTGTATGAAGTTCCTCATATAGAGCTGCTCATGAGAGCCCAGAAGTGCTTACTGTGGTTACTCGATGCAGACCCAAGAGCTTGGGAAATAACCCTTTCAGTGGTATTTAAACCAATCCAAGACAAGAAGTAGTATCTTCTTTTTTTCATTAACACTGTAGCTTTTCTTATGAGTTCTCATACTAATATATTTCGCTGAAGTAATTTAGTCTATGATGTTCCTTGGTAGGAAAATCTTGAAAATATTTTATTGTAATTGTGAATTTCACACTAAGCCATATTTCAAAGTCATTAGTAAAATGTTCTGGAAAAAGTAGTCACCAAGTGATATGCTTCCAAAAAGATGGATTGCTACTATTTTAGATGATTAAGTTGTGCCAATTATCTGGGTTTTGTATGAGTTATGCCTTCCATGATTTCCAGTAAAACGTTGGTTTTCAATGTAAACAACACTTTTAATTGACTCCTAATGTAAATATGAGGTTCTGTGGTCTAAGTTTTTGCTGAAGTGTTAGAAATTGTCAGTATAAAAGCACATTCTGCATTGAACTAAATAATTCTCAATCCAGCTTTTTTTTGCAATGTTATTTCTACTTTCTGAATTATTAAAAAGTACCTAGTTATGAAATGAGAGGCAGATTATAATAATTTCTTCTTTTAGGTAATGAGCTTTGAGATGTGGGTTATGATAGCTTCCTCCAACTGAAATGTTTCAAGTGTTCTCACAGTTCTTAGCACTTATATAGGGTTTTCTTGCTTAGACACATTACCAGGTATAATTCAATTGAGAGAAAGCCCAGAATTCATTTGTTGGACTTTTTTTTTTTTTAATTGGTTTTTTGAGATAGGGTTTTTCTGTGTAGCCTTGGCTGTCCTGGACTCACTTTGTAGACCAGGCTGCCCTCGAACCCATAGAAATTTGCCTGCTTCTACCTCCCTGAGTGCTGGGATTACAGGCATGCACCACCATGCCCGGCTCATTTGTTGGACCTTTTAATTGTTTTGGAATTTGTGTTGGATTGTTTTCATCTCTTAAATAGGTTATGTGTAATACTTTGCAGAAAATATTAAACCTTAAAGTAGGATCTCTGTTTTGAGATGAAGTGAAAATTCCCCAGCTGTTTGTTTGTTTGTTTTCAGCTTCCCTCTGATTTCTAATTGCCTTCATTAATCTGTTACAGTAATAGAGTATAGCATCATCTTAGATGCAAATAGCCTAAAACAAAACTGCCTTCACTTCTCTGCTATCACAGTGTTTAATCTGAATTTGATTGTGGTATAATAATTTTCTTATAAGGTTTTCATTTTGGGGGAACTGTTGTCCACTGCCCCTCATTGGACTGACCTGATGAATAACATCTGCTTCTCTTTATGGCCATAACCATCAATCCCAATGTTTTAACTGCAAATGCAAAATCACAGTCTAATCTATCAACAAGATAGACATTCCCGAAACTTTTCTGTGTTTGATAGCTAGAATTAATAACTATAATTTACTCTATATGTCTGCTAAGTTCTCTTTGAATTTTATAATAAATTTGAAAATTATTCTACAAAATTCTGAGGTGTATTTACTTACACATCAAAATACCATACTTAAGAAGATGCGGATTTTTCTCATTTTATTCTTATGTGTATAAGTGTTTTGCCTTGCACATATATCTGCACACCACATGCTTGCCTGCTGCCTGTGGAGGTCTGGAGACGGTTTTGGATTCCTGGACCTAGATTCACAGATGGTTTTTGAGCCACCGTTTGAGTGCTATGAACTCAACTTGGCTCCTTAGGAAGAGCACGCAGCCAGGGTGCTGCTCTGCTGAGCCGTCTGTCCAGCCCAAATTTGGAGATATTTTTTGACTTTATTCAAGACTTTTTTTCCCCCCCTTTGATATAGGGTTTCTCTGTATAGCCTTGGCTGTCCTACATTTGCTTTGTAGACAAGGCTGGCCTCAAGCTCACAGAGATTTGCCTGCCTCTGCTTACCTGAGTGCTGGGATTAAAGGCGTGGGCTACTGTGCCTGGCTTCAAGCATTTTTTTTTTTTTTACATAAACTATTGAAAACTTTTTTTTACATTTGCCGCCCTCCCCCAACCAAGTGTCCGTGCGTCCCCATGCTTGGGGAGGCTGAATGACGGCATCTGGGAGTCAGTTCTTTATTCCCGTCATGTGTGGTCTGGAGACCCATCTCAGGCCACCAGACTTGACAGCTGCCCTCTGCGCCCGCTCCCTGGCCGTTACTGAAGCCGTGCACCTTTTAAAGTTGTATTTGATCATTATTTTGGGGGCGTGCTCATGCCATGTCACGTGTGGAGGTCAGGGGACAGCTTGTGGAAGTCAGTTCTCTTCTATCCTGTGGGTCCCGGGGACAGAACTCAGGTAGTCAGGCTTGGCAACAAGTATTTTTACCCACTGAGCCACCCCACTGGTCCTAATAGAAACAATGTGTGTGTTTTTTTTTAATTTCTGTAATTTGTGACTTAAAGGAAAAACAAATCCTTAATTTTTGAGACATTATCAGTAGCTACTGGCATATTGTTTCTCTGTTAGTACGTAGTAACAACAAGAGATAATTTCATTTAACCTAAAGGGTTTCTTGGACCCAGGAATGGTGGTGCACGCCTTTGATACCACATTTGGGAGGCAGAGACAGGTGGATCTCTGAGTTCTAGGCCAGCCTAGTCTATTAAGTGAGTTACAGGGCTAGACAGGGGGGTGGGGGGGAGTTTTCTCAGTTTGTTTAAAGTCAAGTTATTAAGTCAAGGTACCTGTAGACTTAACCGTCCAGGAGGCTGAAGCAGGAGGGTTGCTTCTATCTAGGCATTCTATAGTAACTTGTTACTTTATACTTTCCTCTTAAAAAAAAAAAAATCAGCCAGGCAGTGGTTGCACACGCCTTTTATCCCAGCACGTGGGAGGCAGAGGCCGGCAGATCTCTGAGTTTGAGGCCAGCCTGCTCTACAGAATGAGTTCTAGGGCAGCCAGGACTACATGGAGAAACCCTGTCTCAAACAAAAACAAAATCAGATAAAACAACAGAAAAGAATGCTCAAATCACTTATTAGCAGAAATAGAGGAATTATATATCTAGACATGCAGAAGAAAGATTATTTTTCCTTTTAAAGAAAGATGTTTTTATTATTTTTACGTGTACGTGTGTGCCTGGGTACCACCTGCACAAAGGAGTCCTGGAGGCCAGCAGAGGGTTTGGATGTCCTGGGACCGAGTTACAAGTGGTTGTGAGCTGTCGTGTGGATGCTGGGTGTTCCTAACTGCTGAGACCTCTCTCCAGCTCCTTTTTCTCTTCTTTTAAGGCTTTTTGGTGAAAAGCCGCTGACACTGCCAGTGTCTACTTCACTGTGAGCAGTGGCTCCTGTTTGTAACCCCCACTCACTCCTGAGGGAGGCAGAAGGTTTGCAAGTTTAGACCTGCTTGGACTACACAGTGAGTTCAAGGCTAATCTGAGCAATCTAGGAAAATCTTGTTGGAAAATTTACAAAAGGATTCAGAAAGGGGCTGCTGAGATGGCTCAGTAGGTAAAAGAACTTGCTGCCAAGCGTTATGACCCAAGTTTCTTCCCTGGAACCCACATGGTGAAAGAAGGGAACTGAGGACAAGTTGTAAACTGTATATATGTATTATTTCCATGGCATGCAGATGGACGGATGAGTGTGTCTGTTCATACACACACACACTCACACACCAAATACACAAATGTCATAAGAGTTTTTTAAACTTTCAAAGGGAAGAAACTAAAGGGCTGGGAAGAGCGCAGTGGTCGAGTGCTTGTCTCGTGTAGCTCGTGGACGCAGTAGCATACGGAAATTTCTTCCTGTTTGTGTGCCCTGTAGGTCCCACATACAGTATTTTACTCATTGATGTAATGGAACCTTCCTGTTTCAGAACCCTGTCCAAAGGATTCCCGATTCGCACGAGATAACGCTGAAGCATGGCACTAAAACAGTAAGTTAAAATTTTTTTTTTCCAGTAACAGAACTTTCCTAGAATTGTCAGCTGATAAGGTATATTTAAAAACAAACAAACAAAGGAAAAAAAAAAAACTAAGACCATTCTAAGGTGAACTGATATAATGAAAGCTACAGACATCATGAGACTAGAAAGATGACTTTCACGTCTAATCAAAATAGCCCCGTCTTCCACCTTCCCCGGGACCGCTTACCGTCAGTGTTCCTGCTGGCTTTAAGAACCTTTTCCAGGGACACAGGGACATCAGAAAGTGGTACTCAAGTGTAGTTTTGTTTTTAATGGCTTGGGAAATTTTCCCATTGTTTTCAACTTTATTCCTAAATCAGTAAAAGGCATGAATTTGTTCACTTTGCAGGTGAATGCTGAGATAAGGAGTAAACTTTAAATGGTTTCTGTGTTGCTCTAAGATTATATTAATTAGATTGTATTTTCACATTACTCATCTACTTATATTACTTCAAGTCTAATAATAGAAACACTTGCAAGCTATGTAAGGTGAAATAACTGTGTGTTTCTGCAAAGTTATTAAAAATGGCAGCTGAGTGAGCGAAGTGTGCAGTGCCAGTGTTAAAAACCCTGAAGTTGTAAAATTGTCATACTTCCCCACTGCACTGAAACTACCATGTGTTTTTGGATGTGTGGCACATAAGAAGAAAACAAATTCTGTAATGAGAAGGAAAACTTTGAACGGAGGTAGATCTAGAAGTGTGAAAATTAGTGGATGGGAATCTTAAAATGGTGTCATTCATGCCGCAGAAGCTGCTCCCTTGTGAAGATTGTCTTCATACGTATATATCTGTTAAGTATAATCAGCTTAATGTCATTTTAAATGAAATGAAATATCATTATTTCTGGTGTTTAGTATCAATGTACATAGATGTTATATTAAAGTATAGTTTGTGGTCGTCAATAGATTTTGACTCTAAATGGTCTTGACACACTTTTAGAAGTAGGGACATTTCCCCAAATATTTGAAAACTGCTGCCTTTCTTTTTTTCTTACTAATATATGCTTTAAAAATATCATGGGGCTGGAGAGATGCCTCCGCGGGCCTGGGTTCAATTCTTGTACCCTTGTAGCAGCTCACAACCTCTGATTCTCTAGTTCCAGTGGATTCAGTGCCCTTTTCTGGCCTCCTTGAGCACCAGGTACACACGCGGCTCCTATGGAAGAACAGCCAGTGCCCCCCACTGGTGACCCATCTCTCCAGCCCCAGAGAGTGAATTCTTCTTTCAATTCTAATATTAGTAATTCTCTCTTTTTTCCTTATCTGGTCTAATAAAGGTTTCTCATTGTCTTTGAAAAATTCACAGGACCAGTTTTTCTATTTCTTTGAGTTTTTCTGTTTTTATAACTTCTGTTTCATTTTCCACTCTGAACTTTATACTTCCTTATTTATTCTGCCATTGTACTTACTTGCTTCTCTTTTGATAGTTTTTACGACTGGGAGGTTTTCTTCTTTACCACTGTCTATATGTATATCATATTCATACATTTCTCTGTAAGCATATCTATTTTACATATTGCTTCAATGAACCATGAACCATGGTGATAGTAAAAATGAATGTTTTTGGTCATCTCACAAAAAGATAAATATTTAAAAATGGGAATCTTGAAGGTTTTTATTTTTAAGATTGAAGAAAAATATAAAATGAATGATTTATTTTGAGTTGAAAATCCTTTATTAAATTTTCCTTCAGCATAATTTTTTAACCAGTTTAAGTTAAAACAGTATTTTAAATACCTTGCCATAATCATAAGAGAAACTGTCAAGTAGTTAAACATTTATACACTTAGCATGATGCCAGGTCAAATAAATTGCCTAATTCTGGATTCACATCTGAAGCTTAAGACTAAGAAAGTGGTGAGTACCCTTTAAAGTGTGAGGGAGAGAGCTGAAGTTGAAATGCTAGAGCTTATTCTCAGGCTGGGGTGAAAGATGTTTACATATATGTAGACATATATGCATGTAATAACAGTTAATGAAGAAGAGGGCCATGGGTCTGGAGGAGATGTTTGCATTTATATATACACATAAATGTATGCGTGCAATAGCAAGTAGTGCTGAAAGAGGCCATGGGTCTGAGGAGAGTGGGGGAGCAAGACAGGAGGTTTTGTAGGGAGGAAAGGGAGAAATGTTGTAATTATATTTTAGTCTCAAAAAAAGCAATAAGTAAAATAAATAAAAGATGGCCCCAGGGGTAGTAAGCTAAAACAGAAAGCTTAAATTAATATGTTTCTTGGTCAAAAATATCCAAACCATTATCCAGAATAATTTGGTGCTTTTTTTCTGCATTTTATATCAATTAAGATAATTGTTTCTTAATAATATGTTTACAATAAGCCTCTCTTCAATAATACTGACACATCTATGATTAAAACACACTGGAGAATTAATTAAACTTTCTGTGTTATTCAACCCCTGGAAACTTGGGGATGGAACATTAGTTTAGTTTGTGGAAGGACCCATTTTCTAACCAGGGCAGCTTATTTTGTCCCCACTGAGTTCTGTTTTCTGTCTTACAGACTTTCCATAGGCTTTGGTTTATATGGGATAATGTTTTAATAATTTTAATAATGATAATCCTCCCCGGTGGAGGCAGGGGTAGAAGGAACAGATTGAACTTCAGTTAGGTGTGCCTATTGAGACATTGTCTTAAAACAAAACAAAACAAACACAAAACAAAACCCAACTACTCCCCTAAACTAGTCCTTAACCCCTGAAACACCACAGCTACCTTGAAAAAAGTTCAGTAACAAACCCTATCATCTTGTCATTTGGCACAGTAAACTTAGAGATTTATTCTGTTCTTTCATGATAGAGGAAGATTTATCTCATATTTGATGCACCGACTCAATGTAAGGTTTCCTTCTTCTATCCTTTCTGCCTTCTCCCTCCTTTCCCCTCTCCCTCCCTCCCTTTTTTCTTTCTTGTTATTTTTACTATGTAGCTCTGACTAGAAACTCACAGAAATCCTCCTGCCTCTGCCTCCCATGTGCTGGGATTAAAGGTATGTGCACCACACCCAACTGAGTTATGTAAAGTTTGTGTGTATGTGTGTGTACAATGGTTCACATGTGCCCTTTATCTTCCCTTACTAAACCTGGAGCCTATTGATTTGGCTATAGTGATTAGCTAGTAAACTCCAGGAATCTGTATGTTTCCAACACACACACACAGACACACACACATACACACACACATACACGCATGTGCAGCATAAACACTGATATCATACACACACAAAACTAACAATATTTTTTCTTTATTTCAAAAAATAAATAATACAATAAAGTTAAATGAGATGGCGGATGCTGTCCGTCACTGGTTTTTGGAAGCAGCAGGAGCATTTGCGGTGCCCTTCTGATGGTAGAGGTGCTGGGGACTAGAACCCGGGGACTGTAGTAGTAACTGGCTTTCCTCTAATAGCTTTCATTTGTTTGTTTTGAACAGGTTTCTGCTTTGGGTTTGGATCCCTCAGGTGCCCGTTTGGTCACTGGAGGATATGACTATGATGTTAAATTTTGGGATTTTGCTGGAATGGATGCTTCTTTCAAGGCATTTCGATCGCTTCAGCCTTGTGAGTGGTATGTATTTACTTAATATTTCCATGTTTAGTTTAGTTTTTTCATATTTGGAGATAATGCTTTTGTCATTTGAACCCAGTCTATAACAAATAATATCTAACTTATATAAAGTATATCAATTATTAAAGGAAAATAAATTGTATATTTCCTTTTTTAGCTTCATTGACACATGTATATCTCACACACATATATGTGTGTCACACATGTATACATATTTTATGCATTATATAATTTATGTATCTATATTTCCACATGTGTGTGCATATGTTATGTGTGTAGGTGCATGTGCCATGGTACACATGTGAAGAACAATGGCAGCCTGTAGGGATTATTTGTCTTCTTTCATCATCTGGGTCCTGGGGATCTAGCACAATTCTATAGGCTTGGCAGCAGGCACCTTTTACCCACTGAGCCATCTTCTGGCCCTTGACCTGTTTTAAAGGCATTTTCTATTCTTTGTTTGCTTGTTTAATACTTCTAGTTAGAACTTGTTACTTGCTTTACTTTAAAACATTCCAATAAATAATGCTGCTTTTTGTTTGTTTGTTTGCTTGTTTTTGTCATAAATATATTTTTGAGACAGTGTCTTTCCGTGTAGCTCTGGCTGTCTTGGAACTCACTGTGTAGAATGGTCTTAAACTCACAGAAGTGCCCCTGCCTTTGCCCCCTGAGTGCTCAGATTAAAGGCATGTGGCACCACATGTGGCTTAGAATGCATTTTTGTTTATGGTATACATGAAGCCAGTATCTAAGCAGTGGTGCATACTGCTTTGTGCTGTATGGTCAGTTAGCATCACAGGGCTTGACACGGTGCTTCCCTTAGCGGCCTCTTTCTGTTTCTACTGTGTGTGGGTGTCTGGCATTCTGCTTCCCAGTGGTGGTATTTTACCCCTTCCTCTACTCTCCTGTATTTTCTGTAGAAGAGAAAGGCTTGATTATACCTCATACCGTATCACACCAATTGCCATATACTGTCATATAGTTCTAATATTAGTGGCTAGAAACTAAGATAGATTCCCAGATTAAATTGGTATTACTGACATTAATGAAGGAATCACTTCACTATAAAGTGAATTTTTTTTATACTTCTTTTAGCAGAAACTTTGTGGAGAAATAACCTTGGCATCATGTAAATAGATAACTGTTCTTCTTGATGAACTTATTGCCCATTGATGTTTACTACCTGGATTATTGATCTCACTCAGAGTTATGTATTGGTGATCTCTGTCATTTTGTCTATCTATTTAGTGGCAATCTTTAAAGAGTAAGTTTTTCTCAGTCACTGATGCTGTTTGGCTACCCTGAAACAGTTCTTCAGGGGCAGTGGAAGTGCTTGGCCACTTCATTTCATCCACTGCAGCTCAAGGGTAGTGGTAACACATGACTTGTTACTGTTACTGGTTGTGGTCATTTGACTAGGAATGGCCCCCATAGGCTCATGTGTTTGAATACTTGTCTTCAGGAGGTGGAACTGTTTGGGAAGGATTAAGAGATGTTACTTTGTTGGAGGTGACACACTGGGGGTTGGATGTGAGAGTTGAAAGCCCTCATCATGCCCAGTTAGCTCTGTTTCTGGCTTGTGGATTAAGATGGACTTTCCCAGCTGTTCCTGATACTGTGGCTTTGCCCTGCCGTAACGGACGCTCACACTCTGGAGCTGTGAGCCCAGTGAGACGGTTTTCTTTTAGGAATTGTTTTGATCATGGTGTTTTGTCACAGCGATGGAGAAGTAACTACAACATTGGTACAACTATTTCTCTTTGTCTTTGACTTTTATTCTTTCAGTTCTTATTTTAAACATTTTCAAGGCTCTTAGTTGGTTGAAGCCATTCCTCTTGGTCTTTAAATTGTCTAGATTTGTCCACTGGGAGCCGTCAATACTGTCTTTGACATGACATTATATGCCTTTAAAAGCTGATTCAGTTTCTGAGACAGTTCTGATGTAGACTTCCTGATATATTTCTTTCTAAGTCCTTGAGTTAGTGTTTCTTCAAGAAGCTCAATTTTCTTTTTGTGGCAATGCTATTTAGAGATTAAATATGAATTCTGGAATGCTCATTGACACTGGGGCATAATTTTTCTTGACCTTTTGAATGGAAAGAGGTAGAAAATATATACATTCACCTATCTATGTATCTATCTATCTGTCTATGTATCTATGTATGTATCTATATATATGTCTATGTATCTGTCTGTGCTTAAACGACAGTCTTACTGAGTCTTAAAAAGTTTTTAATAAACTTACTTTCAGAAATTTTATTTATGAAAAAATGACAAAGATTAAAATTCCTGAAATTGAAGATAATAAAATACTATTAAACAAGACATAGATTCTCAATGTGTTTGTTATCCTGGGATATCACTGGCTTTAGGCAGATTGATAGCATAACTTTTGTATCTGTTTGAATCTGTGTGATGCTAGTATGAGTGATACGGTGCCTCTCATTCTAATCTAGTGTCATTTGGGTTTATTCTGTCTTTACTTCTTTCTGCATTTCCTCTTTTGAACACTCTTACAGGGCAAGTAATATAATGATCTGTTCTTGATATTTAGTTAGACAGCAGAGCAATAGAATCTCTTATGCTATGGGAAATATTCTTTATGTTCACTACCCTACGTGAGAGTCAATGCAGATAACTAGTGAGTATTGGAAATATAGTTACCAACTTGTCCCTGTGTGAGCGTAGGAACCCTTGGAGTCCAGAAGAGGGTGTCAGATAACCTGGAGCTGGAGCTACTGGCAATTGTGAATTACCTTACATGGATACTGAGAACAGTATGCATTCTTAAATGCTGAGCCATCTCTTCAGCCACTTATGTATTTTTAAAAAGTGAAATATACAGGTGTGTGTATTTCATTCCATTTCACCCTGTTCAGTTTGTTGAATCATTATTACAGCTCCTGTTTCAAGCACTCAGCATATTAATGATCAGTCTTTCTTTTTTGCTAACTAGAAATTTGATGAAGATACATTAAGATCTCATTTAGTAGGTAACAGCTGAAATGGCAGTTGGACTTTGGCATGCCATTAAAAGTCTGTCTTATTGTATTGTGAATTTGTTCTTTAAAATCCCTCGAAGCAGCTGATGATAAAATCTAACTTGGAGTGAATTGGTGCTTTCTACACCATCCTGTAGAAGCATGTTGTACCACACATCTCTTACTTCTTGCCTGTTCCCAGCACTAGATAATACATGTTGGATCCATAAGCCTCTGTGTCTACACTTCCATTTCCACAGATTCAGTCAATTGTAAATTAAGAAAAAAATAGGTGAAAGACATGCTTGTGAGAGACTTGAGCACCTGTAGATTTTGGTTACTGTAGTGTCCCTTGAGTCAGCCCTTCCTGGGAATTGAAGGATGATTAGACTGTAACACTATGATCTTATTCTTCAGAAATTAAGAAGTAATACTTGTAACTACTTGTTTCCGGGTCTCTGGTAGGTACCTTTATGTGTACTGTTATTATTTAATTTTGAATAAATGCTACTTTAGCATATAGGTGTTTGCTTGCGTATATCAAGTGTGTGTTTGGTGCTGAGAGGCCAGAGAGTATGTCGGATTCCCTGGAACTGCAATTATGGATGGCTCTGACCTGGCCTGTGGGTGCTGCGAACCAAGTCCAAGTCTTCTTCAAGAGTAGACAGTTCTCTGAGCCTCTGCGCCTTTCTCCAGCTCTGGTGTGCATGCTGTTTTACACCCTTATCTCAATCTGTCAGTCAAGTACTAGTCTCAACAGTTTTTCGAATTTTATTTTTATTATGTTTGGGTGTTTTGTCTGCATGTGTATCACATGAGTGCTGTGCTTTGAAGAGGCCAGAAGAGGACATTGGACCCCTGGAAATGGCATTACAGATGAGTGTAAGGAGCCATCTAGATGCTGAGAATTGAACCCAGGTCCTCCGGAAGATCAGAGAGTGCTCTTAACCACTGGACCATCTTTCTGGTTCCACTGTGTTATATTGTTTTAAAACCCCTTATCCCAATCGTGTGAGTTAAGTATTATTTTCCTTATTCAATGGAGAAAACCAGGACTCAGCAGAATTACCCAGGTGGCATGTGCGTTCTGTGGCTCAGGAACAGCTCTGTTTAGTCCTGCCATCGGTTCCCATCTGTGGGTTTTCTCTAAGTTGACAGGAAGCAGAAGGGCTTACTCATCATCATGCAGCTAGTTAGCAGAGCAAGGGTTTGTATCCCTAGCCTTCTGACTCACATTCCGGTGCACTTTTCACTACAGCCGGCCACCTTGGCTCATGAGTCCCAAGTGACAGCCCCAGACAGCTGTGTTTATCTGTCCTGCATGTCCAGGCTTGTTTTGCTAGTCGAGCAAAAAGTACTTAAAAGGATCCTCAATCCTCACCTCCCCACTCCCCACACTTTCTCTCATATGCTCCTACTTCGTCCCATGAATAACTTCACAGAAAGACTTGTGCAATGCTACTAAGCCATCCTCTGGTGTCAACAGGTACTCCCCGAGAGAACAGTCACTTCCTCAGGACTCCAGTTTACTGTCAGATTGGCTTTCTCTCTCTTCTCTTTGATCGGAATCTTAGTTGTATAGGCAGGAATTTAAGGAGCAGATGTTCTACCCCTTGAACAAGCCCTTTAATTCTCTTTAGTACTATGTCTAATGACTCCTAACCCTGTCCTTTTAACTCTGTGGCTAGCGAAATCAAGAGCAAAGTGGGACAGGAATGATGAGGTTGGTACTGAATATTTTCATTTTAGCATTGGCAAAGTGGACTACAGAGAACACACGAAAAATGGTAACATTTTCTTTTCTAGCTAAAAAGCAAAGTGATACTGATGTGGGATTGCTGAAAATTTAGGTTTCCCTGTGAGTGTAAACAGAGCATTTGGTAGAGTGGTTAGCTAGATAGATGGAATTATTGCCTGCTTCTGGTCCCACTCCTTAAATTTTGCTATTTTTAAGATTATTAGCTTCCCTTTGAAAACAAAAATTAATCACTAGAAAACAACAATAACAGACAAGACCAGATCTCTCAGGCTTGAGTGGAGGGAATGAACACTTCCCAACGGGAGTGCTAGTAATGGCTTAGTCCTGCGCACCAGCAAGCCCCCAGCCTTACTTACAGACCTTTGTTGAGCAGTCTCTGTCAAAGATCTGATGTGTTTTGTTTATATTAAAAAACCCATTGGTCTAAATAGACTCTAATTTTCTCAGTTCCTGATTGATTGCCTAAAATTTGATATGTCAGCGTCCTATTAGGACATCGAAATATGATATAGAAACACTTTAATAAGAATTGATGACTACAGTCAGAGTTTGGAAAAATGAAAGACTGATTGGTAAAAAGAGAACTGTGAAGAATATGCCCAGCGCATAGAAGCAGTATGCCCTAATCGCATAGAAGCAGTATGCCCTAATCCTTGGCGCTGACACATATGTAGCATTCAAGGAGGAGCCTCTGGGGTTGAGCTCCAGGCCTTTTCTGTTGGTCACTGAATGAAAAGAAGTGGCTATGGTTCAATGATGGTAGGACTCTCCAGAAGTCTGTCTTACCAGTCACTGTGCTCCGACGCTGCCTGAGGGAAGTGCTGTGATAAGTATGCACTCCAGGAGCCTGATGTGGAAAAAACTCCACGCGTTTCTGGAGGTGGACCCTGGGAAAGCCGTGTCCACACAGAAGTTCGCCAAGGGCAGCATCTAGGCACTCCCTCCAATGCTTTTTAATACCCTTCAGGTAAAACTTTACAGTTCTGTCTAACAAATGCCAATTGGCAAAGAAAAGGCATTTGTAGGGCTCAAATCCACTTGGACAGAGCAGACATTGGAGGGTAAATTTGGAATTGAGAGAATAAGTGAGCATACGTAGAATCAAACAAGCAAGTTTATATCTTATGGACAAAGTTAAATGTAAATCCATAAAGCACCATCTAAGTAAACACCTTTAAACTTTGTGACCTGGGCTGGAGAAATGTCTCAGTGGTTAACAGCTGCTCTTCCAGAGTCTGAGTTCAATTCCCAGCAACCACATGGTGACTCACAGTCATCTATAATGTGATCTGAGGCCCTCTTCTGGCATGCAGGTGTACATGCAGATAGAGCACCACTCATATACATATAAATAAATTAATAAATATTTAAAAAAACCAAAACTTTTGAGATCCAGGTTAGAACCTACTTAAGAATCTCATTCCCAGTATTCTAAAGTACTGTCATCTGGGCATGGTGGCACACGTCTCTAATCCCAGCACTCAGGGAGGCAGAGGCACACGGATTGCTGTGAGTTTGAGGCCAGCCTGGTCTACAAGGACAGCTAAGGCTACACAGAGAAACCCTGCCTCGAAAAAAATGTGAAGTTCTGCGTTGAGTCCAGGTGTATTTTCTTGTGTGGAGATCCTGGGCCGCAGGTGGGCCTTCGCATCTTTATGCCTGTCCTCTATAGGCATTTGTTTTAGAGCACCATGTCTTTGTGTTCTTTGACGTGTTGGTGATGAAGTTTGGGGTGAAATGCCTCCCATGGTCACATGTGGTTTTATTTTTATATGTGTATGATGTGCATGAATGTGTGTGCAGCAGTGTGAGCATGCAGAGGCTGCTCGAGGCGGTCGCATATCCTGTTCCCTCTCTCCTTACTCTTTACAGAAGTAGGTATACCATATAGCTACCAGCCAGAACAAGAATTCTTTTGTGCTCTGGACAGATAGATAGGAATTTTATTTTACTTTTTTCTTCTGTACATCTTGTTTTTAGAATAGAAAATCACTACAAGTTAATAGTTTCTTTCAGCATATACATTCCTAAGCTTTGGAGTTACAAACTTAGTAAATGGGAGCAAATAGGCTAAATTTTGTTAAAATCATGCTTATTTTATTTGGGATTTGTCTATTAATATAGAACAAGTTATTTGATATTTTAATGGCAAGACTTGCATTCATAAAGGAAACTATACAAACAGCTTTAAAATTATTATTATTTTTTTTTTTTCTTTTTGAGACAGGGTCTCTTTAGGTAGCTTTGACTGGCCTGAAACTTCCTACATACATGGTTTACAAAGAGTTCTTAAATATTGTTCATTTTTATATTTGATAGGGAAATTTAATATTTGGGATAGTGACATATTTTTTCTTTCTCTGTAAAATAACCCTGACTCCATTTGATATTTGATGCTACCTGCATATGGGCATGGACAATCTACCAGCAGCTATATTTCCAAAGGAGAATGAGTCTTTCAGCTGCTGTGAACTCACAGTAATTTCTATATTAGTATTAGGCCCTCATTGGGAAAGAAAAGAGAAGAAACACAAGAAAAGAAAAGAACAGAAAGAAACTGAAGAAAAGGAAAAGATACCTCCATTGTTAAGAAATGCAGAAAGATCTGGGTGTGATGGCACACGTCCTTCATCTCAGGCCTTTCCAGGCATAGGCAGGTGGGTCTGATTCCAGACCAGCCTTAGCTACAGATTGAGTTTTGGGACAGCCAAGGCTACACAGAGAAACGTCTCTAAAAACAAAAACAAAAGAAATACATACACAAAATTAGATGAGTGAATGAGATGGAAAACCAAATAAAGGCATACAGTTTAAAAGTATAATAAGGGACGACAGGAATGCACAGTGGGTAAATGTGCAAGCCTGGCCACCTGAGTTCAAATCCTAGAACCTGTGCTTGAAGGAGGGAGCTGACCTCTGAAAGTTGTTTTCCAGGCTCCATATGGTGCTCTGCATATACACATCACACACACAACAGACATACATGACAACACACACAGATACATACACACACATACATACCACACAAATACACCCATATACGCAAATAACACATACACAGTTTAAAGTAACTAAGAATACAGAAAAGTAAAAATATGCTAACATGCCATACAAAGAAAACAGGAGTCACGGTAGTAAACAAAAATGAGGTGATAGACAGGCTGTCTGGCTCCTTGAAGCCTGGAGACTCTAGCTGTACTCAGCAGTGGGGGAGGGTCGGCTGACCTTGTGGACACTTGTTGGTGTGGTTTAGCTTCTGCTGAGTCTGTTAACAGAGTCTGCGTCCACCTGTCCTCTCCCTCTCCCTTTCTCTGTCTCTCTCTCCCTCTGCCCCTTTTTTCTCCCTGTCCTCTTTTTTTAGACAGGGTTTCTCTGTGTAGTTTTGCCTGACCTGAAACTCTCTTTGTAGAGCAGGCTGACCTTGAATTCACAGAGATTTGCCTGCCTGTGTCTCCCTGAGTGCTGGGATTAAAGGTGTGCACCACAACTTCTGGCTTGAAGAGATCTCTTATGGTTACTAAGTGCAGGGAAATTTAAAAAATTTCCTCCCTTGACCACATTTCCTGCCACTTGCACCTTTTGGTTTTTCAGTGTTTGCTCCTTCTGTTCTCCCAAAGCCTCCTGGCTCTTCCTCCACCCAGGGCTATGGCAGTCCACATGGACCCTCCCCTCTCTGTGCTTATTCCCCTTTTCAGACATTAAGGTAGCGCTCTCTCTCTTTCTCTCTCTCAATCTTTTATTACATTTTCTTGTGTGTGTACCTGTGTGCAGTGTAGAGGTCAGAGAACCAATTGTTTCAAGACTGTTCTGTTCTTTTATCAGTGTGGGTTCTGGGTTGATCTCAGGTCCTCAGGCTTGGCAACAAGTGCCTTTACCTGATAAGCCATGTTATTGGCCCAATAGCTCAGTTTTTAATATATTGTCTCACAAGAGTGTACCAGGCTGCTGCCCTTTGAGCTGTGTACATTGACAGAATTGTATTTCTCTACACTCCAGATCTACCTGCCTGAGGAATCACGAGATCATGAATCCACACCTGGGACTGAGGCTCGTGAGGGCCGTAGGCTTGTCTCTGCACTTTCAGGCACTCTTTACGTTCTCTGCGCTATAGATGTTTTTGGCCTGTTTTTCTCTCTTGAGAATGTTTTCCTTCTTCTGGCACTCTCAGTGCTCACAGGGATGGGGCTTCTGACCACTGTAGGACCTGGAACCGCTGCTGCCCCCTCAGTGTAGCTTGTATGGTGTTGGGGATTGGACCCACGGTCTCTAGCATGACCAGCTCCACCTCCCATTTCCAAACCCAAGACAGAGCTTTCCTGTGTAGCCTTGGCTGTCCTGGACTCCCTTTGTAGACCAGGCTGGACTCAAACTTAGCGATCCGCCTGCCTTTGCCTCCCAGTGCTGGATTACAGGCGTGCACCACCGTACGCAGCTGAGAAATGTACTTGTTAATGTAAAAACTCAGCTAATGTATATGTAATTGCCTGATCAAGTCCCATCTCCCCACCATCACTTGGAGAGGTAAATACATGTAGTTTATAAAAGATAGAGACAGACTTAACCTATCAATTGTTTCATATGATAGCTTTCTATCTCAGGCTACACTTTTAAAATAAGTTTATAATTCCAATCTTTCAGATTCTATGACAATTTTATAACTCATTATTTCTTCTTAAAATCATGAATTGTTTAAGCTGGATGTGGGGTCTGGAGAGATGGTTCAGCAGCTAAGAGCACTTACTGTTCTTTTAGAAGACCCGTATCAGTCAACTAACAGCTGCCCCTGACTCCAGCTCCAAGGGACTCAAACACCATCTTCTGGCTTGCACAGACACACATGGTCGCACACATGTACACACATGCATATGCATACATTCATACATGTACATTTGCAAACACGTGAAAAAACTAAATCTTTAAATTGGACGTGATGGCATACACCTGTAATCCCTACAGTAGGGGAGTTGAAGGTTTGGGCTCTCAAGTTTGGAGTACAGTATCAAAACAAAGAGGAAGCAACAGAAATTGTGTATCATTAAATTAGCTCTAATTCACTCCCCACTTGAAATTATACATACTCCTCCAATGCACTGCTGACTGAAGGTTGACCATTATTTATCTGAGAAGCCTGCGGTAGAACAATTGAGAAGACCAGCTTTTCTGACTTTAGCTTATTTGCATCTACACATCTATTCTATACATACCTTGTGGCCATAGTTGAGGTGGTGATAGGCCCTATCTTCAGGCAGTCTGTGGTTGAGACTGGCGGAGCCTCTCATAACAGGCCTCAGCAAAATGCTTACAATCCATTTCGTATCTGCTGAAATAGAGGACTTACAGTGTGTCTAGTTGTACAGAGAAGATACTCTCATTTCTTCCTTTTTTTTGGTTGAAGCTTTGTAGTTAAAACAAACAAACATGATACAGCTTTAAAAAACTATGCAGATAAGTTTGTTGGAAAAGAGTCAGATGATTGGGATCAAAGGTATAAGTTTTAGGAGCTTTTGGTAAATTGCTGTGGAGCATGGAAACATGTATGCTTTTTGGAATTATTAATGCTGTAGTTGTATAACATTTCTTTTCCTGACCATGCTAAAATAACCAAAGTATAAAAAAATAAACTGTATGTTTCACTACTAGCCTATTTTTTTTTCTTTTGTATAGCCATCAGATCAAGTCGTTACAATACAGTAACACAGGAGACATGATTCTTGTCGTTTCTGGAAGCTCACAGGCCAAGGTGATCGACAGAGATGGTTTTGAAGTAATGGAATGTATAAAGGGAGACCAGTATATTGTAGACATGGCCAACACCAAGGTAAGCAGTGAACAGTATTTTAATGAGTTTTAATTCAGCACCGCCTTTGCTCTTCCCTCCAGTTGCCTTTTCTCCTTCCCTTCCTATTCCTCTTCACTCCATTTTCTCACTTATTCCTTCTCTTTTCTCATTTTCTCCATCCCTTATTCACTCCCTTCCCCTCCTCTCTTTTCTCCCCTCCTACAGTTCTTTCCCTCTCCCTCCTCTTGCTTCACCTTCCTTCCCTTCTTTCTCGCCTCCCTCTCCTTCTCCTCTTCTTCCTTTATATTTGGCCTGCCTCAGCTTTCTGACTGTGGGGTTACAGTATCCTATCCTACCAGGTCAGCACACTCATATCTAATTAATCAATTAATTTTATTCTCTGTGCATTGGTATGAAGAAGTCAGAATCCTGGGAATGGGATTTATAGACAGTTGTGAGCTGCCATGTGGTTGCTGGGACTTGAACCTGGGTCCTTTGGAAGAGCCCTGTCAGCACATTTATTAACAAGAAGTTTCAGTAATCGTGTAATACTTCACCCTAAAACTCAAAATTTTAAAGACAGGAATACCTTGCTGTTTCTCAGATTATTTGATTGTTTAGAAGGTTTTTCTGCTTAGGCTAGTGTCAGCGGGGCCTTCCTGAGATAGTTACAGTTGGAGTACTGGCCCATGGATCTCTGTCTCTCTTTGCCCCCTTTCTGTCCCAAGCTGTACCCTTCTGGTGTGTTTGTATATCTGCTTTTGCTCTGCAACACAGTTTTCTCTCTTTATCTCCTAGTACAGTTTGAGCCTTCTTCCAAAGTGATAGTTATTGTGTCCAGTTCTCACTCTTGCTTTCTCTTTGTCTAGTTTGTGCTTTCTTACAGATAGCAATCTCTGTGGAGTTTGACTACTTGCTTGAAAACTGGGTCCCATGAAGAGTGAAGGTTTCTTAGCATCTGACTTTCTCGTAGTGATGGCAGAAACTTAAGAACTCTGGAAGTATATTTCATATCTTTGCTTCTGTCATTTACTTTTACTTTATTATCATCATCAGCTTAAATAAATCCATGACTGTGATCAATATCAATACAATAGAAAAAGATGTCCTGATTCCTAGTGAGAGGAACTGAAATGTTAGGTTGTAGAAATTTGGAAATAAGGAGGGGTGATAAACTAGGAACAATATTTGGCATCTGCCACAGATAAAGTCTGAGTGGATATGTTTAATACAGATTTTTTTTTTTTTTTTGAGATAAGGTATCTCTATGTAGTCCTGGCTATCGTGGAGTTCAGTATGTAGACCAGGCTGGCCTCAAACTTACAATGATCTGCCTGTCCCATGTCTACCCCGTGCTGGCTTAAAGTATATGTCAAGATTGTGTTTAATGCAGAATTTTAATATTTCAGGATAGTGGGCAACTTATCAGAGGCTATACTATCAAGGAGAAGCTTTCCCTCCCCAGAAACTATGACTCACTCAGGCATGGTAGTGGCTTCATGCAGTTAGTGTGCTGCCTCAGTCTTTACTCCTTTCATGAAGGAATGTTGATGGGCCCAGTCTTGTGAGGCTGCATGTGGGTAACCATGGTGTCTGATTTCAAGAGGGTAGCAATCATGTCATGCCTGCAGGATAGAAGTCCATAACAGGGGGGCATATGGCACCACTTACATAAGTCAGGGAAACTCTAGTTTTGCCCATCATGTGTTGGATTTCCCCAACACATGAGATTGTTTTTGAAATGGCGTTCTATGACTGTGTGTGCCTGTAACCCCAACACTCAGAGGAAGATGAGTGGGCTGGGAACAGAGTTGGAGCCAGCCCCTGCTTCCATTGTTAGTGTACCTACGTGATGGCCATGCTGCACATCTGTTACATATGTGTAGGATGTCTAGGTTTGGTTCATGCAAGCTCTTTGGTTGGTGGTTCAATCTCTGTGAGGCACCATTGGTCCAGGTCAGTTTGTAGGTCTCTTGTGGTGTCCTTGGCTCCTCTAGTTCCCTGAATTCTTCCTTCAGTTCTTCCACAAAACTTCCCAAGCTTAACCTATTGTTTGGTTGTTGGTCTCTGCATCTGTTTCCATTACCTGCTGGATGAAGCTTCTCAGAAGACAATTTTGCTTGGCTCTTATCTGGAAGCATAGCAGTGTCATAGTTAGTGTCAGGGGTTGGCTGTCCCCCATGAGGTGGGTCTCTAGTTGGGCCAGTCATTGGTTTGTCATTCTCTCAATCTCTGCTCCATCTTTATCTCTATGTTTCTTGTAGGCAGGATCAATTTTGATTTGAAGATTTTATGGATGGGTTGGTGTCCCCTTCCCTGCACTGGAGGTTCCATTGGATGCATTTCTTAAAGTTAGAGAATATTTTCCTGTTACTTTCAACAGTTCAGCACATGTTGTGTTTGGTGTTCACATGGAACTTGTTGGCCTTGAGCCTAGAAATGTGTGACTGTTAAGCCAATATAATTCAATAAATCAGAACTTCTTAACCAATAAACATTTTATGAACTTAAATTTAAAGGTGTTTTAGTAGGTTTTTAATAAGTGGATACTTACTGAAACAGTCATATAATTTCATCATTAATTTTCTTTTCCAAATTCATCCAAGGTCTCACTCCTTTCTACCATTGCCTTCAATTCCACTCAACAGAACCTAAAATATTTGAACCTTTTAGGGGGAGATTTTTTTTTTTCCCACAGGTGGACTTCCATTGTGGGAAGTAGAAGAGTTCTAAGAACCATAGGGGAAGAATGTTTTATAAGCTGTATTTATTTTTGTTTACTTTATTTATTTATTTTTGTATTGTCCTCTTATATGCTAGCTGAGCTATCGAAGGAACTGTATTTATTTTTAAATACACAGGCAGCCATGGTTGATGTCTGGCCATTCCAAATAATTACCCTTATTACTTGGAGAGCAAATACATTAGTCATGTCTTTTTAGTAGTAAATTCTTTTCCTTAAGATGTAAAAAGTTTAATATTTGTTAAAATAACTGTGAATTCTAGGTATGTTTTTATTTCCTTAAGCAGTTTAAATTAATGTTTTTCTTTTCTCTCTGTGATGCTGGTGATAGAATTAGGAGTCTGTACATGCTAGGTAAGCAATTTCACCTCAAGCTGTAGTACTAACCACAACTTACGGTTTTACTTATAGTTAAGACTATTTTTAAATGATTTTTCTTTCTATCTTTTTTTTTTTTTTCTTTGTTTAGCCTTGCCTGTCCTAGAACTAGCTCTGTAGATCAGACTGGCCTCAAACTCATAGAGATCTGCCTGTCTCTGCCTCCCCAGTGCTGAGATTAAAGACATGTGCCATCACTGACTGGCTTTAATTGTTTTTTTAAGGCAGTGTTTCTGCCTTTGCTGTCTTTTGTAGACCAGCCCGGCATTGAACTCTGAGATTTGACTGCCAGGGCAAGGATCAAAGATGTGCACCCCTAATGCTTGGCAAAACTCTTAAAAAATACACACAATGGTTTGATATAGGTTGTGTTTCTTTTCATTTTGTGAGTCAAAGCTTTTTACTTAATAGAAATTCGTTAGTACTAGATTCTAACTTTGTGATGTGTTTGTATCATTTTGGGGACTTGGGGTTACTTACATTCTGGAGAAAGTGTTGTAGTCTTTTGTTTCCTACTTTCGCTATCTATTATTCTGTGTTTCTTCAGGGACTCATTGCTAATTTTTTTCTTTTTCTTTCTTTCTTTTTTTTTTCTTTTTTGAGGGGGAAGGTCGGCAGAGAGAGAAGGGGGGCTTTCTGGAGCTCAACCAGGCTGGCCTCAAACTCATAGAGATCTGCCTATCTCTTTGCCCACCATGTACTAGGGTTAAAGATAGGCACCAGCAGGCCCAGTACCCATGGCCACTTTGATTTATTGATTATAATTTAAAAGTTTTATTGCTTGCATATATGTCCGTGCACCACAGAGGTGCCCACAGAGGCCAGAAGAGGGCATCAGGTCCTCTGGACTGGAGTCACAGACTCCAGTTGATGAGTATCCATGTGGGTGCCGGAGCTAGAACCCAGCAAGTGACTCTTAACTGTCAAGCCATCTTGCCAGTGTTCCCTCCAATCCCCATGGCTACTTTTCATAAGGAATTTCTTTTAGAAATCAAGCTCTTTGTACTAGATGTATTCTTTTTCACTGGTTTGTCATTTGTCTTATATGCAGAAGACAAAACAAAATATATTAAAAACCCTGAATTCATATAGTTGGATCTGATTTTAATCAAATCTTAGTTCGGTATTTATAATTCACTTCTCCAGCACCGAGAAGTTGGCTCTCAACATCATAAATATATTTACTCATCTGTTATACATAGAACATAGTTGCGGAATTGCCGCATCGATAGCTTTTGTTGTAGGGAGAGTTCTCAGTGTCTCCCAAGGGTCTTCTCTTCACTGTCGATATGAACTCTGGAGTGTAAAGGATGACACTCTAAGATATATGGCACAGGACTGTAGGAAAGAAAGCTTACTTTTGTTGCATTAATCTACACAGTAGAACACTTAAAATTGATTCCTAAAGCCTGGTGTGGTGGTGTATTTCTATAATTCCAGCAATTTGAGAGGTTGAGATAGCAGGATTGTGAGTTTAGGTAGCCTAGTAAACACAGCCAGGATGCTTTTCAAAAAACAGACAGACAGACGTTTATTGGGATTCCTGGAAAAATGATTCTGTGTGGGGTAGAACTTATATGAAGGCGTGTTTACTGTTGATTTTGCACAATGCATCAAAACCTGCAAGTGCCAAATCTTGGTCTATTGCCGAAGATGTTTCTAAGCAGAGGTATTGCTGCCTTCTTCTTGAAAAATCCGAGAGAAAAGCCTTGTTAAAACACTAGACTGGACAATTTGACTTTTATTCTATCTAGGTGGGAAACAATTTAACAAATTACTTCCGAATGTCTGATTGGGAGAAAAACAGCAAAGGTGTGGATGTGTACCCTTGAGAGATGAGAAGATTAGAGTACTCAGTGATACAGTGAATTCTTTGATGATGTTTCAATCAAATCAGGTAATGTCTAGAAATTTCAAGATATTGATACTCAGCTGTGTCAACATGAAGTATGGATAAGATTGTTTTGTAAAAATTTGTTAGTGTAATTTTTGTCTGATGCAACATGAGAAATATCTTCAAGAATACACACAGCAAGGAATGAACATTTATTCTAATAGCTAAGAGTGGTATCCCCTTCCCCCATGGATAAACAGCAAAGAAATGAGACTCTGAGTCCAGAAACCACAAGGAATGCCGATTCTGCCAATACTTGACTGCTTGGAAGCAGATTCTTCTTCATAGCTCCAAGAAAGGAATGTAATCCTCTTGGAATCCTTTCTTCAATTTGTGAAACACTCAACGAGTCTAGCCACATTGTGAAATACAAAGTAATAAATGAGGGGTCATAAGCCCCTAAATTTGTGGCATGTGTTACACAGCAACTGAAAACTAATACAATTCTGCAAACAAACAAACAAACAAACAAACAAAAAAACAAACCCAAATGCAAACATAGTAAGTAGTGAGAAAGATCTTTGAAGAAGTGGTAGGGATTGTGATCAAGCCTAAAAAGAAAGATTAGCACTGAAGGTGAGAAAGCATTTTTATATTAATAATGGAAAGGATAGAAATGGGTTCATCTGAAATTAAGCTTTCACATAGTAGCCTTAGCTTGGAAATGACCAGTGCTACCATGCTGGCAGAGCAATCTTCTCTATTTGTGTTGGAATATATTTGGCTGGCCTTTCGGTAGGATCATAAAGACTCAGACTTATGGGGCTGGGGAGATGGGCCATTGTGTGAAGTGCTTGCTAGGCAAGCATGAGGATCTCAATTCGAATCCCAAGCACCCGTATGAAAGCCAGGTATAGCAACACTTGCTTCAAATCTCAGTGCTGGGGAAACAGAGACAGGCAGATTCTTGGAGTTTACTGGCTAGACGTTCTTGCCGAATTGTTGAGTTTCAGGTTCAGTAAGACCCTGGTTAAAAGATGAGGTGGAAAGCAACTGAGGATGACACCTATTACTGACTTTTGGCTTCCATATACATGCACACATACATATATACACATGTGAACACACCCATAGGAATATACGCACACTTACTCATGCACTCCCCCCCCAGTGCTGTTGATGATGTGAGAGAAAAATTATTATTAGTTGGGCTGGGGTGCAGTAAAGGCTACAAAATATAATTTTGCAGAGGTGATCATTCTGTATATTCACATGGTACTTTTATCTATCTATATACCACATATATATGTTTTATATGTCTCTGTATATACATGTAACATACATATATATAGTGGTACATTGTACTCGGTTCCATAAGGAATTTTTATATAGGTATATTGTTACTTTGAACATACTCTCTACATCTTCTATATCTTTTCCATCTTCTCCCTCTGCATTATTTCTGTTTGTTTCCCTGATATGATATTCTTGAGTTTTATTTGGTATTCTGGGTTTGATTGAGGGGTAGTGGGATAAAAGTTAGTTCTTTATTGTAGGCACAACAAAAGAGAACACTCAAGATTACACTGAGACAGTAACTGATATTTAGGATATAGAAAATAGAAAAGTCAAATTGGAAGAAAGGTAATTTTGTAGACAAAAAGTGGCCGATCTAGACCTTATCACATATATGATGAAAATGTTTGTCAAATAAATAAACAAACAAACAAACAAACAAATAAATAAATAAATATTCAAAGTTCATGGTTTCAGAAGAGGAGCCATTTCTGGTAACCACAGAATGAGCCATAGTTACTCCTACTGGAATATCTTAGGTCACTGGAGTGGTGTAAGCCAAAGAAGAGTGATTTTCTCTGTGATGCACTCAAAATGGGTGTTTATATCTCTCAGATGTTTGAAGGTCATGGGCTTTAGAGCATTGGATCCATGGAAGGAAATGACTGTGATTGATTTACAAAGGTTGGGTTGGTTTTTGGCACAAGGGATGATCTTGTGCCAAATCTAGCCTCCATCCTGTTTTGTAAAGAGGATTTTTGTTTGTTTTCAAGACCGGGTTTCTCTGTGTAGCCTTGGCTGTCCTGGACTCACTTTGTAGACCAGGCTGGCTTTGAACTTAGAGGGATCTGCCTGCCTTCCTGAGTGCTGGGATTACAGGCATGTACCACCATTTCCTGTTAGCAACTAGGATTTTTATTGGAAGACAGCTTTGTCTATTTCTTATTTCCTATAGTTCCTTTTGTATTCTAGTAGTAGAGAAGTTGTATGAGAGAAGGTAGGCTAAAAAGCCTAGAATACTTACTGTCTGGACTCTTCAGAGAAAAAGCATTCCAGCTCCCAATGGAAGCTCTAAACACACCCAACAAAACACTCACAGATTTCATTTGTGGTGATTACTAAAACTGACAGACTGTGCTTAAGATATTTAGGGTAAGTTGACAGTATCTTCCTTGCTGCATTTCATTCCTTCATAGGAGCGAGCTGTTAGTTTACTGTGCCGATCACAGGGATGCTTTTATTTTGTGGATCCTGAGGCTCATTATTCTCTGACAAGTGATACTTTAGTAGGGAGTTTATGTTTGTTACCGTTTAAGAAGCCACAAGAGTGGCTAGATTACTATAGATCAGTCTGATGGGCAAGAGTTCTTGTGTGTGTGTGTGTTTTGCTTGTGTTGTTTGTGTGTATAGGTGATACAATATAAAGTATTGGTCATGGATATGAAGCATTCTCTGTGCAATGTAGAGCACATCATGAGAGACAAGAAGTTGCTTATTTCTTTCTTGCCTCTCCCAAGACCTATTGTTTCGATAAAGAGGGAAAGACAAAAGCTAACTCATTTGATAAAAGGTGTTTTAGTGTTAATGGTTCTTTAATAGGTGTCCCTTTAAAATTTTTCCACCAATATTAGCTGTGGTACTGAATTTATTCAGATCCAGTTAAGAATCCTTAGTTGAACTTCATTTTGTTATGACTAATTTCGGTCTCTGTTTGAACACAGAAACACTTAACATTCCCATTGCCTTTGTCATGCTTCTGTCTTTACAAACAAAAAATAACATTTACAGGCTTTGGAGGTTTTTCAATGTAATGTATTTATTTGTGTTCTTGTTCTGACTATTCAACAGCTAAGGTGTTCGTTTGTTAACTTCTGGATGACATTTTCTCTTAGTTCATTTATTTTTTAAATATTCTAAGGTTTTATTTCAACTCTAATCAACAATTATCAGTAAATTATCAGGTTTATTTTTTTTGGGGGGTGTTCTGCTTTGAATACCTAGATGGACTGGAAGCTGTTGGGTTGCTGTTTGAGCAAGAAGAGGCAATTTACAAGTGTGAAATTGTAAAATGGTTAAGTAGGAGCTACCTGTAGAATCCCTGAGTCTGGGAGTGGGGGATGGTAAACTTGGAGCTCAGTGGATAGTAAACCCACAATCTGTGCCTCAGATTGTGACATCAGGCAGATCACTGCGTGATCAAGCCACTCCGGCCTTTTCTTAATTGTGATACAAAGTTGTCTACAAAGTTCACACTCAGAATCTGTACAATTGAGCACGAAAAATAAATCACAAAAAAACCTTCCTCATAGTGATTTTATGTTGGGCCACATTCATAGCTGTCATGGGGGTCCACATGGGCTTGTGGCCCATGACTGAACACCCCTGAATCCAATAGAATGGAAGTGTGGAGTAATGTGCCAGATTGGGAAAGCCAAGGCAGTTTAGCATCTAAGTTCTCAGAGGTTGAGTGTATCTTGACTTGTTAGAATTTTCCTTTCATTGTAATTCATAAGCTATTCCTGGCCCAAAGTTAGATATTTAATGGGAGCAAATTTGACCAGATACTTGCTAACTGCAAGTCATTAAAATTTCTTTTCTCCAAATAATTGGCAGATTATTTTCATTTTAGAAAGAGTAATTGGATCCTTGATGAGCCTATATATTTGAATGAACTTACCACTTAATTATTGTTTCTCAGTCTCTTAGCAGAGTTTAAATCACTCATGTATTCCCACCATCTATCCTTATCTTATCCAGTGATCTGTCAGTTGTTACCATACTGTAACTTGATTAATGTGTAGATTAAGTAGCATAGTTAGCAGTTGATTTGCCTCCTGAAACATCGTTTCTTGACCAGCAGTGCACCGATTTGGTTTTCTTCCTGCTTCACTGAATATCCTTTTCATTCTTTTTCAATTCAAGTTCTAAATTTTGGAATGTCCTTGGTTTATTGTGGGTGCCTGTCTAGCATTTATACGTGTTTTCTGACTGCTCTCATCTGGTCAGTGAGCTCTAATTACCCTGTGTTGACACTGATGTCTTAGAGGCTACAGCTTTTCCCTGGTCTTCTCCTACCTGATTGACAGACTCAGCTGGCTATATAACAGGCTTCCGCACTAAGAGCAGAGAGGAAATAAAGGTTTTTTTTTAAAAAAAAATGTAATTTATTTATTTTTATATTAATCACAGATTAGGTACTTTGCATTCCAGGCGTAGCCCCCTCCCTCATTCCCTCCCACTCTCCCTATCCCTCCTTCATCTCCTCCCCGGCCCCTTCCAAGTCCACCTACAGGGGAGGACCTCCTCCCCTTCCATCCGACCCCAGTTCATCTTGTCTCCTCAGGGCTGGCTGCAATGTCCTCTCCTGGGATCTAGCCAGGCTGTTACTCCATGGCACGTGTGGGGGAGGGTCAAAGAGCCAGCCATCGAGTTCATGACAGAAACAATCCCTGTTCCCCTTACTAGGGTCTTCAGTTGGACACTGAGCTACCATGGGCCACATCTGAGCGGGGGTTCTAGGCCATATCCATATATGGTCGTTGGTTGGAGAAACTGTCTCATATAAGACCCCTGTGCCCTGCTCAGTTTGGTCTTTGTGGAGCTCTTGTTCTCCCCAAGTCTTACTAACTTCCCCTATTTTTATTATTACTTCCTGCCCTCTGCCAAGGGCTTAATTGTGAGTCTTAATATCTGCTTTGGTACATTGCTATATTGATTCTTTCAGAGGCCCTCTTTGGTATGCTCCTGTCCTGTTGCTTGTTTTCTCCTCCACTCAATGTCCATCCCATTTGTTTATCTAAACGAGCATTGATCATACCAACCTGGGTCCTCCACTTGTTTATCTTTCCTAGGTGCATAGATTTCAACATGACCTTCCTATCCTATAGGTCTATATAAGTGAGTATATACCATATGTTTCTTTCTGCTTTTGGGATACCTCACTTAGGGTGATCCTTTCCAGGTCCCACCATTTTCCTGTGAATTTCATGATTTCCTCCTTTTTAATTGCTGAGTAGTATTCCATTGTGTAAAAGTACCACAATTTCTGTATCCATTCCTCAACTGAGGGACATCTGGGTTGTTTCCAGGTTCTGGCTATTACAAATAGAGCAGCTACAAACATGGTTGAGCAAATGTCCTTGTTGTGTACTTGAGCATCTTTTGGATATATGCCTAAGAGTGGTATAGCTGGGTCTTGAGGAATCACTATTCCTAATTGTCTAAGAAAGTGCCAAATTGATTTCCGGAGTGGTTGTACAGGAAATGAAGGCTCTTCATAGATCTGAGCCTTCTGCAGTTGTTTTATCATCCCAGCCACAGCAGCATCATTTCATAGCTGCCAAAGCAAAACAAAAAGCTAAAACTCTCTGAGTTCTACTTGACCTTGACATTTCCCCCTCTTACTGGGGGTTCACTGACTGACAACAAGGTATGTGAACAAAGTGTTATACGCATTTGCATGTAGACTTTGGATGAACCCATTTTGATGTTATAGCCTCTCTAGCAGTTGGGGATATTGATTTTCTGATTTTAGCCACTATAATAGATGGTTAGTGGATTTGATTTGTATTTTCAATTGGAAAATTTTTTAAATTTTTTATATTAATCACAGGTTATGTACTTTGTATCCCAGCTGTAGCCCCCTCCCTCATTCCCTCCCCATCCCACCCTCCTCCCTCATCTCCAACCTGCCCCTCTCTAAGTCCACTGATAGGGGAGGTCCTCCTCCCTTTCCATCTGACTCTAGCTTATCAGGTCTCAGCAGGACTGGCTGCAATGTCCTCCTTTGTAGCCTAGCAAGGCTGCTCTTCCCACGGGGGGTGGGGGTAGGGAGGTCAAAGAGCTAGCTATAGAGTTCATGCCAGAACAGCCCCTGTCCCCTTTACTAGGGAAGCCACTTGGATACTGAGCTGCCATGGGCTACGTTTGAGCAGGGGTCCTAGGTTTTATCCATGCATAGTTCTTGATTGGAGAATCAGTCTCAGACAAGCCCTTGTGCCCAGATATGTTTGGTCCTGTGGAGCTCCTGTTCTCCCCAGGTCTTACTAACTCCTTCTTCTTTCATATGATTCCCTGTACTCTGCCCAAAGTTTGGCCATGAGTCTCAGCATCTGCTTTGATACACTGCTAGGTAGAATCTTTCAGAGGCCCTCTATGGTAGGCTCCTGTCCAGTTTCTTGTTTTCTCCTACTTCCAGTGTCCATCCTATTTGTCTTTCTAAGTAAGGATTGATCTTCTTACCCTGGGTCCTCTTTCTTGTTTAGCTTCTTTAGGTATACCAATTAGAAATTTTTAATGACCAATGATACTGAGCATCTCTTTGTCATTCTTACTATGTGTGTGCGCACGTGCACATGCATGCACGTGTGTGTGAATACTCTCATGTAGGCATGCTTGGAGGCCAAAAGTTTGATTTGGAGAACATCTTCCTCAATTGCTTCTCCACCTTATATTTTGAGGCAAGGTTTCTTGGAGCTCAAGGTTAGACTAGAGTTTTCTTCACAGCCCTTTCTGGCACTGTGAACACTAAGCCAGCAGGACAGGACTTTCCAGCTCAGTCCTTCCTTTGTTTCTGTACCCTGTACCAAGTGAGTGGTATCTTTAGTGATAGCCTCTGACCATCTAGTTCTGGGACCTCTGAGGCCTCTCCACAGGCCTCTGTTTTTCTTGGGTCCTGAGGGTCAAGCTTAGGTTCTTGTGCTTCCCTGACTGAGCTAATACCCAGTGGCACTCAGTGCCTTTTTTCTTTTAAACTTCTTTGGAATTATTTGACTACTTTTCAAATTCTGTTCCTATCTGCTGGCTTCAAATGTTCTTTTTAGATTTATATATTTTATTTTATGTGTATGAGTGTTTTGCCTGCATGTATGTATGTTCCTAGTGTCCCGGAGGTTTCCTGGAACTGGAGTTGTGGATAGTTGTGAGCCCCTATATAGGTGCTTGGAACCAAACCCAGGTCCTTTGTAAGAGTGATGAGTGCACATAACTACTGAACCATCTCTCCAGCCCCCACTGGCTGCCTTTTTGTTACTTATTCTTGTATAGTTGTTGTTTTGTTGTTTGTTCTGTTTTTGTTTTTGGTAAATGGTGGCTATAGGTTACATTCAGTTCATTTACATACTCAGAATAATCCCTTTATTTATGGTACATTGGACCTACTTTTTTATTGGATAACCAAATTTCACAGATGCTCAAGTCCTTCATATAAAATGTCATGTGTAGGCTGAAGATAAAGCTCACTGGATGAGTGCTTGGTTAGCATGCAGAGGGGTGAGGGATGAAGAGTTAGGGGTGAGGTGAGAGGGTGGGTGTTACCGTGGGTTCAGTTGTCATCAGTGCTATAATGCCTCCAAAGAAAACTGGTAACTGGTGAAAATGTTTTAGATAATTGGGACATTGACAGCAGGGCTGTTTCCAGCTGGAATGTAGGCTGGCCCGAGGCCCAAGAACTGTCAGCTGCTTTATCATGGCATTAGCACAGCCCATGAGGCAAGGTAGATTACAGGAGGAGACTTTGCCATATTTGATTATATACTATGTATAGATGAAGGAAGCCTGATAAATTTGGATATTAAAAGTAATCAATTTAAAAACTACAAAGCTGAAAATTGAGCTACTAGGGAGCTATGAACCACAGAAATATCTCACCATTGACGATCTAATGATTCCCAACTTCAAGCTCTTGTACCAGCAATGCCTCGGGCGCTGCAAAGCCTTCCTAGAGAAGATTCACTGGCTGGACCAGCCTACTGTCATCAGGCAACTCACCCAACAGTGCTGTGCTCAGGGTGCTGGTGATCCTTAGCCAGTGCCTCACCTGTCCTTTCTGCCGACTTACTGAACATCTCAGAAGTACTTGTAGGTGTAAATTAAGTGTGTTTTCAGAAAAATGTTTGAATAAGCCAGGTGCAGTAGCACATGCCTAAAATCCTAGTACTCAGGAAGGCTGAGACAGGTGGATCTCTGAATTCAAGGCCAGCCTGGTCTACAAAGTGAGACCAGGACAGCCAGGCTACACAGAGAAACTCTGTCTCGAAAACCAAAAAACAACCAAACAAAAGGTTTGAATAAGAAAAAAGAAAGAAAGAAAGAAAAGGAAAGAAGTTCTGGTGTAAACTACTAGAGCTTTGCTACAAAGGTGATTCATCTTTCCCTACTTTATCTCAGCCTCCCACCTAGACCCAGCCACCTTGTCCGAGCCAGGAGAGCCATGCCTTTTCGTTGCTGGCTTACTCTTGTCAGTTGCGGTGGCCCCAAAGCCTAAGCTTGGATGTACAGAAGATAAAAATTAAAATCACCCCAGAGACTTAACACCTTACTTATTTTTAAAAAGGTTTACATTCTGCTCTTTTCTTTTATCTGTTATTTAGAAAGCCACTCACTGTGATCTCTTTAGTGGTTTTCGTTATCAGATAAAGAATAGGGTAGAGTGCATTTTACCTGAGTACACTGTAGCTCTTTGATCAGCTGAGGAGCTAGGGTTTCAGTACTCTTTCTCTATTTTGTATATAATAAGAATGTTGCTAGGGGAATTGATGGAATGGGGGTGGATTTGACTAAAATATATCTTCACATGTATGAAATTCCAAAACAACAAAAAACCAGATAGCTATGAGATATATATTTGATAAAGTTTTTCTCATTCATTTAATCAGTGATTTATGCTTTCAGTTATTTCTTTGACATGTTTTTGTTTATCTGAATTTCTGTTAGCCACCAGGGATGATGTGAGCGTACAGTGATATACACTCATGGAAATGTTAGGAAGGCATGATAGGATGAGTTGGGAAAAATAAATTAAAAATATACAGTGCCTCAACATTTTGCCCATTGTTTAAGCCTTGAGATTGTGCTTAGGAACATGGAATTAGTTATTCTTTTTAAATGAATTAATATACTAAGGTGATATCAAAAATAAATACTGAAAGTGCTAGTGTGCTCCAGTTCATGCCAGTGTACAGAAACAAGGACCCAGTGCTATATGCTATAGATCATAATCTTTCTTTTTCCTCAATTCCTCCCAGATTCTTCCTACCTTCATACCCACCCAACTTTTTACACATGCTTTCTCAGAAAGCAAACAAGCAAAAAATAAAATTTAAAAAGCCAAACACGACAAAATGCACATAGAAAAAACAACAACAACCCTGAATCTGTTTTTGCGCTGACCAACTACTCCTGTGCATGGGGGTTGATATACCCAGTGACTATTAGACACACTGATTTCCCCTTTCCCAGCAGGTATCAATTCCAAATAGATTCTTGGTTAGGGGTGGGACTTTTTGATGGAATTTTGTCTGGCTTGACCATGTACAGGTCTTGTTCATACTGCTATAATCTCTGAGTTTATATGTGTACCAGCCTGTTGTGTCTGGAAGAAACTGTTTCCTTGGTGTCCACTTCCTCTGGCTTGCACAATTTTTCTGCCTTCTGTTCTACACAGATCCTAGAACCTTGAGTGGAGCAGTTTGATAAAGACAACCCATGTAGGGCTGAGTGCTCCAAAGTGTCACTCTACATATTGCAGTTGTGAGTTTCTGTGATAATTATTATCTACTGCAAGAAGATGCTTCTGTCATGAGGGGTGAGCAATGCAGTGGTCTGAGTCCAGCCTAGTGTCAGGTTATGTGTAAATAACACTGTGTCCTTATTTCATCATGTGAGTACATGATGTCTATGTGTACCATAGAAATCATAGGAACCGAGGCGGCTCCCCACCGTGCGTCGGGCCCGGGGTCTGGTGCGGAGAGCCATTCGCTCCGGGAAACGGTTTGCAGCCGGAAAGGGGGCCACCCTCTCGTCCGTCAGTTCGTGTGGAACCTGGCGCTAAACCATTCGTAGACGATCTGCTTCTGGGCCGGGGTTCTGTACGGAGCAGTGCAGCTCCCTCACTGCAATCCATTAAAAATCAGCCCTCGACACAAGGGTTTGTAAAAAAAAAAAAAAGAGGAATGATAGGAACTTTGATTACTTGGATAAGGTCCTGTAGATCAGATTTTTTCCTCTATAAAGTTTTTCTTCTTTCTAATTACTGAATAATTTGTAGAGAAAGAGAGTGTGTCGTCCTGTAAATATCATGTTCATTTTCAAGTTTTCCTCTATAAAAAATTTCCATTTATTGATGATGATTTCCTGAAAAAATGATTTCTGTGATTAAATCATTTTTTTTGAAAAGTCATTTTATATCTATCAATTAACATCATATTATAAGGAGATGAGTAAGAAAGGTCTCTCCCTCTTCCCAGCCTCCTTTCCACTCTCCCTCTCTCCTCCTCCCTCTCCCCCCACTTGCCCCTCTGCTGTGTAGCCTTGAACTGGTAATTCTCTCTGCTTTATTTTGAGTGCTGAGAGTAGAGGTGTGTACAGCCACGCCCGAGATTCAAAGAAGCCGCTCATTGTGTTAGTACGCGCTCAGAGGTTCTTATTGTAGCCAGGGGCTTATAGTCCCACGCTGTCGTTGTTAGTCTTGATGTTGGAAGCCCCGCCAGCCTGCACTTCAGCCCTTTACCTGCCGCATCACTTTTGCAGAATTCTCTTTTTGGCACCGGGAGACATCTCAGGTTCCTCTTTCCCTTTTCTAGCGCTGCAGCCAGTCATCTCTCCAGGAAGCTCTGATTCTTTTTATTGAAAATTCATTGTTAAAATTCAGGACCTCTTTGCTAGTTTCCCTATAGGGCATTGTTTCCAGATACTCAGCATATTGGAGTGGAGAGCAGCCTGTCCATATTCATATAAACACCTCTGTTTATTTGTATCTACATATTAGTTTAAAACACCACACAGTTCATTATGAATCCTTTCCTTTTCCATTTTTGTAGCTATTTTCTCCAGCAGTGAGAAACCCGATTCTCATCAGCCTTAGCATATTTATTCACTGGATTAATTCTTCATTGTGTTGAAAGCAGTTGAGAATTGTTAATGCATACCACTGCAAAGAGAAAACAAATGTATTAATTATAATTCAATACTTGTAATTTTGGTTTTAACCTGAGAGTATTTTCTAGTTTCTATAGGCTACTGTAATTAATTACCACAAATATTGTGGTTTTATACATGAATAATTCTTGGGGCCAGAAATCAGAAATAAAGGTATAAGCAGGACCCCACTCCCCATAGTGGCCTTAAGGGTGACTCCTTCCTTGCTTCATTTTGCTTTGATGATGTTCCTGGCTGGTAACTGTATAACTCCAGTATCAACCTTTGCCGCCACATGGCTTTCTCTTTGTGCCCTCTACTCTTTTCTTGTAGAAGAACACTCAGCATTGGGTGTAGGACCCATATTGATAACTTACCTAGAAATTCTTTAATTATTTTTTTGAGAATCTTATGCCTGAGTACTATATTTACATAATTTTCCTTTTGCCCTCTCCTCTCTCAATTCTTCCAGGTTCCCTCCACTCTCTCTCATACTTGTGACTTTGTCCTTGTTATTATTGTTTCACACACAAACACTGACAGACTTATGTGCACACATGTGCATGCACATGCGCTTGCACACACACACACACACCCTACTTGAGTCCATTTAGGTTTGCTTGTATGTAGATGTGATTAGGGCTGACCCCTTAATATTGGATAACCCGTTATGGAGCTCAACCCTAGAGAAGTTTGGTTCTCCCTCTCAGCAGCCGCTGATTGCCTGTAGCTCTTATCTAGGAGAGAGCCCTATGAAACTTCAAATTGATATGCCAGCTGGTGTTGTCATGGTGCAGGTCATGCTTAGGCCACCATGTTTGTGAGAGTTCTTGGGTGCAGCTTCCCTGTCATGTCTAGAAGACACTATGCAGAATCAGTTGTCCTGGTGCTCTGGCTCTTACATGCTTTTTGTTCCATCTTCTGTGACTTTTCCTGAGCAATAGGGATTGTGTTGCTGATCCCAGTGAGATTACTGTTTATGAAAATACTCCTTTTTAAACAAGATTCTCTTCAGAGAGCCCAGGACCTGGGATAAGGACATATTTTGGGAGGCCACCATTCAGTCTATTGAAGGTGTATACTTCTCTCTACCTTCCTTTTAGCCTTTCATATGTCTTCCTTGTTGGAAATACAGCAAGGTTCGTTTGTTCCCATTTATGCTAAATTTTAAGATTACCCCACCTGTATCTGTTTGTGAATATGTGCAAGTTCACGTTTGTTCAAAAGCCAAATAAATGAATAAAAAGTCTCAAAGAGTCTCACATGGTTGCAGTTATTAGGGAAATAGGTGCAGTGGGAAAGAACAATGGGTTAGACTGTGTTTACTTAGAGGGCTGCAGGATACTTACTGGGTCAAGTGGCCTGTAAACTGAGGCTGGAAGAATGAAAAAGTCTTCATGAGAAAATGAAAATAAAAAGGCTTCCAGCAGGTGGGAAAGCTGTCTGTGGAAAGAGCTCTGTGTAAAGGAAGCAAAAGGCACGTAGCAGCTAATACATGTTGGGAAGGAAGGAACACAGTGAAGTTGTAAGGAAACTATTGAGCAGAAAATTAATTTTTTTAGACTTGTTTAAAGATGTTGGAAGCTAGTAAAGGACTAGATACAGAGGGGTGGCATTAGAACAGTATATATATGTATATATGTATGTATCTAGTCACACGTATATACATACACGTTTGTATACAGTTATATATGTCTGTGTAATTTCCCCTTTGACAGTTTCTTATGTATACAATACATTCTGGTGACACTGATGAGCCTCGGCATTAGCTACCATAGAACTATATTTTTAAAGGGCTTACATTACTGTGTGGAACATGAGATAAAAGTGAAAGTAAAGAGACTGTTAACATAAAAATAATTGATGAAACATGAGGTAATGTTTGCTTATGGAGGAGTGGTGGCAGTGAAAGAGAAATATGTATAGACTTGACATATTTTGGATAGACTTGGTAAGAGACTGGCCGGTAGATGAAGTTTGATTATATCTAGAAGATTGTAGGATTAGGGCTAGTAGAGGAGTATTTAAGAATGACTCCCACATTTGTAGCTGAACTGGGAAGCAAATTGAAAATGAATTAGAGACTATCAATCAAGATTTTCTTATTGGACACCTGTGTTTGAAATGCAGGTGGATATGGCAAAAGAACAGTTAGAAACGTGGTCACAAGCTCAGACAGAGAGCAGAAGATGACCATCTTTTTATCTGGTCCCCTTGGTATTTTCTCAGTTCATGTCTCATTACTGCAGTCTAAGAGTTTCTACCTTGCTGGTCCCTGTTTGTTCCATAAAATTGTTGTGATGACACTGTATACTGTTTGAGATATTGTGGACTGGAAATGATTTCCAGGCTTTGATTTTCAATTTATTCTTCCAGAGAGACACTGTTACTTTATTTTTAAGTTGTTTTAATCTGTATATTCTGCCTTTTTAAAGGTATAGCTGTATTTTGGACTTTGTTAGAGATACTGCCTCTATTTTATTAAAACTTATAGTCTCTTTTCTGTCCCTCTTGATCCTGACTCTCTGACTCTCCCTAATTGTGCTCCCTGGGATTGTGTGGTGCAGGATGTGTTTGTTTGTGCATGTTTGCATCTGTATTTGATGTGTATTCCGGTTGATTTGGTTGTATATTAATTTTTATGCTGTTATTACGTTTCTTTGATTTTAGTATTTTTTATTACTTTTAACATTTTTTTAAAGATTTATTTACTTACTTATTATGTATACAATGTTCTGTCTGCATGTAGACCTGCACACCAGAAAAGGGCATCAGATCTCATTTTAGATGGCTGTGAGCCACCATGTGGTTGCTGGGAATTGAACTCATGACCTCTGAAGAACAACCAGTGCTCTTAACCTCTGAGCCATCTCTCCAGCCCCACTTTTAACATTTTTATTTTATATTAATCACAGGTTATGTACTTTGTATCCCAGCCATAGCCCCCTCCGGAATTCCCTTCCTATCCCCCCTTTCCTCCCTCATCTCCTCCCTGCCCCTTTCCAAGTCCACTGATAGGGGAGGACCTCCTCCGCATCCATCTAACTCTAGCTTATCAGGTCTCTTCAGGAATGGCTGCAATGTCCTGTTCTGTGTCCTAGCACGGCTGCTCCTCCCTCAGGGGGCGGGGAGGTCGAAGAGCCAGCCATTGAGTTCATGTCCAAAATAGTCCCTGTTCCCCTTACTAGTGTACACACTTAGGTATTGAGCTACCATTTGCTACATACAAGCAGGGGTTCTAGGTTATAACCATACATGGTACTTGGTTGGAGAAAGAGTCTCATAAAAGACCCCTGTGCCCTGATATATTTGGTCCTTGCAGAGCTCCTGTCCTCTCCAGGTGATTTTAGTATTCTTATGTTCTTTATTTTAGGTAGAGATAAGTTCCCTGCTCATTTAAATATTTTTCATCTTCTCATATTTATTCTTACAGCTAGGTTGTAGAATTAGTATTGTTAACATAGTTTTAGGAATTAAGGGTTTTCTTCCTTGATCTCTTGCTTTGTTGTTTGTGTTTTCTATTTTCTTAATTAATTTCTATTAGAGAAAAGATCATGACTTCACAGAAGGACCTGTGTGCCTTAGGTTTGTCCTTTTATGTATTCTTTCCTAAAAAGAACATATCAGTTACTCTATGACCCGTTATTAGGTGCCCATTGCAGTTATTAGGTGCCCACAGTGGTCAGAGTGGCGCATACCAGTGAAGTACAGCGTGCTACAGGGTAACACTTGTTTATAAGTAAAGTAGTGTGTTTTGACGGTGCTCAGATGCTTTACTTTTAAATGTGTGCTGGCAGTTTCTGTTTTGCCTTTTAACACCCTCTCCACCTTCTTCTTTAAGGGTCATACAGCAATGCTTCATACTGGCTCATGGCATCCCAAAATAAAAGGAGAATTTATGACTTGCTCAAATGATGCGTAAGTACTGTTGATACTTTTTTGAATGTGTTTATATCATTTAGTATCTCTGAATAGTTGTATTGTGGCAACCCTGGTAACGTAAGGAATAGAGAAGTAGGAATCCTGATGTTTATGTGTTCCAATTCTGGACTTTGCTTTGACTTCAGTTTGTAGTAGAAAGTTTAGTTAAACAAATGTAGATGCTATGGAAATAAGAGATTTTGTAAATTCCATTGAAGTTTATCATGGAACACACTGGATTAGATTGATGTGAGTATGAGGACCTGAATGGCTTTGAAAGTTTGACTAATGACCCCTGCAATGAAGGCTGACTTTCATCTGAAATGAGAATGTACCAGTTTTTTTCCTCAAAGTGTATGAGCTGGCTGTTCTTCAACCATAGTTGTGTAGAGATCACTAAACTTGAAACACAGACTCCATTATACATATCCTATACCACTCTCTAGAGAAGTCTGTCAGTAATAAGTTCATATGGCTTACAGTTTGACTGACCTTTTTCCTTGGCTTTGACCTACAGTAGTAGTTAGTTGTGGGCTGAACTGTGGGAATTATACTTGGCTCTGCATCTCTGTCACTGTGAGGCTAGTGTTCCATTGGAGTGAGTACTGCAGCACAAAAGTGCAGGTGTACTCAGGGCCAAACAGTGCAGTTTTATGTGTGGTAATTATGTTGAGAACAAGGTTAAAGGAAAGGAAATGATGGATAGAGAGGGCTGGTGAGCCTCCTTTCCTGACAACCTGAGCTTGATCCTTGGGACCCATATAGTGAAAGGAGAGAATAGAGTCCTGCAAGTGGTCCTATGACTGCTACATGTTTATATGGCATGTGTGTGCCTGCATGTACACACGCATATGGTGCATACAAACATGTAAAAGAGAGAATATAGAAGAATTTACCCCACATAAAGTGAGTTATCGTTGTTGTTCTTAACATATAGGGTTAAGCCTAGGCCAAAGCAAACATTTTTACCACTGAACTACACCCTGATCCCAAGAAAGTCTCCTTTTAGATGAGACTTAAATCATGCAAAGGAGGCTTCTACAAGGGAAGGAGTCTTCCTGGCCAAAGTGATCCTATGTTTAGAGATCTTGAGATGAGAAGTCAGTAGAGCGGATTTGAAGGAAAGAAAGATGACTCAGTCAGCATTTTATAGGTTGGTGGGAAAGATGAGACTAGTAGGAAATGAATTTGAAAAGGAAGGCAAGAGCCAGTCAAGTAAGCAATTTTGAAGGACCAGGATGTTGATATAGTGAAAAACCAAGGAGCTGAGCAGTGCCAAACCTAATATTAACATTTATCAACATTCAGATAATAACATTCATTGCAAATATACATTGACTTAGTACTGAGCAGTGTACTTTATGTATACTAAGCTTTTGATAAAGCAGGTACACAGCAATGTGATTATGTATCTCAAATGAAGAAACTAATGACTTTACCAATAGTAGTAAATTTTAAGTGGCTGAGTCACGATTTGAACCCATTGTGAATGATTATACACACAAAGTGATAGTGAGCGATTTATACATTCAGATACAAGATACAAATCCCTTTTACACAAGGAGTGGATACAAGACCTTATTTAATAAAAGTCAGTAGATTGTCTTTCTTCTTGTAAGGATAAATTCCCTTTGTCCTGAAGTTTTCTAGGATACCACTGTAATGATTCTACTGTAGTACTTGATTGTGAAGAATATCCTGAAAGGTCACTTATGGTTAAAGTGGGTCATTATGCCCTTTGTGCAATTTGGGTTGTTTTTTGAAGAATGGAGACATTCTGGCTGTGCAGCAGGAATCTAGTTGGTGGTGCCAGTGTGTGGGTGGATGTATAGCTCACTAGCCCACAGACAACCCACCAGTGGCTATTAACAAAAATAGTCTTTCTCTCTTCGTAACTAAAGAAAAGTTCTTATAAAATAACATTTTTAAAGGTGATCTCTGAGCCTTAAATGGGATATCTATATCGTTCCTTCTTTCCCCAAGGTTCAGGTATCACTATGAGGTGACATGGGTGAGGGTGAGATGCCCCCACTTTCCCCCTTGCTACTTATGGCAGGCAGAAGGGCTAGTCCTGAGGTCCTCAGAACAGGAGAGCTGGCCGTGCCCCTCACCTGCTGTAGCACCAGGATAGCAGGCCCTGCACTTTGCCTGGGCAGCATAGTAGAGCTGCCCCTGGATGTGGGGTACAGGTGAGCTGGCCCTCTTCTCTTCCAGGGCGTGAGTACGGAAGAGCCAGTCCTGCCTCTTGTCTGCCGGGAGGCAGTGCGGAGGAGGGGAGATGCTCTCCTCTCCTTCCTTGTCCCTTGCCATCTATTTCAGGTGGGAGAGCTGGCCCTGGGTCATGAGACTAGAACTGGCCATGTCTCTCACCAGCTGCACCTCAAGCCCTGCACCTTGCCTGGGCAGCAGAGCAGAGCTGGCTCTGGTTGTGGGGGTTGATGGTGACCTGACCTGAGGGCATGAAAGTGAGAGATCTTTCAGGTGACCAGCTCAGATACCTCTCAGACCCAGATCCAGGGCTTTGAATTGGCCCATCCCAGTATCTACTCCATCAGTGAACTGCTGAAGTGCATGAAGGGGCAGATCCTATAGATCCAAAACTATAGGACCTCCATGACACAGGGTAACAGCTGGAGAGGAGTCCTAGTCAGGATATCCAGTATTGATAGTGTAGTAGAAGCCAGAGACCTCATACTAGAATGAGTCATTGCAATGAGCATTTACAAGCAAAGACATTTGTTCAAGAGGTTATACTGTGGAACCCGCTGTGACACACTAAAGCTTCCACAATGAGATTTAGTTTTTTCTCTGTTGGGGGAAAATTGCAAGGGTGGAGGGCAGGTGTGAGGGGGAGGAAGATGAGTGGGACTGGGATGCATGATGGGAAATTCACACGCAACCAGTGAGAAGTTTAAAAACTGGGTACCACAGCACCTTTGACAGTCTTTCTTGAATGTTTTATGTGGCTTTTGGTTAGTAGAAAAAAAAGGAAAATACCATTTTATGAAAACTTTTGTCTCATTTATGATTTCAACTTTGTACTGACAAGTGAAAGGTATATTTTTCCTTCTTGTATTTTTTTTTGTTTGGTTTTGAAATCACTGTTATACTGACCTTTTTCTATTTATTTTTTTAAGTTGAGTGTGTGTTGAGTGTAGATATGTGCATGTGTGTGCAGATATTCGGAGGCATCAGACCCCCAGACCAGCCCCTCGGTGTGAATGCTGGGACTGAGCTCATGTCCTCTGTCCTCTTAGCCCTGAGCCATCTCTCCAGCCCCTGTCTTGGAGATTCTAATAAGGGCATTTAGGTTTTAGGCAAAAATTTTGTGAGCAGGTTCCTGTTTTTGCCTGCTCCTCACTATTGCCTTATGCTATTCTTTGTCTTATTTTGGACAAGTCTTTTAGACATAGTTTCTATAGAAAGAACATGGTATAGATAGCCATTGACCTCGACCTCCTTTGACATTACCGTAATGTAATGACACCAGGAATGTTGCTAACCTGTGGCCTTAGGGCTGTGTTGGAGTAGAGGGTAGAATTTTGACAGCTGTGGCCAGTCATACATGGAAGGGGCACAACTCTGAATTGACTTTGGTGAATAGGAGTGAGGAATCATTAGCATCTGTGAGAACTAGTTCCAGTGGAGCCTGACAGTCTGGCTCTGGCCTAGCTTCTAAAGGTTAAACTGAGAACCTCCGAATGTGTGTCACAGATACAGTATTCTGGCATTTCAACTCCGGAGGATTCAGTATGCAACAGAGACCGAGGTTAATCCAAAAATGAAAAAATCGTTTGTCAACTTTGCTATAGTGGAAAGTGCATAATAAAGCACCTTAATTTTCTTGAAAGTAACAGAACCCAGATGACATTGAAGATAAAAATGCTCATCAAAAGAAATTTAGTTTTACTTGTTAGTTGATAAGATGTGATGGGGAGACGCTTTGTAATTTGAAGTAACTTAGAGGGTGAGATTGTGACGCAGGGTGAGAGTGTGACACAGGGTGAGTGTGACACAGAGCGAGAGTGTGTCACTAGTGCAACTGAGTCCTTGGCACAGAACCTGTCTGGAGTAGAAGGATATGTGCTGTGGTTTTTTTTCTTCAGTTCTCTTAGTAGTCTAGAATGGGACTGTGTTTGAGTTAATGTCACAGAAGAAGTGAACATGCGGCTATGAGGGTGAGCCTAATGCAGCATGACGTGTAAGAAAAGATGTGAAGGATGCGTGTCCTGAGAGAGAAGACCACAGGATGATATAGCGAGGAAATGGCTAGCTGTCCAGAGCCAAGGAGGAAGAGCCATGGAAGAAACAAACTTCCCAGCACCTTCATCTTAGACTTCTAGCCTCTGAAATGCTAGAAAATAAGTTTCCACTGCTTATGCAACCTGAAGATTTATCTTAATTATCTGTATATATTTTTAATTTTTTTCTTAAATTCTTTATTAATTACACTTTATTCACCTTATATATCCCTGTACTTCCCTCCCTCCTCCTGTCCCAATCCCTCCCTTCCTCCCCCTTCTGCACCCGTGTCCCTCCCCAAGACCACTGATAGGGGAGGTCTTTTTTTCCTTCCTTCTGATCCTAGTTTATCAGATCTCATCAGGAGTGGCTGCATTGTCTTCCTCTGTGGCCTGGCAAGGCTGCTCCCCCCTCAGGGAGAGGTGATCAAAAAGCAGGCCAATAAGTTCATGTCAGAGACAGTCCCTGTTCACATTACTATGGAACCCACTTGGACACTGAACTATCATGGATTACATCTGTGCAGGGGTTCTAGGTTATCTCCATGCATGGTACTTGGTTGGACTATCAATCTCAGGAAAGACCCCTGTGCTCAGATTATTTGGTTCCGTTGCTCTCCTTGTGGAGTTCCTGTCCTCTCCAGATCTTACTATTTCCCACTTCTTTCATAAGATTCCCTGCACTCTGCCCAAGTGTTGGCCATAAGTCTCAGCATCTGCTTTGATAGTCTGCAGGGCAGAGTCTTTCCGAGGCCCTCTGTGGCAGGCTTCTGACTTCCCTGTTTTCTCTTTCTTCTGATGTCCATCCTCTTTGCCCTTACAAATGGTGCTGGTCTAACTGGATGTCTACATGTAGAAAAATGCAAATAGATCCATACTTAACACCCTGCACAAAACTAAAGTCCAGGTGGATCAAAGACCTCAATATAAAACCAGGCACACTAAATGGCTTACAAGAAAAAGTAGGGAAGAGCCTTGAACTCACTGGTACAGGAGACAACTTCCTGAACAGAATACCAACAGCACAGGCTCTAAGAGCAACAATCAATAAATGGGACCTCATGAAACTGAAAAGCTTCTGTAAAGCAAAGGACACTGTCGTCAGAACAAAACGACACCCTACAGACTGGGAAAGGATGTTCACCAACCCTATATCTGACAGAGGACAAACATCCAGTATATATAAAGAACTCAAAAAAAAAAATTAAACAGCAACAAATCAAGTAATCCAATTAAAAAATGGGGTACAGAGCTAAACAGAGAATTCTCAATATAGGAATATCAAATGGCAGAGAAACACTTAAAGAAATGCTCGACATCCTTACTCATCAGGAAATGCAAATCAAAGCAACCTTGAGATTTCACCTTACACCCGTCAGAATGGCCAAGATCAAAAACTCAAGTGACAACACATGCGGGAGAGGTTGTGGAGAAAGGGGAACCCTCCTCCACTGCTGGTGGGAATGTAAACTTGTACAACCACTCTGGAAGTCAATCTGGCGCTTTCTCAGACAACTAGGAATAACGTTTCCTCAAGATCCAGCTATACCACTCCTAGGCATATATCCAAAAGATGCTCAAGTACACAATAAGGACATTTGTTCAACCATGTTTGTAGCAGCTTTATTTGTAATAGCCAGAAGCTGGAAACAACCCAGATGCCCCTCAACTGAGGAATGGATACAGAAATTGTGGTACATCTACACAATGGAATATTACTCAGCAATAAAAAACAAGGATATCATGAAATTTGCAGGTAAATGGTGGGAACTGGAAAGGATCATCCTGAGTGAGCCATCCCAGAAGCAGAAAGACACACACGGTATATACTCACTCATGTAGATATATAATATAGGATAAACCTACTAAAATCTGTACACCTAAAGAAACTAATCAAGAGGGAGGACTCTGGCTAAAATGCCCAATCCCTATCCAGAAGGACAAAGAGGATGTATATATTTTTGTATGTGTGCCTGTGTGCCTGCCTGCCCGCCTGTGCTGTGCATGTGAGTGTTATGTGTGCATAGAGGCCAGGAGAGCGCACCAGACCCCTGCAACTGGTGTTATAGGCACTTGTGAGCTCCCTGGCATGGGTGCTGGGATCAGAGCTCTGGTTTCCCGAGAGGGCAGCACCCTCAACCATCAAGCCGTCTCTCCAGCCCACTATGAATACTAACTTTTAGTTAAAGGCCTTTTCTCATCCTGCAGTGATATATACCATTTATTAAAAAGCATTCTCACAGATAAAATGGTTAGATTTGCCTCTCATTTCTTAAAATGTTTCTACACATTTTAAAATATAATTTTCAAAAACATTTCTTGTCTGTTCTTAGAGTTGAAAGTACTTTATAATGATTTTTGTAATAATAATGAAATAGTTGGTATTTTTACTTCTTTTGTGTGTGACTTTATATATATTTTGATATATTGCTAAGAGTTCCGTAGCTGGAGTTTACGCGGTGTGAGAAGGTGGACTCTTGTGCTCTGACTTGCACACATCCATCGTAGTATGTATGCCTGCACACATTCACACACAAGAAAATTAGTCAGTCAAACTTTTTAGATAAGTCTGTGGAACACCAATATTGATTAACACACATGTACCTCTAGCTTTCAAATGCTTTCCTTCTATTTGTTTGATAGCAGCAGTTAAATTAGCAACTATTATTTAAGGACTTCTGCATGCAAGTGGTGATCATGGAATTTTAGAAACAGACCATCTCTATTGTAGTCACCTTTTTTTTTTAAGATTCATTTATTTCTTAGGTATAGTGTTCTGCCTGCATGTGTGCCTGCACCCCGGAAGAGGGCACAGGATCTCATTATAGTTGGCTCTGAGCCACCATGTGGTTGCTGGGAATTTCTGAGCCGTCTCTGCAGCCCCATCACCCTATCGTAACTAAGTAAATTAAAGTGCTCCTGCTGGCGTGCCTCCTTATGGCAGAATAGTCCCTTGCTCTGCACAGTCTGTGCTCACCCTGTTTTCCACTCCGTGCCACCATAATCGAAGAGTTAAATAATGTGAAAGGAAATGCATATCGGTGTTAAGAATTTGTGAGTAAGATCCCCACCCCCTCCAATGAAAAATTGGTTAAAGTTTCATCTGTGGGAATTGGCATTTTGAGGCAAAAGTAGTGGGATGTGTTTTGAAGAAAGCTTTCAACTGTTTGCATTTTAATGGCTAATTTTTTTTTTTTTTTGGTGAAGTTTTGTCAGCTGCCCAGTGTTTGTTATTCCTTTTTAATCCTGTCTATTTTTCTGTAGTAACTCACTGTGATATGTTTGTCTATGAATTCCAGGGTTTTAAAGCTGGAGAGTAATGTCTGTCTCCATCAGTCCTCAGGAGAGAGAGGGACTATGGAAGAGCAGCGGGGTAGAGGCTTATAGTAATTCACTGAACAACAGAAAGCGGCTGCAAAGAGGATCAAGACTTTGGTGAAGGGGTAAAGCAGCAGTTTGTAAGCTGAGGGCTATATTTCTGCAGTCACTGAGAGAAGTTAAGAATTAGTTTTTTTTTTTTTTTTTTTTTTTTTTAATGATCAAAGTTCAGTTTTTACCCGGGCTGCAGCGGGTCTGCAGAAAGTCAGGCCACACATGCAATATTAAACATTCCCCAGCAATGGCATCAGGTAGAAAGCAGGCAGCAGAATCAAAGGTTGCCATTACTAATTTTTGGGGAGAACCTGGGGAAATTCCATATGGGACCCTGAAAAAAAATATAAGTTCCTTTTATGGAAATTAATGAGAGAGGAAATGGATTTACTAAAGAATAAAAGGAAATAATAACTTAGGCTCTCAAAGATATACCATCTATGACATATAAAATATATGAGGAACCAGGATAGTTTTACTTATATGTAAAAGATATGTTCAGGTTCTATTTATTTTATTATTTTAAACATTCATCCATCTATCCATCCATCCATCCATCCATCCATCCTGTTACCTACCTGCCTGCCTACCTCCCTACCATCTAGCATGGATGTCGGCATGTACCTGCCACAGCATTTGTGTGGAGCTCAGAGTCACGTCTCTTCTACCATGTGGGCTTTGGGAATGATACTCAGGTTATCATGCTCGGTGACAAACTTATTTACTGACTCAGCTGTCTCACCAGCCCTGAATTTATTTTTATGTACTGTGAAATAAATAGAGACCTTCAAATTTAGTTAATTTAGCTTCTGCTAGAGAGAGACACACACACAGACACAGAAAGAGAGAGAGAGACAGAGAGAATGAGAGAGAGAATGTTTTGAATAGACAGAAAAGATATAGGGTTGCCTTGAAGGAAAATATGGAAGACATTACACACATCGTGTAACCTGTGAATCTTGATTTGATTTCATTTCCTTCTAAGAAAACAGAACAAAACATTTTAGTAAAGGGCCAGAGAACTGCAGACATGACCTCGAGTTCTTTATCTTTCCTTCTGGTGAGAAATAATGTGTACTTGTTCTTCTAAACCATTGAACTTTATAAACAAGTTATTATACATCAACTAAAAGCTACACAGATACTTTTATTGAAGTATGTAGGATTTTGGTTATAAAGAAAAACATTTGTTCCTATATAACACTGAAGATGAATGTAAGTAAAATATGAGACGTGCAAGATTTGCATAGCCTGTCAACAATCAAGCGTCAGTGAGATGGTGAGTACAGTGTGATGCACTGTATGTGCCGTTTGCTGTTTGTTTATTGTGCGATTTTAGCTTTCAAAAAGTGTGTGTATGTGGTCTTTTTAATATCTGCTCTTACCGATGCCGCCACTACACCTCCCCCCAACCCCAATTTTAAGATGTAGAAATGGGGATTCATGAGACTTATAGCTAACTAGCCAGCCTTTTCTCTACTTAATCATGTTGTTTTCTTGAACATATTTTCAGTATATTTTAAGTCCTGCACATCAATACTGTTTAGATTCTGAGATTTGAGTGGTCAGGAATTTTCTACATTAGATTTTTACACTAGAGTTCTCTCTGTGTGTCTCAGACTCATACAATGTGTAAGATGTTTGTGGAGAAAAGATTCTCAGATCTTCATTTGGAGAGTCACAGCACCAAAGAATAAATGCATGAAAGATCTGATATATATCAATCAATCTTTCAAACAATTCCTCCTAATGCCTCCAGATGTTTCCTAAACATAACAACATAACTCTTTATCTTTCCGATAGCCAATAGTAGCATTATTGTGTTCTTGGGGTAGAATTCCCAGGAACATACCTTGGGAAATGAAGATCAGCAATAAAAATTTTTGATTTTTTTATGATTGGTTTCAGTAAATTATAAACATTAAAAAATTGTAGGCTCTAAAGATGTATTATATAGTAAAAAATTTACCAAGTTTTGACATAACACCATGGAGTATGTACTTCTTAAACCAGAGGAAGATGGGCACTCTACAAGTAGCTGTGAGCAAGTAATTTGCTATCAAATTTTAGATTTCTATAGATGAAATCCAGATCTGAACCTGCAATAAATGTGTAGAGCATGTGTCTACTTGGTGTTCAAGTGTTGGTCTACAGGTTAATGTGAATGTGGAGGTTTCTTTCACAGCCTGGTGAGCATCTCCTTTTTGAACATGTGTGGAACATATTGAATTTTCAGGCTTTTTCTGGAAAGCTGCTAGACAGATTTCAGTTGGCTTTTATAATCAATAACATATATAAACATAATTGTTTAATTCTCCAAGGAATGATGGCTCACATAAATGGATTTCAAACAAGTAAATGTCCTATAACTCAAAGTTTTTCTCCTATTTTAAAGCATTTTGGAGGGAAACTTAAAAAACATTAGGTTCTGCATTATTCATGAATGTTTTGAATACAGTTTAACATTTTCATAATTTATAAATTGTTATATTGTGGTACGCTATGCTGAGAATGCCTTGGCAATGTAGACCTATTTATAGTGTCTTTGGGTTCTTGACTACTTCCCTAGACCCATTTCTGTTGTTGCTTTTTGTTTTAGATCTACAGAAATACCTGTTTGTCCTTTAGTTTTTTGCTTTTATCAAGAAAGCTAGAGCTGATTTTCCCCTCCTTCCTTCCTTCCTTCCTTTTTTAGAAGCATATAACATATGATTCTTAGCACATGGGCTTTTGCCATTTTCTTGGGCTGCTAGGATGTTTTCCTTGATGACTTTCAGATTCTGGGACAGTTGCATTGTCTAGGTTGCTAAATGAATAAGATAGGGTTAAACTCACAGTGCTTCTGTGTCTGATGCTGTCATTAAGATAAAAATGTACATTTACAACATGTTCTTGTCATATCATGCATAGCTTATATCTACATAAATTCTTTGATTCTATCATCTAATTCTAAGCATTTTAAATATAATCTCATTTTTTATAGTTTAAAACTAAGAATTTTTTTATACCAATGCCAGCTACTAACATTTGAAAATTAATACCTTTGTTTTATTTTTGTTCACTGGGTTGTGTGTGTGTGTGTGTGTGTGTATATACATTTAAAATAAAAATAATATGTAAACTAGATAATTTTGGGGGAGAATCAGTTGGGCTTAGTTAGACCAAAATCCTAAAAATTTCTCTTTCAAATTTGTTGTTAGATTAAAAATAAAAGATATTCTTCAGGTACTTTTTTTTTTTTTTTTCTTAGAGGTCGGCTAAGATGGGATTCTTTCTGTATTGCCCGAGGTACTCCCAAATTCCTGGACTGAATTGCTCCCTCCTGTCTTAGTCCAGAGTAGCTGGGCTACAGGTGTCAGCCGCTTTCCCTGTCCCTGGCAATTCAGGAACATTACTTCACTTCATGAGTTCTGGCAATTAATGAGAATCTATTCACAAATTAATTCCATAATTTAGATGTGCACATACTGGTCTCAGTTTGACAAACTAAAGATTTAAGATGCAAGAAAGATGGAGGTTGTATTTAATTGTTGTTTATTTGGTCCATGTGAGAGACCGTCCAGTGTTGGGTGCATAGATGTAGGTGTAGAAATATTGTACCGAGTAGCATGGGTATGCAGTATCAGTGTGTTAATAAGTTAAAAATATCTTTGTCAAAATAGTTTGCTTTTATTCAGTTTTATGTTGGGAACCCCACAGTAGATACACAGTATGTTTGAGACAACAGTAATGCATTGCAGAGCTGTCAGAACAAATTCTGCCTGTGCTGTAATTTTAACTACTTCTTTGACAATTTTATATGTGTATGTAATGTATTTTCATCGTATCCAGCCCTGTTCTCTTGCTTGTCCTCCTCCCACTGCCTCTGAAACCTCTGGCCTCATAACTTTTAGTTTTTATAACCACTGCATTTAAATGCAGTTACTTGTGTGAGCATGTGTGTGGGGTTACTCACTCGATGATGCAACTTACCGGTGTCTACACCCCTGATGAAAAATGGCTTCCCCACCCTCAGCAGCTGTTAACTCCCAATAGCTCTTCAGCTTCTGGTGGGTCCTCATCTGTCCCTCTAGAATCCATCCTGTAATATTGACCATCTGGCTCGTGTGCAGGGTTTCTGTGGATAAGCATAGATGCTATGAGTTCATGGGCGCAAAGGACTTCTTATATGTGGAATACAGCATTTCATAGCATTCCTTCTATCCTGGGGCTGGGAAATTCATCTGCCCTCCCTGCTATGATGTTCCCTAACACTATGGCAATGGGGGTGATAGAAATGTCCCATGAGTGCAGACCACTGAAAAGTCACTTATTCTCTGTGTTGTGACCAGTTATGAGTGAGCATTCGGTGCTGCCTGCTGCCCAGAGAAGTTCTTTGGCCAAGACTGAGAGCAGCATTAACCTCTGTATATAAGCAAAGATATTTTGAAGGCATTTTGACCTATGTTTATTTAGCAGAACAGCATTTTAGGTTCTCCCTGGGTTTATAGTACCCAGGCATGATTTCCCTGCTGTGAAGCACCTTAAATCAATCAGAAAATACAAATTCTTTTTCTTCTTTAAATATATATTTTATCTGTATGAGTGCTGTATCTGCATGTACACCTGCAGGCCACAAGAAGACATCAGTTCACATTCTAGGTGGTTGGGAGTCACTGCCTGGTTGCTGGGAATTGAACCCAGGACCTCTGGAAGAGCAGCCAGTGCTCTTAACCACGGAGCCATCTCTCCAGCTCCCCAAATACAAATTCTTAAACAGGTGGTATTTAGAACTTATGATTAGGGTGCATGGCCGCAATTGCTTTGTAAATATCACCATTTAGGTTAATGTGTGAGCACCACAGCTTAATATTTCACTTGAATTCAACTAAAAATAGTTTCCTTTAAAAAAAAAAGTTGTATTTTTATGTGTGTGTGCAGGGGTTCTCAGAGGCCAGAAGAGGGTGTCAGATCCTCTGGAACTGAAGTTTTAGGCAGTTATGAACCTTCTGATGTGGATGCTGGGAACCGAACTTGTGCCCTCTCTCGGAGCAGCAAGCACTGTAAGCTGCTGAGCCATCTCTCCTGCCCCAAGTTAGTTATTTGTAGATGGTGTAACTTGCTTCAAGGAAGACAAGAGGTGGATTTATTTTACTTGTAAGGTAGCATGAGAGAAAATAAGAATACTGTGTGTGTGTGTGTATACATTTGTGTACATATGTTTGGTGCCAGCACCTTATTTGTAGTCACTGTAAGACATGATTAAATTTAATTTAATTTATCCTTTAATAGGAATAAATCCCCCTTTTCACTTTTTAATTTTTTTAAATTTTATTAATTACAGTTTATTCACTTTGTATCCCAGCTGTAGCCCCCTCTCTTATCCCCTCCCAATTCCAACCTTATTCCCTCATCTCCTCCATCCCTAGTCCATGGATAGGAGAGGTCCTCCTCCCCTTCCATCTGACCCTAGCTTATCAGGTTTCATCAGGAATGGCTGCATTATCTTCCTCTGCAGCCTGGTTAGGCTGTTCCCCCATCAGGGGGACGTGAACAAAGAATCAGCCACTGAGTTCATGTCAGAGACAATTCCTATTCCCATTACTAGGGAACCCACTTGGACACTGAACTGCCATGGACTATATCTGAGCAGGGGTTCCAGGTTATCTCCATGCATGGTCCTTGGTTAGAGTATCAGCCTCAGAAAAGACCCCTGGGCCCAGATTTTTTGGTTCTGTTGCTCCTTGTGGAGCTCCTGTCCCCTGCAGATCTTACTATTTCCCCCTTCTTTCATAAGATTCCCTGCACTCTGCCCAAAGTTTGGTGATGAGTCTCAGCATCTGCTTTGATACCCTGCTGGGTAGAGTTTTTCAGAGGCCCTCTGTGGCAGGCTCCTGTCCTGTTCCCTGTTTTCTCCTTCTTCCAATGTCCATCTCATTCACCTTTCTGAGTGAGGCTTGATCATCTTACCCAGGATCCTCCTTCTTGCTTAGCTTCTTTACGTGTACAGATTTTGGCATCTAACTCCCCTCCCCCTTTTTGAGACAGGTTTTCTAACTAGAGTTTGAACTGAGTCAGATAGGCTGGCTTGTGAGCCACCCTTGTGATCTTCCTGTCTCCACTTGGATGCACTGCTGTGTCAGTTTTGGGGATAAACTCAGGTCCTCTTGGTTGTATGGGATCTCCTTAGCCCTCTTGTCATCTTGCTTATTTTTAAAAGAAACCTGAAGTTTCTATCAAGAAGCACATTACTATGAAACTCAGGAGGCTGGAAAAGTACCAGTTCTGTGAGACTTTAGGATCTAAAGTTGTTTTTGTTAAGAATTGTAAGAGCATAAAATAGGGCTTTATTTACCCAGTCATTTTTGAAGTCACTCGAAAAGAACTTTGGGAGGTAGCTCTTTGGTAGAACACTTCTTTGCATCTGGGTTTGTTTCTAGCCCCACACAAAAAAACTCAACAAAAACTGTCTGGAGACTTTTTAATTACATTTTGGATTTTTAGTGACTTAAGGAAAATATTTACTAATATAAAGTATTTTAAAGTGCTAGGCAGAGAAGAATTTCATGTTTATTTTTAAAGCCGACATGTATAATTATTACTAGTGAAATAATTGAGGCTGCTTATAAATCTAATATGTAATAACTCAAAACATGTAACATTATTTTTCAGTGTTACTAATGAAGCAGATGCAGAACTTTTGCTGCTACTCATGCTTTTTCTACTCAAAGAAAGGAAATAAAATACTGTGGAGGAATTGAATTTCCTAGCAGATAAGAATTATATGAAATAACCATGTACATGGCTCACCTCATTATGTTTGAATAGCATTTGTTTAATTTATAATTTTTCCTAGCACTTTCAAGATTTATTATATTATGGTATAAGAATTTACCTTATATGTTCAGGAATAAGACATTTAATGCCACATTGACCATTATGAGTTTTATACAGCTTATACATGAACATGCATTCTACATTTCCGTATGCAGTGAGATTAAGAGGTTCACACCTTTAAAAATGTTAGAGGAACGCTCTATAAATTCCAAGTTTATTGTAGTTCACTGTAGTTTTATTTTTAATTAACAATCTCTTTTGGCCAGGAAACAGCAATTCTGACTAATAATTCATACATAGTGATTATAAACTAGGGAAATGCTGTTTAGCCTTATCTTTCTTTTTTGAGATCCATATGAAAAATGTTGTCAATAGAATTTTTAAGATTTCAGAATAACTTAATTCATACGCTTATTTTAAATGTATTGATTTATATACTTATTTTTAAAGAAGAGTGTGGAGGTTACAAGGAGTTGAAAGGGATTCTTGCTTACCACTATCTGATTAACAGAGAATTAGACAGAGGAGTTAGAATTTCTTGTGGGGATTTTTCTGGCAAGGTAATATTGGTTCGTTGGTACTGTGTTCTAGGTGAATATGTCTGCCCACAGGAGCGCTGTGGTGTGGGCTGTGCTGGCCGCTCATTGGGCAGTGCTGTGTGAAGAAGGCTGCTCCTATGAGAACTCATAGAATGAATTTGTTGTGCAAGTGGGAATCAAAGTTATTTACACATTATATTTTGTAGTTCTTGAAACTCATAATTAAAGATAAAATGTCCTCTTTGCCTTGACTGATTTTTCCCCCCCGCAAAGACTTGGATACGATAAGAACAATTTTGTTGACAAAAATTACTAAATTTATTTGCATTCTATTTCTTAATCCTTTTTCTATTACACTTTGTAATTCTGAATCCATCTCTAACTTGGACAAGTAGCCTCATCCTTTTGGTTTCCTGTTGACATGAGTGAGAGTGGCAGGCTGACAGGCACTCTTTTTAAGGAAGTGTGAATAATGAGTTGACCTTTCCACTGTTTTTTCCCCCTAAACTTTGTACGTTTATACAACTTGGTAAGCTATTTCTGTCATGTAAACTGTCCCTCCTTGTGATAATGCTTCTGAAATTTGTCTTGATGGAAATGTTAGCTTTTGTTATTGCCTTTAAAAAAGTGCTCCAAGTAAAACCAATAGCTCTTGCCTGGAGAAATCTTTTTTTTATTATAATAGTAACAACATAAAATAGAAGAAAATGTGAAGGTGTCACATTACAGGATTTCATGGATGCTTGTTTAGTGGGCTGGGATCTATTAGTTAGAATGAAACAAAAGTTATCTATGTCAGCTTATCCTGAAGCACATGTTACATTATGCAGGTTGGTTTTAATTTCGTTTAGTTCCTTGAGTCCTACATTAAGAGTCAAACATCTGTCTTTGTGCAAGAAATGAGATTCACAGATAATATTCTGTCCAGCAGAAACTGATGTTCGGAAGCCTATCTTTACATATAATGGCCAGAGAAGTGGACTAGCTCTTTGTTTATACTGTGCAGCTATACCGTAATTACTATTCTGAATCTTCCCCAGGCACTGCATTGCAAATCTTTCCTATAATCTACATGATTTGTTATTTTGCAGAGAATAATATATCTTTTGTTTTAGTTTCCTTAGTTCCTTTCTGCTTTTTCTGTAAAAGTGCCTTGCCTGTCAACCAGCGTGTTTATTGGTAACCTACTTTTACTAGCCTGGGTTCAGCTAGACACTATAGATAAATGAAGAAGTTCTGAGAGTTTATAATCCCATAGACATTCACAATGCTCATGAAAAAGTGAGTAGATCTAAGCACGTGTTACTATGAGGATGCCTAACGTAGTCTGGAGAGTGCAAGTTTATGAGGAATTGATGTTTAAACTGAGATTGTTAAAAAAGTGGTTGTTTCTATTTAGAGAGAGGAGGATGCTTTTTATTGTTGTTTTTGCTTTTGGTTTTTCAATACAGTGTCTGTGTAGCCTTGGCTATCCTGTAACTCACTTGGTAGACCACTCTGGCCTTGAACTCACAGAGATCTGCCTGCCTCTGCCTTCTGAGTGCTGGGAATAAAGGTGTGCATCACCACCACCCAGCTAGGAGCTTACCTCATTAGATGTAGTATACAACATTATGGAAGACATATTTCAAGATGAGTATAATGGCTCAGATTTGTAATCCTAGCACTTGAGATGCTAAAGCAGGAGGCTTGCTGCAAGTTTGAAGCTAGCCTGGGCTACATAATGAGTTCAAGACCAGCCTGGACTTGAGTGAGATCCTGTTTCAAACAACCAACCAGTAACAACAGTAACAAAATCCAGATGGCTGTATTTTAGAAACAGAGAAATCTGACATTAAAAAAGGGGGAGTAAAATGGAGAGCAGCATGGGGTAGGGTCTTCATAGACTATGTTCCATTATATTACAGCCTCACATAGATATAAAAATCCACTGTTGCTCAATTCCTTAAAATAAAGTGATATATTTTAATGTAACATAGGTACATCCTTCTGTGTATTTGGAATCGTCCCTCGATTACTTATGATTCCTAAAACAATGCAGATGCTCTATAAATAGTTGTTACTTGGTTTTGTTTAGGAAATGGTTAAATAGCCTTTTCTGAATGTTCTCTCTCTGTGGTTGGTATCGTCAGTTAAACACGGCCGCCATTTTGTGTTACTTCTGCTGTTGTGAGTCACACCATGCATTTGGCACCAGGCTTTGTGCTGAATGCAGTGAGGGAAGTACTCCACGGTCTATGGGAGGCTTCCCAGGCTCCTGATCAGTGAGCAGTGCTGGACTGCATGTTACAGCAACAGGGTGGGAATGGCTGGTACTGGATTGTTTCTTCCTAGAACCTGGAGTTCTTGTGGGACATAGGATGAAAGCAGTGTTTTCCTCGTGGTGCGTTTCAGCCTGGGAGTTAGCCAAACTGATGTGGGAAAGAGTAAGTTCTTTCCAGGCAGAATGGTGCCTTCAGTAAGTCAGGATCTCTATTCTGGATCTTTTCCTGTTTCAAAATAGTCCCAACCCCTGCGTTTGTAAGAACTGCTTTAAACCAACGGAGTAAACTTGAAATGGCGTGTGGGGAAGATAATGGCCTCTTTCTGGTATAATTCACACAGTGGTCAGGGACTTTTCGTGTTCTGTATGCTGACACAGCATTGGCTTAAAGAAGTAAGTGCTTTGCTTGGTCAGTACATATTTTGGGGTGTAGTTAAGGAGCTGGAACTCATGTCTGCCTTTATGGCCATATTTTCCTCCCTAGGTTTAAGTACCTCAGGTACCCCAAACTGTCTGTATCTGTCTTAGGATGTAAAGCTGATCCTGGCTCAGACTTTTTAGAGTCATGATCAGCATTTCTTTTTTAAACCAAACAAATAGAACAAGAATTGTCAGAGTGTCACACGTAGTACTGTTTTCTGAAGTTGGTTGTATTTTATTTTGATTGTGTATTTGTGTGTGTGTAAATAATGCGTGTAAACAACTGGTCTTGATATAATGTATTCCCCACTGTGTAAATGTTCACTTCTGTTTTTGTGTATAGGATATGGTCACAAATTCAATATTCTGTCTTTTCTCCAAGGCTTTAAAAACATCACGTTTCTTCAGTTATAAGGTAAAATAGTGTAGTGCTTGCAGTGGACTTTGAAGCCAGGTTCTCTAGGTTGGAATGCAGGCTCTACTGTTTACTAGCTGTATGGCCTTTGGCAACTGTTCTGATGTCTCTGTGGTGCCATGGTGACTTTTGAATAATGTGAATTGTGTGTAGATTGCATCACACAGTAGCACTCCATAAAAGCTACTTGCTGTTGTTACTGTTTTGAGTGTTAGTATTACTGAAAGGTTTTCATTTCTCCTAGAAGGGCTTTTCACACAGGGCCTCAGTATCTGATTCCCACAAAAAGAGGCAGTAGTTTCATTCATCTAGTTAATTTGTTACAAATTTCATTGTCTACAGGAATTCTAACTTTGCATTAATTTAATGGAAGGCCACCAGTCTCTGTTTTATAAAACATATCAAGACTATTCCCACTTCACTAGGTGATGTATCCTGGTGTATCAAAGATGTTGTAGGAACATGTGAACTTGACTGCCACATGCTGCCCTTTGAGTAGGTATCTGGCTTACAGATTTTAATTGAATTTAATAGTGGCTGCAGGCTGGCATTATGGCCTCATAAAACGCATCTACCATGTTTTTGTTCACTGTTACTCAGAGTTGTGCACATGCCTATATCTGTGACCTAAGCTTCAAGAGGAGTTTGGAGAAAGATGCAATTTAAATGATCAAGAATCTTCACAATGGGTACAATAGTTGAATTTGGGGTTGAGTGGAGAGTAAGACTCTTCCAAGGAAAAGGAGTTCAGGTACTCACAGAATTTCATACGAAGCTGTGAAAGCTGCAAATTTTAGAATGCTCACATGAGAGAAAAGTAAGCAGAGGGAACTTATTTCTTAAAGACACCAGTTACATTAAAATTTGTAATTACAAATATTTATTTTATGTGAATGAGTGTTTTGCCTGAGTGTGTGTTTCAGATGTAGTCCCTGTGGACTCCAGACAATGGCAATAGAGATACTGTGCAGCTGGATCTGAACTCAGGGCCTCTGTTTGGAAGAGTAGCAAGTGGTCCTCCCTTATGAGCCATCTCTTCATCCTTCAGTTTTCATTTTTGAAAGGGCTCACAGAGGAAACAGAAGTATAAGTTAAGTACATAGTTTAAATAGCATTAAAAGATTGCATTTTTAAAATTCTGTTTTATATAACCAGCCTTCTTTTGTAGTGAATACTTAAGCCCATTTTATTATGATTTTTAGTGAAGCACACTTCTGTATATTTGCCTCCTCTTGTGGAACCTTAGCTCCAGTTGGCATGTACAACTAATAGCTTCCAGAATTGCAGACAGTGAAAGCATTGAAAATTCACAGGCCTTTGCAGGGAAAGCCACTCTACCTCACAGAATAACTAGTCCAGCATATCAGTACTGTTGGAACTTTTTTCACAGAATCCTTAGGCACTTAGGTTAGTAACTCTGAGTGTTACATAGCTATAAGCACTAAGCAAATTTTCTTATCCTCACTTGCAACAGTGTCCTAATTATAGAAGAGTCAATATCCTCAAATGTTTGGGTTGACAGATTTCTCAAGGCTTTGAAGCTGTGTGTTTCTAATACACTTTTTTCTTTGTAAACCATTGTTACTAGAAATTTATACATACCCATGTAAAAAGCAAAGTCATGTTAAATCTTATACATATATATTATATGCACACACACTCTACTTCTATATGTGATCCTTCTATACTTTGAAGTACACATGCAAATGTTTTACTGTTTTATTTCATTTTTTCAGTAAAATGCTGTTTCATTAAGTCATCTTTTATTTTATGATTTTAGTCAGATGTTCTATCGTCTAAGTTATTAATATCCTCCTTCACTAGCCAAGCTGTCTAGGGACTGTGGAAAATTATAGTTGCAATTTATGGATGCTGGGAAAGAATGAGGCAGTTAGTCTAGGAAAACAGAGTAAACTGAGCCCTTACCAAGGTGAGGATAATGAAACGAGTCAAAGCGAATTTCTTTCTTTTTCTTCATTAATGTATTTATTTGTTCATTTTACTTCCCAGTCACGACCCTACTCCCTCCTGTCCTCCCAGTCCTCCCCTCCCACACACTCCGCCCATTCTTCCCCTCCCCACCTCCCAGGTACCAACCCACCTGGCACAGCAAGTTGCATCAGGACTAAGTGCTTCCTTTTTCGCCGAGGCAAGACAAGGCAGCCCTGCTAGGGAGACGGGATCTAGAGGAAGGTAACAGAGTCCAAGTCAGAGAGAGACAGCTCCCATTCCAATTGTTAGGGGACCCACTTGAGGACCAAGCTGCCCATCAGCTTCATATGTGTAGGGGTCTTGGGACCAGTCCATGTATTTTCTTTAGTGGTCCAGTCTTTATGAGCACTCATGGGCCCAGGTTAGTTGGTTATGTAGGTCTTCTTGACCCCTTCAGCTCCCCAGTCTTTCCACTAACTCTCCCATAAGACTCCCTGAGTTCCGCCTACTGTTTAGCTGTGCGTCTGCGTGTTTCCATTATCTTCTGGATGAAGCCTCTCAGATGCCAGTTATGCTAGGTTCCTATCTGCAAGGATAGCAGAGTATCATTAATAGTGTCAGGGGCTGGCTTTTTCCCATGCAGTGGGTCTCAAGTTGGACCAGTCATTGGTTGGCCGTTTCCTCAATCTCTGTTCCGTCTTTCATCCCTGCACATCTTGTAGACAGGACAGATTTTGGGTGGAGGGTTTTGTGGGTGGGTTGGAGTCCCTCTCCTTCCACTGGAAGTCCTCCCTGGCTACAGGATGTGGCCACTTCAGTGTCAGTGTCCCCTGTTGCTAGGAGTATCATATGGGGTCACCTCGTATCTTCCCAGGAGACTCCCACAAACCAGGACTCCAGCTTGTCCCAGAGGTGCCCCAACACCAAAGTGAATTTCTTTATATGTGGAATTCAGGTGTCATTCAGTTTCCAATACAGTGAGACCTTGCTATAGCAGTATAAGAGGGTCTTCAACTGTTCTGTTGTTTAGAATATTGAACACAGGGTACCTTATGAAATAGATCAAATGACTGGGGTGAGCTGTTGTTGATGGTGGGAACCAATTGCTGCATCAACACTTAACATTTTTTTTCTGTTTAAATTTGTATCATAATTAGAAATAAAATCGTTGAGATTTGGGTCGGGGAATCAGTTGAACTGAACTGGGTTTTTCTGGTAGTTGTTATGGAGTATATAATGTGCAGTGAAATGTGTGGTCAGTCAGCATGAGAAAGTGTAAGCTGTGTTGCACAACCACACTTGACATTTATGAAGTTCATTTTAAAGAAGCTTTAACAACATCACCGATGCTGACGGCCACCCAAGCAGCTGTCATGATTAATGTGACGGGAAGAGCACTGGCGAGTCACAAACCCTGAATAAACCAAACAAGAGCTTACCAAATCTGGGCTATTTATTTTCTGAGTAAGTTTACGTCACGAGGCATCCTATTGCTAACTACTGTCACTGAACACTTGTCACATGCCAGGTGCACCCTCCTAAGTGCTTCCTAAGTAACTCATTTAATTCTCTCACAAAACAGGGTGAGAATTCCCACTTCTTCCCTTTGCCCTCGTCTTTTCCAGACCTGCTTTTGCAGGAAAGTGAAGTTATTACTCCATTCCACATGATAGCCAAGGGTCAGTCTCAGTGTAAAGAGGACGTTTTAGTGTTTTCAGTGGTGACAGGCAACTGTAGCTTTTAAGTGCCTGACTTCTTACAGTGAACACATTCTGTTCTGAGAATTGTATCAAGTCTCTTACTGTGTATATTTTATAAAATACATAGATGAATGTATCATGGCACTAGTACTGCTTTATTAAAGCGTCTGCATTTGCTAAGAGCTGGAGACTGCTGTAGTAGACTTTGACCACTATCCTGACTGTCCTAGTTCTAGTAGTACTAACATCTATAGGAATTTCTAGTTCTAGATGCACAGAAAGCTCTTGTGTATATTATTTTCAAAAGAAGTGTCCATCATTTGTTTTGGATTACTTACTGTGATACCTGTCTAGATTTTTCCGACATAGTTTGTCAAGTACTTTTAACATTCTGAGTTGTCTATGTACTTGGTCCTAAGTTTTATTTATTTATTTTTTGAATGTGTGACGTGTATATATATGTGTGTGTGTGTGTGTATCACAGTACATATGTGGTGGTCAAAGGACTGTGTTCTGGAGTCACATCTCTCTATCTTTAAGTGGGTGCCAGGGATCACCTCAGAGTGCCAAGCTTGTAGGGCAGGTATGTTACCTCCTAAGTCACCTCACCCCCTTACCCCCCATCCTGAGTGTGCTTGAATGCATCAAAAAATCCACTTTGACTCTTAAAACATTTTTGTTAACAAATACCTCCTGGTTGAAAGTTTATTTCTCTTCTGTGCATTAATATTAATAAAATGGTGTTGCATTTAGGGTAACCCAAATACATACTCCTCTGTATTTGGAATCATATGATCCTTAAAACAGTGAGAATGCTATGTAAATAGTTGTGCTGTATTGACTAGGGACTGATGATAAAAATAATGTCAATATACACAATGTAACTTTTTTTCTGAATACTTTCTCCCTGCGCCTGGATCTTCAGTTATTTTCAGCCATCGTTCATTTTATTTCTGTTAATGAGTCACACCATGCATTTGGTACTAGGCTTTGAGTTGAATGCAGTAAGAGGAATATTCCATGGTCCTGATTCTGTGTGATGCTTTCTAGTCACTTGTGATCCTTGAGCATCATTTCACTACATCTTTCAGCAATAGGAAGGGAATGGCTCATATTGAATTTTTTTTCCCTAGAATCCTGCTATTCCTGTGGGGTGTAGGGTAATAGCAGTGTTTATAAACATTCTTCTTGGGGAAAGTTTCTTTATGCTGCATTATCTTCCTGTTACACATATTTCTAGTGAAAAACTTTAAGTCTTCTGTAGCACAAACGAGGTTGTTCTGCATCAATCTCACTATTGAGCTGTCATGTCTAGCTTTGCTGTATCTGGCAAGAAGAATATTAAAAGTTCATCTTCCATTGCTGTCTTCATTATTACATATATTCACTTTCCAGATTTTGCCCACTCAGAAAGCTGAATCGAGCTTTTCTCATGGTGTGGTTTTATATTCCTTCTGTCTTCTCTGTACCTCCTCCCTCTTCCTCTCCTCTTTCACAGTCTGTTTTTTTTTTCTGTTTCTCTTTCTTTCTTCACCTCCATATCATTTACCCCACATATGAATTCAGAGTTGGCTTCTGTCAAGTTGAATGGAAATATTATTTTGAGTGTTGTTTACCAAAAATGTTAATTAATAGAAATACAACTTTTTTTGGGGGTGGGGGAAGCCCAGAAAAATTATAAATCAATTCTTGGTAACTTTTAGTAACCTTAAATTTATCATTTTTTCTTCTTACATTAAAAAATGTCATCTGCTGTCTCTGACATGAACTCAGTGGCTAGCTCTTTGACCACCTTTCCCTGATGGGGGAGCAGCCTTGCCAGGCTACTGAGGAGGACAATGGAGCCAGTCCTGATGAGACCTGATAAGCTAGGGTCAGATGGAAGGGGAGGAGGACCTCCCCTATCAGTGGAGAGGAGCATGGGAAGAGATGAGGAAGGAAAGGTAGGATTGGTAGGGAATGAGAGAAGGAGCTACAGATGGAACACAAAGTGAATAAACTAATATAAAAATAAAAATTTAGTAAAAAATGTCATCTTTTTTAGTTTCTATTTCTGCTTTGACTGGTGAACTCCATTTCATTTATTGCTTATATTTGTAATTTTTAGAAGATATTTTTAAAACTTTAAAAAAATCTTTGATAGGACAAGATTCTGATATTTTTATTAGTCAATTTAAAAGTAGCAACAATAATGGGAATTTAAAATCAAGAAAGGCTAATATTGGAGAGTGTTCTCATTTAGTGTGGATCAGGAGTTTCTATACTTCAAGAGACATAGAGACAGATACTCTGGTCAGAGGGCTTGTTCTGGAATCACTGTAGATTCTGCACTGCTTTTCAGTGAACCGTTTCTTTTCCTCTCTGTCTAAAGCATCTCTGAGACCTCTTCTGCAATATGTTTCTCTTAGAGTGGAACTTTTTTTTTCTTTTGAGAGCTAGACCACCTAATTGTAGAGGTGGAGGAAAATTTTCCCTTTATCCTATGAGTGCTCAGTGGAGCAACTTAAATGGGTACAAGGTTGTGCAGTGGCTCTGGGTGAAGGCTCTTGGGTGGTGGACGGACAACGGGATGTGAAGACTTCCTGAGGGATGGAAATAGAGGACAGTGCTGTGACAGAAGTCTGGTCAGGTGTGTTTCTGGCCAGTGAACTTTAGGAAGAAGACTGCAGTCAATTGTATTCTGTGAACTTTACAGAAAGTCTGGGGGGGGGGGAGAATCAAGGGGAAGCCAGAGGAATCTGAATTCTGAAGCAGGCTCTAAACCTCCCTCAGGTTGTCACAGCATCACTTTCTGGGGTATTGCTTTCTGAGCTCCAGCACTCCTGAGCTCCTTGAACATGGAGCATTTCTAAGATCTCAGCACCCTTTTACAGGACTCCCAGGTGAAGATCAGGAGCATAGTCTGTGGGTAAGACACATAAAAACCATCATCTGACCAGAACACATTGAGGTCCTTTCTTTTTAAAAATGCTGTTTCAAGTACCTTATAAAATTTATTTTTATTATTTTATAAGTGTGTCATGTGTTTATGTGCACTATGTGCATGCCATGCCTGTGGAGGCCAGAAGAGGGCACAAGACCCTCTCATAATGGAGGTACAGTGAGTGACCAGGTAGGTGTTGGGAATCAAACTTGGGTTCTCTGGAAGAGCAGCCAGTGCTCCTAACCACTGAGCCATCTCTCCAGCTCCTGTTTCTAATCTTTAAATTTTATGTCCTTTGCTCTCTGAAGAAAATTATATACAATTATTATTGGGTCCTACAATAACGTATTGAAATTTTATGGCTATGTGCTCAAATTTTAATTCACCTAATGTACGTCAATTGTTTGTTGCTAAAACAAAAGAACCCTCAAGAAAACAAAGGCCAGGGAGATAGTTCAGTTGTTAAATGTTTGCTCTATAAGCACAAGATCCCACGTTCAGTCCTTAGCACTTGTAAAAAGCCCAGCATGTACTTGTAACCCCAGTACCAGGAACGGGGAGACAGGGTGGTTGGGGCTTGCTGGATGGCCACACTAACCTAACTGGTGAGCTCCGGGTCACCTTGACAGAATCTTGACAATAACACCCAAGGTTGATCTTTGGCCTCCGTACACACAGGCACATATGTATCATATACCTCCTCACACCCCAAGGGGGAAAATTAAGGGTCTAGGCAATCTAGTTTTTCAAAGCTTTGAGATAATTAGATCTTCACTGGGCCTTCTGTAGATAATCCACCAGCTGCTTATTTATTCATTATGTGAACAAGACTTACGTAGCCTGAGACAAAAAACAAAAGTTAAAGCCATTAGTCTCCCTAGTCAGATGCTGACTTAGGCTGAGGCAATCATGAACGACTGGTAGGCTCATTCCTGGAGGAGATGTGTCATCATCAAATTACATCACAGTGGAGTACAATCTCATACATCCTTTCAAAGAAGATCAGTGTAGGATGGTGACGATCAACTTTTATAGCTTCTCCGTATTTCATAGTACTGGTACTGTACAGAACTAATTAGGAAACGGCCTATATTACCATTCCTTTATCTTTCGAATTCTTTTCTCTTCCCTTAATATTGTCTCTTTGATAAATGCCCTAAAGTAGGTATAGTTTGTACTTCTTGGTTTCCGATGTAGCTTCTCCCAAAATGTTAGAAGTTTAGAACTAATGTAGGAAACAGCATATGATTATTATTGTTGATGTAAAAACCCATATTTTAAAATTCTTTCATAAATATTTATTTTTCTGCCAGGTGTGGTGGCATCCACAGGTAATTCTGGTTCTCTGAAATCTGAGGCAGAAAGACTGCAGATTTGTGACTCGCTGGGGGCCAGCCCTATGCTGCACAGTGAGGCCCTCTCTCAGGAAAGACAAAACAAGAGAGACAATAAATCTTGCTGATTAAAGAGGTTCTGGACAGTATGCTAAAACAACTGCTAATTGTATAAACTATTTGCATATGCCACATACTTTAACCACAGCAGTAAACAGGGCCAGTCACCTTCATGGAGAAAAGGAAGGGTAGTAGAATAGAATCAGGAAGGGTTGGTTTTTGGCAGCTGTTTTCTTGACAGGCTGCTAGAGCTTGTTTCTCCCAGCAAGGACAGGATCTACTGTGGGAGGGTCTCAGCAAGGGGCCAAATCGTAATAAGAGTTATTTTTATAAAATAGGTCTCACTGTACTGGCAAAGATTAGCCCTCTGTGGGTAGAATCAGCTTTATTATAGTTCACATTCTACTCGTCAATAATAAATGAGGAAGAGTCTATCTGTTGATTTAACATAAAGATAGCATATGAAGTTGTAAGTGCATTTGATATTTACATGTTTAAAAATGTTTAATGTGTTAGTGCGACTTACAGAATTAAAGGAGGAAACTCTGATAGTGGGGGAAACCCAGGTTTCATCTTGTTCTGTAGGCTGTCCGCTCTGCTGATTGTTTACTTTTCATTTAGAAACTTGTTTTCATGTATTTTTTTTTCTTGGTGTTCTAGCCCAAAAGTTTTTGCTTACCCCAGTATCTTAAAGGGGGCCCTCTAGGTTTTCTTCTGGAGTTGGAGAACTTTAACTTTTACATTAAGGTCTTTGATCTGTTTTAAATTGGTTTTTGTTCAGTGGAAGATAAGAACCTAATTTTGTTCCTTTGCAGTTAGAAATCCACTTTTGCTGATAACCATTTGTTGAATAGTTGTCTTTTCCCCCTCATGTATGTTTTTGTTTCAGATGAGGGGCCAATATCTAGAATTCACAAATAATTTCAAGAATTGAATACCAAAGAAACAAAAATTGGTAAACAAATGGGAAAATAAATGGAATAGACAATTTAAAAAAATAACAAGTGGACAATAACTGTTTTTAAAAGTGTTCAGTATCCCTAGCCATCATAGAAATGCAAATTAAAATGACTTTGAGATACCTCCTCACCCTGATTGGAATAGCTGCCTTCAACAATCTGACCATAAATGTTGGAGAGGTTGTGGAGAGAAAGGAACCACTATTCACCATTGGTGGAGGTGAAAACACAGCCATTCATGGAATCAGCCGAGCTACCAAACAATTAAAATAGAACTACCACATGACCCAACTATTTCACTCAGTGCATATAGCCAGCTAAGTTCATATCCTACCATAGAGATATTTATACCCTCTGCGTTTATTGCTGCTTTATTCACTTTATTCACCATAAGAATTGGAGTCAACTTAATTGTCTACTGACAGATGCATGGGTGCTGAAGGTCTGATGCATGCTCACATATGCACGTGTGTGTGTATGAACACCATTCATTTCTGTGTGTATGAATACTATTTAGCTCCAAAGGGAAAAAAATGTAATTACAAAATTTGCAGGAAAATAGATGGATTTACACTATACAATTTTAAGCAAGGCCACACAATCTCAGAAAGAAAATAAAATGTTTGTCATATATAGCATATAACTATTAATATATGTATAAGTACAAACAAGTATTCAAGTTGGTCCAGTATTACATGTGGAAAAGAAAACAAAGGCTTAAAGGGGATGAGGAAGGACCGAATGTGGGTAATGAGCACAAGTGAAGAGGAGATAATGCTAATTGTTCTAACTCTGTCATGGATCTTTTTTTTTTTTTTTTGGTGGTGGGCAAGTGCATAAAATATATTTGATAGTAAAAGTGTAAAGTCTAGTGTGAAGTGCCATGGCATTCTCTGGAATAGCCACTCAAGCTGTGTAGAAATTCATTGAGAGATAAAGGTTTGGGGTATGTTTGCTAGTTATGTATAGTATAGTTTATTAAAATTAAAGATAACAAAAAGAAACCTAGAAAAGGACAGGTAGGGCTTAAGGCTCCTTTGCATGAGGCGCCTAAGAAAACCCATGGTCTTAGGGTTGGTGTTTCTCACCAACCAGTTGCGTGGTCAGATTTTAGGTAGTTTAGTGGGTAATTTTTCTGTTCTTTGAAATAATCAGTGAAAAAATCAGAAGACTTGAGTGTGAAAACCACATATCCACTAGTGGCTTTGATGTGTAATTATTTCTCCCTTCAGGTAGGCAAATTTAATGACTTTGAAGGTTGCTTAGCCCTTTGAAGATGGCAAATGGTGAGGCTCCTATTGACACTACAGCTATATAGGACCTGATAAAATTTATGATACGACAGAGAGGCTGCTGTCTAGGTGGCTTGTTAGGGAGCTAATAGTTATTTACCTGTTTTTTCGCGGCAGTATTCTCTTTCTCTTCCTCCCCTCCCGTCTCTCCTTTTCTCTTTGTCCCATCCTTCCATTTTGCCCTACCTTCTCTGTAGTCAAGGGTGACCCTGAACTTCTGGTCCTTCTGCCTCCATCCCTCCAGTGCTGAGATCACAGGCTTGCACACCACACCTGCTTTATTGGTGCTGAGGTTCAAACTCAGCACACTAGGCAAGTGTTATGCCAAGTGAGCTCATACCCACCCTCCTTACAGTATTTCTGAATTATGCATTAGAAAGGAATCGTTTCTATTGGTATTAGATGATATTTTTCTAATTGTTATTTTCTAGCCATTATATAAGTGTAGCCCATTTTAAAAGTAACTTTTGTACTTGAGATTTAAAGAGAAAACATTTTAGCCTTTTAGAAATAATGGCACCATAAAATAGAACTTTTCTAAAAAATATTTTTTTAATTTTTTGAGATTAAGATTCGGTAGATCTTGCCTGTTTTTCATTTCTCAGTGGTGGCAAAATGATATGAGGTAGAGGTAGTAAGTTCGTTAACCGAGTGCTGTTTTTGGATAACTTGAAGTATATTGAAGCAATCTAAGTGTCTTGCAGAAAGCTAAAGGAGAGTTTGTCATTTTCTTTGTCAGCAGTATTCAGGGCAATTGTTTTGTATGCATAATAATCTAAAGCCTAATGTACAGTTTCAAGTCATCTATAACCTTGACAAATCAAGTCTTTCATGGTCTGTGCTCTTTCTTCTTTATGCTGCTTCGCTCCAAGGCTGCTTCTGTGTCATTCCTAACCGAGCTAGTGAAATAACTTAGCTGGTCGGCATATTTTGTTGCAAAAGTCATTCTCTTTTGATCTTAACAAGATCAACCCTAGTCATTTATCATTAGTCTGTTATCTTGATGAAAGAAGAACCTTGAGTCGATTTATTTTATTACACATCAGCTTGATGTGCGAAATTACTTACTGTGGCTGTATTTACAGCTGCTAATTCCCAGGAAAACAGGTGTCTTTATATTATGGAGCCCACTGGAATTCAGACCTTTCTCTTTTTATAAGTGGATCCATCAAGATGTCAGAATCTTCAGTTATTTAGTGTCATTTTTTTTAATGTTTTCAAAAGTTGTTACAATTGTGTAGATACTTAGATGAATTAGGGAAACCGTATTAAGGGTAAGTCTTTAAAAACATTTATTAATTACATTTTGTATCCCAGCTGTAGCCCTCTCCCCTGCCCCCTCCCAATCCTACCCTTCCTCTTCTTCTCCTGTGCTCTTCCAAGGATAATTCTTAGGAAAATGATGCATGAGGCAGTTCATATAAGATTTGACTATGCTCATCATATTGCTTTGGAATAAGTCATTTTTGTTAGGAATGCATATATTAATAAAAATAATTGCTGGTACTGGCTTTAGACAACACACTCATCTAGATATAATTCATATACTATAAAGCTTACCCTTTTTTAAAAAGTACCCAGCGGCTTCTCACATACTCAGGGTTGTGTGGCTGTGTAAGTTTTAGAGCAGTTTCATCATCTTGAGATGATGTATCTACCATTGGTCACTTCCATTTCCCCTTTATTCCAGCTTCTAGCAATTGCTGACCTACTTTTAGATATCTTTTGAGTGTTAGTCTAGACTTGTCTAGTTAAATCCAAGATTGAGAGTGAAAGATAAAGGAATCATTTTTGAGGTTGGCAATATAATGGAATTAAAAAAAAGATTTAATTTTTTTTATGCTTATCTTTATGTGTATATATCAGGTGTATGCAAGTGCCCGTGAAGGCCAGAAGGGGGTGCTGGACCCCAGAGCTAGAGTTACAGGTAGTTATGCTCCCTGACATGGATGCCAGGATCTGAATGCCAATCCTCTGGAAGAGCAGCAAGTATTTTAATCACTGAGCCATCTCTCTAGGCTGGAATAGAGGATTCCTAGGGCAGAAGTGTGCTGTACAGTTCTTGTGATAGTAGCTCAGGTAAGAACCATCATACTTACTCTTGGTGCCTGCCACCAAACCTTACAACCTAAGTTCAATCCCTGGGACCCACTTGGTAGGAGAGAAACATCTGCAAGCATCTTCAAGTGGTCCTCTGACCTCCACATGTGTGATCCTGCACTTACGTGTGCACGTGCATGCACATGTACACACACACACACAATAAAAAAGATGTAATCGTAAAAAAGAAAGAACTGTTAGAAGCATGCTAAGACTGCTATTGTATGAAGTTTTAACTTGTACTGAAGAGGGCGTTGTCAGTAGATTGGGAACAGTTTTGGGAGAAGGACATGCTCAAGAAACGTCACTCTGAGGAGTCTCAGAGACCTTTTGAAAGTGATGCTGCAATGTGGAGTCCCAAATGTTAGTTCTCGTAATTGTTATGTGACTATTTCTGCAATGACAGGTTTTTTTTTTTTTCTTCTGCCTTTGTAGTAGTGATAGCAGGACATCAACAGCTAAGGTTGGTAAACCCACAGGCTAAAAAGATATTCCATTTCAGAATTTATGCCTTAGGTTCCTTCTGTAGATTTAAAAATCAAAATATTAGTTTTGAATTGGGGATAACCAAGAGGGCTAAGTGGTAGCAGTGCTGGCCATTGACAGCAGATGCTCAGAGCCTGGATGGACAGGGCAGGTGGAGAGTGAGTAGGTAGCTCACCACACCGAAGCTTTTATTGTGGCACACAAAAATATAACCTAAATCCATGGTCTCAGAAGCATGCTTATATATAGACACACACGCTGGATTTTATAATAGCTCTCAGAGGAAGAATGGGTTTCACTTTACAAAATTTTCTTCTGCCTACAGAATTTAAGAATAAATGGATTGCATAACTTGATGCTTTCATGTAAAATGAGAAAGTGAAAAGCTATGCTGCTTTAAAAAAATGGCAAAATAGGTTTTGACACGGAATGATAACACCATAGTCAGGTTTGGAATTTTTGTTTTATGCTAAATTCTTTTTTGTATGCTATGTTTCTTAATCCATGAGAAACTTCTTCAGGATGTGTTTTCTGATGGTGCCTCACACACATTTCCACTGTATGAACAGGCAGGTTTGTCGGTGTCTATAAGACCAATTTCATGGCCGCGTTATCATGCTTGACTTGTGTAATTGGGTAGTCATCAGAAAAAACAAGGAGGGGGATTTTTTTTTTAACCTTTGAAAGTGATATCCTTTTCAGCCTTGGCAGATCTCAGTGTTCTATCTTTGTCTCTAAAATCCACATCGGAAATGCTAAGAGTTCCCATGCTGGAGTTAGGAGAGGTCGTTGTCAGGAGGATCCTGTAGCACTTTTTAGAAATTAGAGGGTCATCCAGCAAAAGTAGGCCACATAGTCCAAGGATCAAGTGCACCCAGTAATATCACTTGGATTTGAAGATCTGCAGCTTTTAAGCTTCTCTGTAATTTGGTCTGGTTTCTGTTTACCTATTCAAGCCAAGCAGTTTTTGTGGCTGCAGAAAAATGCTTTACTAATGACAGTTTTTAGATATAAACATTTTCCATTTCCAGCTAATTTTATTTCCAGTGGGTTGCCAAGCTACATGTATTTGTTGTAGGAACCCATTATCTGTGTCCATCTACCTGCCCCGATACCTGCTTGTGGCACAGGGTTAGGGGATGAGTCAGTGAATCCTCTTGAGAGCCATACCTGTGTGACAGGAGTTTGGGGAGTGATGCCATGGTTTGATCCTTTTCCTGAGCTCTAGAGATACTTTCCACCTGTATATTATAAAGCTCTACCTGTGGGTTATCTTTTATCTTTTTATGTTTTTTTACTTTTAATTTTATTAATTGCACTTTATTAACTTTGTATTCCCCCCATAAACTCCTCCCTCCTCCCCTCCCAATCCCACTTTCCCTCCCCCTTCTCCACTCATGCCCCAAGTCCACTGATAGAGGAGGTCATCCTTTCCTTCCTTCTGATCCTAGTCTATTAGCTCTCTCATCAGGAGTGGCTGCATTGTCTTCCTCTGTGGCCTGGTAAGGCTGTTTCCCCATCAGGGTGAGGTGATCAAAGAGCCAGCCAATCAGTTCGTGTCAGAGGCAGTCCCTGTTCCCATTATTATGGAACCCATGTGGACACTGAACTGCCATGGGCTACATCTGTGCAGGGGTTCTAGCTTTTCTCCATGCATGATACTTGTTTATCTTAAGGGAACCTTTCACAAGTTCTAAAATGGACTAGCCTAGGAAGTTTCTCAAGCCTTGTTCATAGCATTGAGAGTATCCAAGCAGAGTATAATGCAATATGAGCAATGTACTCTAAAGTACTAAGATTTACTGTAAAGTGAGTTTCCAAGGCAAATCTTGTATCATTTGCTATATGGAGCTTTTTAGAATACAGTCTTTTGCTTATGATTGACTGAATATTGTTTAACTCCTTTCTGTATTTGAGGTACCACTATGAATATCTTCTAATGGGTTTCGTTGCTAAGGCAAATGTATATCCTGGCAAGACAGAAGGGTTTGAGAGGAAGACAAATTTCTAAGTGTTCAATTTGAAATATATGTAACATTTGTAAGTATCCATGGGCCTGCTAGCATTTGGGGCTTTAAAGGCTAAGAAAATATGTTATGGAAGACAGGCTGAACATTAATGGATATATGTGAAGGGATTGTAAACATCAGACAGAAAACTTTTCACTTGTAAAAAAGGGACCAGAGATTAATTCTGACAAAAAGACAGTGTTTAAGAGGCAAAGAAGGGTCCTCAAAGAATATTGAGTAAGATGAGAGACAGAGGGGAGGACAATGAAGAAGTAGTGTTACAGTATCACATGCTCTACCCAGGGAGACATGGACGAAAGGGAACTGTTGGGGAAAGGAAGATTGGCAGAAGTAGGGAGAGGAACAATTAAGGACAAATATAATTAAAGGAAGTTATATGCAGGTTAAAATGTCAGAGTTGTTCATTATTCTGTATAGTTAATATGTCCTAATAAATAACAAATAGAGTGTCATGAAACTCAAGAGAGTGTGCTAATAGTCATAAGGATCAAAAACTGACATCAAGGAAAATGATGTTTTTTGGTTGAGGAAACACCCTTTGAAAGGGCATTGTTTTTTCTACTTAGAGTATTCTTTTCCTTTTGAACTGCTTATCTTTCAAGATGTTTGTCAAATATCTTCATCCTTGTTTAAATGTCTTTAAGCAGAATTAGTTCCTAGCCTAGTTTTCATATCTTTAGCAGTATTTATATTCTTATAGATACATCTGTGCACTCTGACAATATAGTTACTTCTCAAATTTATCAGGCATGAGTGCAGTTTTTTTTTAGGAGGGCACCTTGTATCACACACCATTAAAAAGCTGTAGTATTCCATAGAATGCCCTGCGTGTAAGTAGTACTCAATAAATGGTTATGGACTTGAATGTTTGCTTTTGGACATAATCCTAGACAAAGCAACATTTCAAAATTCATACTTAAAGTCATTTGAAACTCAAAATATGTTAACTGAGCTACATATTGTATGAACTTTATTCTATACTTCTTTCTCTAATGTACTTGATTATACATTTTATATCCTGTTCCAAATATATATATATATACATATATATATATAAAATTATTACATAACTTTGAAGAATGGGGGAAGACAGGTAGTTTTCTGAAATAGGCTATGAATAGACTAGTTTTTTTCTCACTAGTAAATTTCTGCATCAGAGATGATCTTTCATAAAGTTGCTAGAATATTAAAGTCAAATGATCTTTTCTTTCCAGGAGGTTAGCAATAGGTTTGATAATTTCTAGAGAATCAAGGTCATGTAACCTCTTGAGTTGAGTTCACCAAGCCACTTCAAGCAGAATAATGAGGTTATTCACTGGGTTAAGAAAGTTGCTCTTAAAATTGTCTGGAGAGCTGGAATGTAGTTGTTAGTAAAGAGCTTGCCTTGTGGTCACAGAGATCCAAGTTCAATTCCTACCACCCGCACAAAAAAGCCAAGTGTAGTTGTGCAAGCTTGGAAAGCACTGGGGAGACAGACAGGTGGACCCTTATGACTGCCTAGCCAGCCAGCCTGTCTATTTAAACAGTCCCCAGGCCAGTGAGAGACCTTGTCTCAAAACCCAAAACCAACAATAAAAAGGTTAATGCTGTCCTTTTCCTCTGCACATACATGTACATGTACACACACACAGGCATACATACACACATGTAAGATTTTGCCTGAGTATGCTAGTTACCTTTGATTTAGCATGAAACATTCATCATGTTGAATGAAAAACATATTTTATATTTTGGACTATAACTTTAAAAGTTGGTGATGATTCTTTCTCATGACAGTTTAAATGTGCTTAATCTACTGTAATTCTTTTTCTATGCTTTTATAACACTTTTTTTTGCAGGGGTGGACAGTTTGGAATTTTATGTATATTTCTTTATAAAAGATATTCAGAGTTGTATAGCAATAAGAATGATCTGTATAGTGAAAAAGAAAAGACAGAAATATTGGCCTCTGGCTTGTAGACTTTAATGATTGTCTTAAACAACAGAAGCAAGTATCTGCTCAGATTAAATCAGAGTTTCTAGTTCCTGTGAAAGCTAAAAGGATAAGCCAGTGATAACAGATTCAGCAACTCCCCATAAATAAACTGCTGGATTGAGGAATTATGGCCTGTCACTGAAGTATGTCTAAAATTGTATATGAAGGTCAAGAGAGCAACATTAATATGCATGACCAGATTCCAGCTCTAGTAGGCAATCTTTCCCTAAGGCCTAAAATGAGATTGTTGAGGACTGTAGAAGAAGTATGTTGTGTAAGCCTGTGTCTTAGTTAGGGTTACTATTGCTGGGATCAACCATCATGACCAAAGCAACTTGGGCAGGAAAGGGTTTATTTTGCTCATAGTTCCACACAACAGGTCATCATCAAAAGCAGTGAGGAACTCAAGCAGGGCAGGATCCCAGAGGCAGTGACCATGGAGGATGCTGCTTACTGGCTACCTCCTGTGGCATTCTCAGCCTGCTCTCTTATAGAACCCAGGACCACCAGCCATTTGGTGGCCCTGCTCATGAAAAGAAACAGCCTTGTGTTGTGATGCATGCTTTTAACTCCAGCACTCAGGAGGCAGAGAGATGGATCTCTGAGTTTGAGGCTAGTTTGGTCTATACAGGGAGTTTCAGTCCAGCCAAGGCGATAGGGAAGAACTTGAAGACTCCTGTATTTCATACTCATTTAGTTATTGCCATTTTGTTGTTGTTCACTCTCTATCAAGCCTTCAAAGTTGTTTTTAATCTCTGTCTTTTTCATCATCTGTCATTCACCACAGTAACCATTCCAATTAAGCTTTGATTCAGTTTGCATCACTGAAGGTGCCCTCTTCAAGGATTCTCAATAACCATTTTGCCAGATTCACCACTCAGTTCATTCTCCATTCCTTCCTTAATTTCTAAGGGCTCTCCAACTTAGCAGGTCACCTTTCCTTTGAAAAGATGCTTTCCCTAGGATTTTAGTGTTTTACACTGTTTAGTGTAGCTTTTCAGGTTGTAGGTACTAAGATGGTATGAGCTGATGAAAGGTAGTAGGAGCTGGGCAGTGGTGGCGCATGTTTTTAATCTAGTACCCAGGAGGTAGAGGCAGACAGATATCTATGAGTTTGAAGCCAGCCTTGTCTATTCAGTGAGTTCCAGGACAGCCAGGGCTGTACAGAGAAATCCTGTGTAGAATAAAACAAAACAAAAAACATAGTGGGGATGAGGTTGCTTGTGAATAGACATGGGCAAAGGAATTAATATTGGTCAAGTCTTGCAGTCAAGATCTGAGTGTAAGGGAAGCATGTTTGGACAGGGGAAATTTAAGATCGTGACACTAATCTAACACTCTTCAATGACCTAACTGGTAGTCCTGGAGAACAGGTTGTTCACTAGAGGACACTTACAGTTGGTAGAGATGACCAGACCATGCTGTACACAGTGTCCTCATCAGTGGGCTGGGGAAGAGCATGTCCTTGGCTCAAAGACCAGGTGATCCATAGTCTACGGGTTAAGGTTGCCACCTACTCACCTTGTATGGCTAAATAGCAGATTGTTTCCTGAAGGGAGATCCCAGCATCATACCTCATGGCTTGCCATAGTGATTTCCCATATCTACCATACTAACTCTTTCCTCCTGGTGTTTTTTGCTTCCTTCTCTGTTCAACTTCTTAAAGAATATGTCAGTGTTTGATCCTGGCTCTACAGATATGCACAGGTGCTCAGGCACTAGACAGGTACAGACAGTACACGGAGACTAAGAGTTACAACATAGGCAGAGCTTGAAGTATAAGGAGTTGTACCATCACTCAGAACACTGGAGCACCAGATTTCAAAAGACAGACCACAGCTGTACTTGGGAAAAGATAGAAAAATTGAAGGTCAGAAGAGGAAAAGGCCTTCTGGTGGCGGGTTGTACATAACTGTTCACTTCAGCAGGTCAGATATCGTAGGATTTCATTTCAGTCAAGTAGTACAGACACAGTGCAAGGCTATGTGGAAAATGTGAAAGTGGTGGAGAAAGAAGGAGTCCTGGCATGACGGAGACAAGGGCAGCATTATAGATTGTGCCGGGGTCCAGATTGAGTAGAGAGGAAGAATGAAACTACAGATAGGAATAACTGTGAAGATTTTTGTGCTGTCTGTTTGGGGCTGGAGATTCATTCATTCATTCATTCTTTCTTTCTTCCTTTCTTTCTTGCACTAAATATAAATCCAGTGCTGGAGTCGTATGGTTTGGAAATTTTAATAAAAAAACAATTTCTTCTTTATTTTATTTTATTTTTTTATAATAAATTTATTTATTTTTATATCAATCACAGGTTAGGTTTTTGCATCCCATGCGTAGCCCCCTCCCTCACTCCCTCCCACCCTCCCTCATCTCCTCCCCGGCCCCTCCAAGTCCACCAACGGGAGAGGATCTCCTCCCCTTCCATCTGACCCCAGATCAT
>CM053743.1:53056872-53135621 GCA_028658305.1 Pachyuromys duprasi | reverse complement strand
ATCCATTTCAGCCAGCATATCCTCCGCTCCCGAGATTCTCTCTTCCATCTCTTGTATTCTATTGTTGATGCTTACCTTTGTCGTTCCTGATCTTTTCTCTAAGTTCTCCAGTTCCAGGTTCTTCTCCCTTTGTGTCTTCTTTATAGTTTCTAATTCCGTTTTCATGCTTTGTACCGTTTCCTTCAACTGATTGACTGTGTCTCCTATATTGGTTGTTTCCTCTCTGTTTATCTTTAATTATTCCTCTATGTAGGCAGTTAAATTCTTCTCCATTTCTTTGAGGGCCTTGTTAATTTCCTCTTTTTGTTCCTCCAATATCTGCATAATCAAAGCTTTAAGATAATTTTCCTGTGTCTCCGCTGAATTAAAATCTCCACTGCTTATGGGGGTTGCTGGTGGGGCCATGGCTGGTGGGGCTGATTTTTGTTGGGTGAGTTCTTTCATGGATTTCTGGCCATTTGTTTATATATAATCAAGGAGCTGTTTGTGCTTTAAGGCTGAACTTCAGACTGGAACTGTTAATCTCTTGTGTCAGGAGTATTCTTCAAGAAGATCAGGGAGTTCCTCCGGTTTGATAGTGTGTGTGTTGTCTCCGTTGAACTCTGTTGTGGGCTCTGTGTGCTTGGCTTCGTGCTCTGTGCTAGAAGCTGTGAGCACTGCAGGCTGGTCATCCTTCTGGTCTGAAGGCTTTGCTCCTCTCTCTGTGCTAGATGCTGATTGTCCCATTTTGAGATGACAGCTGGGGGTTCTGAGCTCTGCCTTGGGCTTGCTGCTAAGGACTCTCCTCTGGATTGGACTGGAGACTTGGCGCCCCCTTCTGGGCCAGGGGCTGTGCACCACGGTCTGAGATGATATTTGGGGCACACACAGTGGTTCTGGATTGGTTGCAGGCGTTGCTGAGCAGTGTGCATCCGCTGTATGCAGGCCTGACTGAAATGGTGCCCAAGGCCTTCTCAGACCGGCCAGTGGATGCACACAGGGACTGAGGTCTTCGCTGGCGGACCTGTTCGTGCACTCAGGTTAAAACTGTCTACTAGGCCCTCCTCGTCTGAGGTGTTTCCGGGGGACGCGATTGGTGTGCACCTGCGGAATGCTCGCCGGTAGAAGCAGAACTGCCTGTGGACACACACCCACGGACTGAGGTGGTCGCTGGCGGGCCTGAGCAGTGTGTGGCCCCACAGTGTGCAGGCCAGTCAAAACGGTCTCCTAGGCCCTCTCAGTCTGGTTCGTGTACCCACACGCACACACAGGGACTGAGGTGGTTTCCGGCAGAAGCGATTGGTGTGTGCCTGGTGTATGCCCACCGGGTCTGACTGGCCCGTGGATTCCCACACAGACTGAGGTGGTTATTGGCTGACCCACAGTGTGCAGGTCAGTCAAAACGGTATCCGATTCCTCCTCTGTCTGGCCCAGAGGCTGTGAGACCCAGTCTGGTATTGGGGCTGCGGGCGCCCAGCGCGGCTGCTCGTCCAGATCAGAGCTGTGCGCCGCAGGTCACCCGGAGATTTTTCCGGGGAATAACTGGGTGTCCCTAGGATTTTCCCACTTGATTTCCCGCCGTAGGAGTTCCGCTCACCTGGCAATCACAAATGCTGGTGTTTTAGGTCCCAGAGTTCAGTCTCCTGGTTGCTGTGTTGTTTCTCCTGTCCTACTCCTCAGACACAGTGTTCCCTCGTGGCAGCCATCTTGGATCCCCCCTTCTTTATTTTAATGATTTTTATTTTTGAAACAAGCTGGATTAAGGCATAACATTTTAATTCTTAAATTAAGTTCAATTAATTCAATTAAATTATTTGGGCTTATTTGCAAAACGTAGTTCTGGGTTTTAGGAGCACAAAGATTTATAAAATTACTTTGTCCCCAAAGAATTCAGAGTGTAATAAGGTGTACTTGTGTAAAATATGATCTGTGACCTGCGTTCTAGGTGGAATGAAGCTTGGAAGCCCTTAGAAACACAAAGGGACATGTCCCAGGAGAAGCAAGAAAGTGCTTCCTGAGTGGGCGGAGACCTGAACCTGACCAAAGGCTCTCCAGCAAATGTGTTCTTATTTAAATAGACTGTCTGAGAACTTACTTTTCCTGCATGATTTCAGCCTGGAAGCTGCTCTTCAATGCTCTGTGTGTTCTGTACTGTGTGCTTTGAAGGCACACCATTAGGAGAGGTGCTGGCCTGAAGGAGCAGGCGCATGAATCACATCATGGAACTGCACTGAGGGCTTCAAAAGGATATAGAGTTTTAGTTATTTTTCTCAGTATTTTATTTTTAGCATGTAGGTCTGTGTTTGGCACACTATCAGTTTATACATATTTTCTGATGGACTGAAAGGAAGGTAGAAGTAAAAAAGAAAAGCTTTGGAAACAGGTTGATCTCTGTGGGTTCAAGGCCAGCCAGGGCCACATAGTGAGATCTTGGTGATGTTCATTTTTTGTTGTTTGTTTTATTTTTTGTTTTTAATTCTGGGCTAGTAAAAAAGAATACAAAATGCAATTCTAATTATGGAGAAGTCAAACATCAGAGACATTTGAGCATACTCTGAAAGGAATTTAATTTTGATAGATGTAACTCTTATCTATTTCATCATTGTGAGTAATTATACAAGGTCTCATTTTCTTACACTGTTTCAGTAGACTGGTCATAATGGACAGGTGTTGTGTGTGTGTGTTTCAGATAAAAGAACAGCTTTTCCAACAAGTGAGAAATTACCATTTAGTAGAATTTTCTTTAGAAAATCACTTTGCTTTGCCATCATAGTTTCTTCTGTGTTTTTTTAATTCTCTAGGATTTAAAAAATATACTTAAAGATACCAGAATTTTATGTTACCTTATATATTCTTTCAGGGTCATGCTTGTTTTCTTGGAAAAACATCTCTCACCTACTACATGCTCATGTTGGCAACTCCCAACATGGGTACAGAGCTACCATATCCATAGAAACTCAGCCGTTCCTGTAGCAGCATAAAGCAGTGAACTCTTTTGTTTTTCTATTTAGTTAATTCTCTTAATTTTTCACTTCCCTGTTCTCAATTTTCTACTCTCCACATGTGAACTACATTAAGATCGTTTATTTGGGGCTGGATCGCCAAGCAGCCATGGAAAGCTTCATTGGTCTGCATTTGGAAAGTTTTTCCTTTGTCTTTGGCCAACAACTCAGCCCCTTTGGTTTCCCATCTGTTGAACACACGACAGCTATGGCACATTTCCATTTATCTGGGTCAGAAAGTAGAGTTCTTTAAGTCAGCCTGGATATTACCTCCCATGTGCTGGGTCCAAAAATGGGAAAGACAAGTTTTTCTGTTTCTCCCAGGAACTGATACAAAGAAATACATTGTTGTGGGTAACTTTTTTTTTTTTGACATCTTGTTCTTAGAATTCTACTGAATTTTTGGAATACAAGCACTTCCCCCAAAGTAACAGCCAATTACAGTATTTTCCTATTGTTTGATTACTTTTCATATTAAGATCTCATGACTGGGGCAGGAGAGACAGCTCAGCACTAAGAGCCCTACCACTGTTGTGGAGGACATGAGTTCAGTTCACTGCACACATGCTGGACAGCTTCAGAGAGCTCAGCTCCAGGGGCACTCGTTGTTCTGGCCTCTAGGGCACCTGCACGCATGTGCTCACAACCCTCCTCCTGTACACAATTAAAAGTAAAATAAATCTTTACGAAATATCTAATGATCATACTGAAGGTTTTGTTTTATATTCTTGACTCTTGATTCAGTTCTTTTTTTTGAGGGATCAAACTGGTTCTACTTTGGAAAGTTGAGTGTTTCATTTTTCTCCTGTGTGGTAAATGTCTTCGCATTTGGAAAGCAGTCCCAACTCCTGGGTATCCTGACTTCAAAGCCAGCACTGATTATTTTTCTATTGACTTATTTGTTTACTTGTTTTCAAATAATCTATGCTTTCCAAAAAACGAATTTGAGGACTGGTGAGATAGCTTAGGGAATAAAAGCTCTTGCATGCAAGCCTGGTGACCTGATTTCACCTAGAGATCCCATGGTAGAGAAAGGATATCGGCCTTTGGATAGTGATTGTCCTCTGACATTCACATTTGCAAGTGCTCTCTCTCTTTCTCTTTCTCTCCCTCCCCCTTTCCCTTCCCCCTCTCCTTCCCTCCCTCCCACTCTTCCTTCCTTCCTTCCTCTTCCTCTCTCTCTCTCTCTCTCTCTCTGTGTGTGTGTGTGTGTGTGTGTGTGTGTTTCTCTCTCTCACACACACACAGTTTAAGAAGTTTCAAAGTATTGCTTATAAAGCCTTGAGGAGCACAGGAAAGGGTAATGGTAGTGCTGGGTGACTTAGAGAAGGCAATGCTTGGCAGCCCCCACTCCTGGTTATACTGATTTCAAAGCCAACACTGTTTATTTTTCTAGTTAGGCTGTACATTCAGCTTCTAAATTTGCTGGTGACCAAAATGATTGTAACCTGCTCAGTTAAGAATTCCAGCCCCCATGACTAAGGAAGTTGAGTATTTCTTTAAGTGCTTCTTGGCCATTTGAGATTACTCTGTTGAAAATTCTCTATTTAGTTTTGTGCCCCATTTTTTAATTGGGTTATTATGTTTATTGGGGTTGTATTTCTTGAGTTTATTATGTCTTTTGGATATTAGCCCTTTGTTGGATGTAGGATTGGTAAAGATCTTTTCCTAATCTGTAGACTGTTGTTTTGGTCTATTGACAGTCCCATTTATTAACTGTTGATCTTAGAGCCAGAGCTGTTGGTGTTCTCTTCAGGATATTGTCTCCTGTGGCATTGAGCGCAAGGCACTTACTTTCTCTTCTAATGGAGTTAGTGTATATGGTGTTATATTGAAGCCTTTGATTCATTTGGATTTGAGTTTTGTGTAGAGAGATAAATATGGATCTGTTTGCATTTTCTATATCCAGTTAGACTGGCAGCATTTGTTGAAGATGCTGTCTTTTTTGTGTTGTATGGTTTTGGCTCCTTTGTAAAAAAATCAAGTGTCCATAGGTATGTGGGTTTATTTCTGGGTCTTCAATTCAATTTCATTAATCAGCCAGTACCATGCAGTTTTTATTACTATTACTTTGTATAACTTAAAGTCAGGGATGGAGGTAACTCCAGAAGTCAGGGAAATGAAAATCAAAATGACTGTGAGATTCTATCTCACACCTCTAAGAATGACTAAGATCAGTATCTCAATCAACAGTAAATGGTGGTGAGGATGTGGAGAAAAGAAAATACTCCTTCTTTGCTGGTGGGAGTATAAACTTATACAACCACTTTTGAAATCAATCTGGTGCTTTCTCAGAAAATTGGGAATATCTTCATCTCAAGAGCCAGCTATAACTCTCCTGAATATGTACCTAAAAGACACTTCACCATTCGACAAGGACACTTGCTCAACTATGGTCATAATAGCCAGAAACTGGAAACAACCCAGATGTCCCTGAACCACAGAATGGATAAAGAAACTGTGGCACATTTACACAATGGAATACTACTCAGTTATTAAAAACAAAAATAAATTTGCTAGAAAAATGGATTGTACTAGAAAACATCATTCTCAGTGAGATAACTCAGACCCAGAAAGACACACATGATATGTACTCACTTATAAGTGGACTTTAGCCGTATACTGCAGGATAAGCGTACTGTGAGGCACAGACCCAAAGAAGATAAAGAACAAGGAGGATCCAAGGGAGGATGCATAAATCTCACTTGGAAGGGGACATAGAATAGACAGAGGTAGTTGCTGAAGAGAGAGAACAAGGTAGGAGAGGAGGCGCAGAAAGTTAAGAGGGTGGAGAACAGACCCAGAGAGAGCGAGGGTGAGGGGACAGAAGGCCGGTAGAGAAAAGAGAGAGGGAGGGTTGGGGGTATCTCTCTGTTAAGCTGGAGACCTAAGCCATGGTAGGTCCCTGGAGGATATGAAGGGGATTCAAACAGTAACTCCTAGTAGCAGAGACTATAGAGACTGAAGAGGACATCCTTTAACTAGACTAGCCTTCTAGTAGTAGGAGGCCTCTTAGTAGTAGGAGGGGAACTCCAACCTACCAACAAAAACTTTAACCTCAGATTTACCCTACCTACAAGATACGCAGGGATAATGATAGAGCAGAGAATGAGGAAATGCCCAACCTGTGCCTGGCCCAACCAAATACCCACCCTATGGGGAGTGCCAACCCCTGACACTGAATGATAGTCTGTTAAGCTTGCAGACAGGAGCCTAGCAGAGTTGTTCTCTGAGACACTCTATGTAGCAGAGCCTCAAAACATGCTGAGACTCACAGCCAGACATTGGACGATGCTTAGGAGTTGTGGGGAAGAGTGGGAGGAAAGAGAAAAGGACCTGGTGTTGACGGGAACGCCACAAGACCAACAGAGCCAACTAACCAGGGTCCAGAGAGGCTTGCTGGGACTGAGCATCAACCAAGGGCCACGCAACTGGACCTAGGCCCCCTGCAAAGATGTAGCAGATGGACAGCTTAGGCTTCATGTGTGTCCTCTAGTAAGGGAACTGGGGACTGCATTGGACACAGACTCAGTTGCTAGCTTTTTTTATCACTTTCCTCTGGCAGGACTGCCTTAAAAAGCCTCAGGGGAAGAGAATATGCTCAGTTCTGATGCAGCTTGATGAGCTGTGGTGGATGGGAAAGGGAGATTCCCTTTTCTGAGGAAGAGATGAGGGGGGAAGAGGGATGGAGTTAGGGTGGGCCTGGAAGGGGAGGAGGGATGGGGCTACAACCAGGGCGTAAAATGAATTAAAAATAAATAAATAATTAAAATTCCATCCCCACCCGCAGCCTTAGAGGAAAATATGTGTTTTTTTTTCCCTCTGCAATAAAATGTAAAGCCAAATCTGACCTAGAGACTCTCATTTAGAAAACATCGGTTAACTAGGCCTTCCCAACAATTAACATAGAAGTGAACTTTATAATAACTGGTCATTTACTATGCTGCATCTTTATGTGTATTTTCTTACCCAATCCCTTAGAGTGACTGTGAACTATCATTTTCAGATTAGGAAAGTTAGGTTCAGAATGTCATGGTTTGATGGTGAAGCACCCTTTGTGGGTCTACATGTTTGTTTCTTAGTTGCCATCTGGCAGTGCTGCTTTGCAAGGTTGTTGCACCTTTTGAGAGGGGAAGCTCACTGGAGGAAAGAATGTTAGGGGCAGACCTTCAGGTCTTACAGGTCGGGTCCTAACCCTGGGCGCAGTGCGATGACCGGCTGCTCCACTGCTGCTGTGTCTTCCCCACCCTGATGACTCAATTCTTAGTCTGTAAGCAAATCCTCTGACCATGTCAGGGATTTTGTCATTGCATTGAGGAAAGTAGCTAGTACATAAAGTGACTTGTCTAAGATGTCATATTGGGTCAGGGGAGCAGATTTAAGAGCAGGCAAATCTGACTTCATGGTCTTCAGTCTTAATCATTGTTAAGTACTACATGTGTGTAGCTAGTTTGTTTGCTTGTTTGTTTTGGTGACATACCCAAACACAAGTTAAAGCAGGACTCCCAAGTATAAAGATAAGACATTCTAAGAAGGAGTCAAAGCAATGCAGTTAATATAAGATCAGCTCTCAGGCCTTCTGTAGACCAATGTAAGCTGTAGATTACTCAGAGCTTTTATGCTTTTATATATATATATATATATATATATATACACACACACACACACACACACACACACACATATATATATATATACATACATATTGGATTTCTTTGATAACCCAAGGTCCCTATAGACCCCTAGGGACCTGTAGACCCTACAAAAACACATGTAATATAGACCCCTCTTCACATCCCACCCAAAAGGTCAGAGTAGGGAAGCAGAGACAGGCTCTGAGCATATGCTGATAGATACTGAGTGTGTCCAATGGGGACAAATGCTTCTGCTGGCTGCTGAATATAAGATGATGTACTCTTCTTTAAGGCTCCCACCAGACGATAATTCACCAAGTTCCCATGTCTGGCTCTCATAATAGTTTAGACAACTGCTGGGGAGTGCGATGAACAAAGCAGGTAAAACTACAAATTTTTTATTTTTTTATTTTTTTTTATTAAAGTAGTAGTTGCCTGGCTGGTCAGTTACAGAGTGGGTCATTTGAGCTGTTAGATTCTGGCCCTCATTTCTCTTAGAGAATGTAAGTATACTTTATATAGACTGATTACTTAGAGATGAGTGAAGACCAAATGATGAAATCAAATTTTGAGATACTTAGGGAGCTATGAAATGAATTTTGGTCTCTGGAAACTAACAACTGTAAGTAGTATTTGTCATGATATCTAGCAAGTACCTCAAGAATGTTTTGTTTACTTAGCAGTATCTGGCCCGATTTTACACAATGATCACACAATTAGAGATTCCTACACATTCCACATACTTTATATATGAGAGAACCATGTTGTTCTGAGTTAAAATCTTACCTCCGAGTCTGAGGACATAACTCAGTTGGCAGAGTGCTTCTTTAACATGCATAAAACCTAGGATTCAGTCCCCAGTGCCACATAAACTTGGCATGTTTCCTGCAAGCCTATTACTTGGGAGGTAGAGGCTGGATCTTCATCTACATAGCTTGTGGAGTGCAACCAAGGCTACTTGAAACCCTGCTAGTCAATCAACAAATACAACTAATCACAAAGAAGCAAATCCTGGCTCTATTATAAGAGGCTGTGACCATGGGCAGATTATGTGTTTTATTGATATAGCCTAGAAACAGTCGCACCTCAGAATGGTGAGACATAGTGTGATATCATGTGGAACGAACACTTGTTTAGCTTTTACTGTACTTAATGTTCATGCTGCAGATAGTGGACTTTGCAGCACATTTGCTTGTGTAATCATAAGAGCCCCACGTGATCAGAGACCATAGCAGAGTACCATGCTCTTGCATGGCTCTGGGGGCTATACCTGGCTGTGGTGGAGAAGGAATGAAGAAAAGACAAACCCACAGACGTACAGAAGAGCTGGGCTCAGCTGGGCTGGGCTCAGTGCTGCAGAAGCTGCAGCTTCCTGGGTGCTGCCCTGGCGTCAGGTCTGTTAGTACAGTCACTCCACTCGAATGAATGTTAGTAGTTATGAGTCCTTATACACCTTAGTCTCCCTTTGCAAAATCAGGGTAATAGCAGCACCTTCTTCACAGCATTGTGAGCATGTCTTAGTGTCCTGTTGCTGTGAGGAGACATCGTGACCACAGCACCGCTTATAAAGGAAAACATTTAATTAGGGCTGGCTTACAGTTCAGGGGTTTAGTTCCTTGTCTTCATGGCAGGAAGCATGGAACGCAAAGACAGACATGGTGCTGGAGAGGTAGCTGAGAGTTCTGCATTCAGATTGACAGGCAGCAGAAAAAGTGAGCCCCTGGGCCTGGCTTGAGCACTTGAAACCTCGAAGCCCACCTCTAGTGACACACTTTTTTCAACAAGGCCATGGCTCCTAATTGTGCCAGTTCCTATGAGCCTGTGGGGCCATTTGCACTTACAATAGCACAGAGCACTAACCAGTGACGTGTTGACAGCACCCACTTCACTATGTGCTCTCACACGCCAGCGTCATGACTGTGTGTCCAAACTTCACTTCACATCCAGCTCCTAGTCAGACCATTAGCACGGTATTTTGAATTTATTGCCAAACACGTTTTGACTCTTCATGACTACTGAGAAAAAAATCCTGCAAGTTCAAGAGTTTTGTTGTGGATTAATTTGTTAGAGATATGGAAAAGACTTGCCATTTTTAGTGTAAACTCTTAAAGTAACATTGACTTCACTACTTAACTCTACAACTTGATTAAGTATTGTTTAGTTCTTCAGTCAGGAGAAACTATTCCCTTTTGAGAGACGAATATTTATCTCATTTTCAAATTCACACTGAATCACTCTTTGGCAATGTAATTTTATCTTTAGAATCTGTTTTGCAGATGTGGAGTCTGCTACTTTCAAATTTGGTGGTTACGTGAAAGTTTTGTATATGTATTGTATTTCGGAAGCCTTTAAGAAATAGAGTAATAGCAATAATCATGTTCAACTTCAGCAGCTTATTGGGAAGCCTGTTGGCATCTGCTGGTTCTAGGGGCTGTTGGTCCAGCAGCACTCGTGAATCCTGGCAGCACTGTCAGTAAAGCACATTGCTCCTTTTTCCTGTGCTGGCCACTGTCATCCCTGTCCTCTGCCCAGTGTCTCCATCTTCTGCCTCTGCTCTTTTCAGGTTACTTCCTCTATATGAATAAAAGCCATTGGTAATCATAGTCATACCACATTAGTCCCCACAGTTTAATCTAAACCCACATTTCATTTCTTAGCTCAAAACATATTACGAGAGGAAGTCATTAGTGGAACAGAACTGAGTGACTTGCCTTATGACCCACATGGATTCACTTTGAGTTTCCTGTTGTCCAATCAAGTACTTGGAAATAAAATTGGAGAATTGCAGAATTCTCCTGTTTTAGGGCTCAGAGAACTACTCACTTTCATTTCTGGTTAGTCTGCAATAGGTGTGATTTGAAGCACTGGATCTTTAATATTTTAGCTGCTTTGTAATGTCTTTCTCTCATCTTAAGTTCTCCACTTGATGTGACTACCAGCATCATTCTCACATTTGTCTGGGCCATTGTCTTAATTTACATTTGCTCTATATGCTAGTTACAGACTGAAGTCTGTCACTAGAGCCTGAGGCTGGTGGCCATCAGGGTACATTGTAGCTGATATTATTATTCTACTGTCTTCTTAGATTTTACACTTACACTTACTTCACTTGGGAGTCAAGCATGCCACAGCACACATGTGGAGGTCAAAGGACAGCTTGTGAGAAGCAGTTCTTTCTTGCCACCATGTGATTCTGGGGATTAAACTCATCTTTTTTAATTTTTATTTTTATTAATTATATTCTATTCACTTTGTATCCCCCCTGTAGCTCCCTCCCTTCCCCCCTCCCAATCCCATCCTCCCTCCCCCTTCTCTACCCTTGTCCCTCCCCCAGTCCACTGATAGGGGAGGTCCTCCTCCTTTCTTCTGATCCTAGTCTATCAGGTCTCACAAAGAGTGGTTGCATTGTTTTCCTCTGTGGCCTGATAAGGCTGCTCCCCCCTCAGGAGGAGGTGATCAAAGAGCAGGCCAATCACTTCATGTCAGAGACAGTCCCTGTTCCCATTACTGTGGAATCCACTTGGGTACTGAACTGCTATGGGCTACCTCTGTGCATGGGTTCTAGTTTATCTCCATGAATGGTCCTTGGTTGGAGTATCAGTCTCAGAAAAGACCCCTGTGCCCAGATATTTTGGCCTCCTGTAAACAAAAGACAAAAGGGCTGAGAAAGAAATTAGGGAAACAACAATCTTCACAATAGCCACAAAGGACATAAAGTACCTTGGTGTGACCCTAACCAAGCAAGTCAAAAATTTGTATGAAAAAATTTCCAGTCTCCGAAGAAAGAATTGGAAGAAGATATCAGAAGACGGAAATATCTCCCATGCTCATGGCTTGGCAGGATTAACATAGTGAAAATGGCCATTTTACCAAAAGCAGATTCAATGCAATTCCCATCAAATTACCAACACAATTCTTTACAGAACTTGAAAGAAAAATTCTCAACATCATATGGAATGACAAGAAACTCAGAATTGCTAAAACAATCGTCTACAACAAAAGATCTTCTGGAGGTATCTCCATCCCTCATCTCAAGCTGTGCTATAGAGCAACAGTAATAAAATCTGCATGGTACTGGCATAGAAACAAAATGGTGGATCAGTGGAATCGAATAGAAGATCCTGAAATAAACCCACACACTTAGGACACCTGATCTTTGACAAAGATGGCAAAACCATACAATGGAACAAAAGGTAGCCTCTTCAACAAATGTTGCTGGTCTAACTGGATATCTACATGTAGAAAAATGCAAATAGATCCATACTAAACTCATCTTTACTGGCATTTAGAATATCACACACACTTCTTACTCTGCTTCCAGGACCTTTCCCACTGAAGCCTGCTTAGAAATCTTCATATTCAGATGTACAAGCATCCTATGCCACAGCACAATCAATCACACATACCCATGTACAAAAACACAAGTGCACACTTACTCAGAAACACATATATTTATACTGTATGTCTTTCAAGGTCTTACCTTCTGACTTTTCTTCTGCCAAAACTACTTAAACCTACGTTGGTGTCATTCAGGACCCTCTTCCTGCTTTTTCTCGTAGCAGGTTGATTGGTGTGCTGTCTGTTTGTTTGAGACATCTTGCTTTATAGCTTAGGCGATCCCTTTGCCTCCTGAGTATAGGAGCTACAGGAATGCCGCCTGGGAAGTAATAACATTCTGACTGTGGCCCATCCTTTGGCTCTTGTCGTGTTCCTGAAGTTACTCTTGCAGAAATCATCTACAGCAACTTTTCTGTTCAATCATGTGCAGACCTTTCCGACTGTATTTATTTCATTGTTCTTTGTATCTGGTACTGCTGGTCATACCTTCCCCCTAAGAACTTCCTCATTAAACCAGGAGTGTAGCATACAGCTGTAATCCCAGCATCCAGGAGATAGAGACATTAGAAACATGATTCTAAAGTTTTCCTTAGCTATATAGTGAGTTCAAAGTTAACCTGCGCTACTTTGGGATCCTGCCCTAAAATATTGAAATTAAATAAGTTAAAATTAAAGTAAAAGCCTCTTGTTTGGTTTTTCCTTACAGTGTTGTCTCTTGCCTGTTTTCAGAGCCAAAAGAGACTTTGTGTTTATCTTTTGGCTAGCCCATTTTCCTTGTTGCTGTCTATTTTCCAAGGGACCTCACCAGGGTGTGCCTTCTGCAATTCTCACAAGTTTGGGAATATGTCAATATGTCTGTTGACGTTCAGTTGACTCTTTGTGTGTGTGTGTGTGTGATTTTGTAAAACTATTTTATTTATTTTTAATTAAATTTTTATTTTTATATTAGTTACAGTTTATTTACTTTGTATCCCAGCTGTAGCCCCCTCCTTCATTCCCTCCCAATCCAACCCTCCTTCATCTCTTCCCTGCCCCTCCTTAAGTCCACTGATGGGGAAATGTATTCCTTTCTCTAGAACCTCTAGGTCTTGACCCCTTTCACAAGGTCGCATATCAGATACCCTGCACTTTAGATATTTACATTATGAATCATAACAGTCACAAAAATTTTGAGATTTTAATATCATCACCTACCTTCCCCCTCCAAACTTTCCATATACCTCTTCTTGCTGACTCTTTCAAATTCATGGCATCTTTTTCATGAATGGTGTTATATACATAAATATACATAACTACATCTTAAATACATGATTACACCTGCTCAATCTGTATAATGTTACCTGCATGTATATTTCCAGGGATGACTGCTTGGTATTGGATAACCAATTGGTATGATCTTCTCTGGGGAAGACTATTTCTCTTGCTCTCAGCATTCCTTAATTGTCTGTACTTCTTTGTGTAGGATTCAGGCCTCATTTGCCTTCCCTATCTACTTTTGCATGTCTACAATTTTTGTTCTTGCTCAAGTCATGTTTAGGTAGTCATGTTTGTGAGACTTTGCGTGTATAGCTTCTGATATTCCTAGCAAACACAATCTCACAGAAAACTTCCTGATCCTTTAACTTTTACAGTCTTTCTGCTTCATCTTCCACAATGATCTTTGAGTCTTAGGTGTAGAAGTTGTAGTGTAGACATATTCATTGGGACTGGTCTTCCTTGAAGAGGGTTGAGAACTACATTTATTCATGGATGTAAAGGCAAATATTTGGAAGATAATTAGGGATTATGTTGGTCTAATAAAGTGGTTGTTGTAGATTCTCCTATAAGATATCATGACTTCACTACCTTTGGGTAGTTGTCTAGGTTCCTAGTACCAGTCAGGAATTAACTCTTGTTGAGCAGGTCTTAAGTCCAATCAGAGAGTGGTTGGTTAACACTAAGGTATGTGTGCCACTATCCTTAGAGTTATCGTTCATGTTGGTCCTTATTGTGGATAAGCTGGGTAGGATTGTTGCTTGCTTGCTTCCTTCCTTTGGAAGCTTGCGTTGTGCTTTCAGGTCAGTTCCTGCTCTGGGGACTCTGGGGACTCTGGGCCCTGTTTCTGAAGTATGTAATGTCTTTGGCTATAAGACAGACCTTCTGCCTCTTGGGGATAACCAAGGGAAATAACAATAGCATATAATGTTTTGGGAGTCTCTTGGACAACTCTGCCCAACAGCTCAAAGGAAGGCTTCTCATACATGGGATGGGAATTTTTCTGAGATGGTCATTGGCTCTTGGAGGAAGCATTATCAGCCAAGCTGGGGAAATGTCACATAAACTATTTTATTGTTTGTGGGACTGCAGTCTGGTTCAGTCACTCTAGAATGCTGGGTAGTTTTCAAAAATCTAAAATAAATGTACCATGTGACCTACATATATATATGTATCAATATATCACTCCATGGCATGTGCCCAAAGGAAAGGACTTGACAAACACTTACTGGGCCATGTTCATTGCAGCTCTATTCACAGTAGCTAGGGAATGGAGACCACCAAAATGTCCTTCAACTGATGAACAGGTAAAGAAAATATGCATATACACTATGGAATAATACTTAGTTGTAAAAAAAAATGCAGGTATGAACTTTGCAGGTAAATGGGTGGAACTAGAAAAGATACTGAGTGAAACCCAGACCCCAAAAGACAAATGTCACATATTGTCTCTCATCAGAGGCTTCTAGCTCCAAATCTTCAGATTTGAGTGAGTGCATTTCCTGGAATGACTGCAGAAACCAGGAAAGAAAAAGGGACCATTGTCCCCTCACTGTAGTTTCTAAATCTATGTCTGTGAATGTCCTGTCAAGTGTGTATTCATAAAGATTATTGTGGATTTACATAAAGTTAGAACACTGTCCTCATTTCTGTGGAACTTGAACACCTTAATACTTTTTTTTTTAAAAGAAGGTGGTATTTTTTTCTACCAAGAGAGTACATAAGTTTCAGATGCCTATATCGGTTGAGTATTCTTTTGAGAAAAATTAAACCAAGATCTAAGTGATTTCCATGCAAAATTAATGTTTCCCGTAACTTCTGCCAAGTACCGTGATGCATTTATGCAGCAGATGCCAGAAAGTTTAAAACTTGTATCTGGGAACAATCCAAAATTCTAAGACAGAAAGCATTTGTGCCTGGGGCAATGTAATGACCCCACCTGTGTCTTTTTCTCGTCTTCTGGATGTTTTCATTTTATGTCCAGAAAGGCCCAGGCAGGTCCTTCTTCTATTTTTAAATCTTCCGTATGAAACACAGTTTTAATTTTACAAGACCAGATCTGACTCCAAGTTTCAAAATATGTGTTCTTCAGCATAAAATGTTCTGACAGATACCTAATGGGCTAGCACTTTAGCATCTGGCGTCTAGGTATAAATTCAGAGAACCAGAGCCATAAAACCATAGTGTAGTCACCATTAGATGTATGAACTTGCACCTCACACATCTATATGCTAGGAGAATTAGTTTTCACTTTCTCATTATTTTGATAACTAGCCCAACCTATTAATAAACTAAAGTAAATGGAAAAACTAAAGTAAATGGAATTACTTGTTGGATTTATTATCTTTGTTTTTTTATTTATGGTCTAAGGCAAATCACAGAAAGGAACAAGTATTTATTGAGTGCCTATTGTGTTCCAAGTATTGTCCTAGATATGTTTACATCCCTAATCTCATTTGGTCCTCACAGCCCCTCATTGTTGCTATCATTATCCCCGTTTTAGACATGATGAACTTTAAACAATCCACATGATGATTCTTTATGTGTGTGTGTGGCCTTTCACATCGTAAGTCTAAAGCACCATTTGTCATTGAGGATGTTCAGTTATAAAAAGGAGAAGCTGACTGTTGTAATTTATCCTCACAATTGCAGAGCTGGGACCATAAAAAGAAAAACACATGTAGTGTTTCTCAATTTTTTGTGATTGTTAATTATGGGAAACAGTTAACAGAGATAAGGAAAAAGGAAGTAATATAGGCTACCTTCAGTAAGGGAAAGCTTTATAATACTCCAATGCAAACAGTGCTGCCACAGTCAACATTCATGTTCAAAAGCATTAGCCTTGGATCCTTACCTTGGATTATGTATGAAAGCCAATTCAGGTAGATGATACATCTAGTCATAAAATTAAGAACTGTTAAATATGGAGACAAAATAAAGGGGATTTCTATGATTTTTCATTAGGTGAGAATATTTAGGTATGTAGTTTCCAAATACTGATAAATTAAACTGTAAGGAGGGGCTTTAGCTTGATTGGTAGATTGCTGATCTAGCATTACAAAGATCTGGATTCTGGCCCCAGTTTCATGGAGACCAGGCATGGCTGCACACATTTCTAGACGAGGTGGAGGCGGGAGGATCAGACGCTCCAGGTCTTCTGGGGTATTTGAGACCTTGCCTCAAAGAATTTTAAAATCTTTGTTCATGTTTATTTTATGTGTGTGTGTTTTGCCTACATGAATGTCTCCACACCACTTGGTTTTAGTGTCCATGGTGTCAGGCGTCATCAGTTTCCCTGAACTGGAGGTATGGAGGTTACGAGCTGCCATGTAGCTAACCAAGAACTGAACCCTGATCCTCTCAAGATGACCTTAACACTTAAGCAGGTGTTTTTAACTGCTAAGCTATCTCTCCAGCCCACTAACTTAAAAAAAAAAAAGTTATTTGAAACACTCTTTAAAAAATGAAATGTAAGAAGTGGGAGGGAGGGTGGGGCTGGGAGGGGAGGAGGGAGGGAGCTACAAGGGGGATACAAAGTGAATAAACTGTAATTAATACAAATAAAAATACAAAAAAAGAAACATCAAAAACAAACAAACACAAAAAGAAATGCCATGATAATATACTTGGATAATATTTGCTACTTTACAAATGTCTCATCAAGAAATTTGCTATTTTATAGGTCTCATCAAGAAATGAGATCCAGAGCTGGAGATTAGCTCAGTCAGTGTGCTTGCCTAACATGTGCAGGGCTCTGGGTTTGTGTCCCTGCTCCCACTTCCTGACCCTCCAACCCATCAACCAGAGAAACAAAGCTTGTATCTAGAATAAAGAGCTGTCAGCATCTAGTAAAAAGAAAATGTACTACTTAATATTGAAAGCAGGCAAACATTTGAACAGTTCCTTCACCTAAGAAGAGTAGTGGTTGGAACAGTCCTCAGCTCACTAAGGCGAATTAAACCCATAATTCAATGTTTATTTTATGTGTACTCAGTTTCATATTTAGATAATTGTCAGGCTAAAGAGTGAGGAACATGAAGAAGGAAATGTAACCCTCTCACAGGCTTCCCTGAAATCCTCTCTCAATTACACCGAATTGGTCAAAGTTAGCTGCATGTGAGTCTGGGAAATACAGACTTAAACTGATGAACAGACATTGAAGAGCATAGCCAGGAATGCCTGTCACAGTCTTGAAGACGTCGGACTGCCAGGTGCCTTGTAACATGGGGCTCTTTACTTCCCAGTAGACTATTTTGAGCCCTGCAGTCCCATTGTGCCCTTCAGGTTTTCCTGTGACTCTTTCCAAAATCTTGTTTGTGTGTACATTAGGTAGTTTGACCTTTTTCTTTCCTTTCTGTTTCTGTTTTGTTCTGTCTGTCCATCCATCCATCCATCCATCCATCCATCCATCCATCCATCCATCCATCCATCCATCCATCCATCCATCCATCTTTTTGTCCCCTTAAGGCAGGGTCTTACCACATAGCACAGGCTGGCTTCTATCTTCCAATCCTGCTGCCTTCTGCGTGCTGGGATTGCAGGTGTGTGTCTCCATTTTTAGCTAGTACTTATCTTAAAGTAAGATAATATACTGAGTTGACAACTATGATAGCTGATTTTTGGTCATTTTAAGTAGCTGTTGAAGGTATTCTTCAAAACATTTTAGATTTCTGGGCCTTTAGAATAAAGATAGTAAATTGTTGCTTAGCTTCTTTAGGACTATAGATTTTAGTATGCTTAGCCTATATTATATATCTAATAACTACTTATGAGTGAGTATATATCATATATGTCTTTCTGTTTCTGAGTTACCTCACTCAAGACGATCTTTTCTAGTTTCCACCATTTGCCTGCAAATTCATGATTTCCTTGTTTTAAATAGCTGTGTAGTATTTAATTGTGTAAATGCACCACAATTTCATTATCCATTTCTCCCATTGAGGGACATCTAGGTTGTTTCCAGATTCTGGCTATTATGAATAAAGCTGCTATGAACATGGTTGAAAAAATGTCCTTGTTGTATAGTTAAGCATATTTTGGATATATGCCTAGGAGTGTCATAGTTCCTCATTCAGAAGGGCAAATGCAATAGACATTGGAAGCAGGAGAAGACAAGGAACAGGACAGGAGCCTTCCTCAGAGGGCCTCTGAAAGACTCTACTGATCGAAGCAGAGGCTGAGACTCATAGCCAAACTCTGGGCAGAGTGCAGGGACTTTTATGAAAGAAAGGGGAGATAGAAAGACCTGGAGAGGACAGGAGCTCCATAAGGAGACCAACAGAAAAAAAAGAAAGAAAAGAAAAGAAAAAAACTGGGCCCTGGGGGCCCTGCAGAGACTGGTACCCCAATCTAGGACCATCCATGTGGAGGACCTACAACTCCTGCTCAGATGTAGCCCATAGACTCAGTCTTCAAGTGGGTTCCCTAGTAAGGGGAGCAGGGACATTCTCTGCCATGAACCCGTGGCAGGGTCTCTGATCACCTCTCCCTAGGTGGAGCAGCCTTGCCAGACAACAGAGGAAGACAATACAGCCAGTCCTGATGAGACCTGATAGGCTAGGGTCAGAGAAAAGGGTAGGAGGACCTCCCCTGTCAGTGGACTAGGGAAGGGGCATGGGCGGAGATGAGGAGGGAGGGATTGGGAGGAGACAAGGGGCCCACAGCTGGAATACAAAGTAAATAAATTGTAATAAATAATTAATAAAAGTTGAAATTTTGCCACCCCCCAAAAAAGATAGCAAATTGTATTCCATTCTTAAATATTAGAGAGAATTTAACAGTGATGTTGTCCTGAGTTTCCTCTTTGGGATTTTCTTCTCTTTTGGCAGGATAGAGTCTTACTTTTGCTCACACTGACCTAGATCTCACTATTTGTACAGCTCAGGTTGGTTTTGAACTTATGGTAGGCCTCCTACCTTAGCTTCTCAGTGGTTGGATTATAGGCATGAGACATCACACCCAGTTAGTAGGGAGGATTTAAATTATATATTCTGCTTTTCACAAACACATATACACACATTGCATTATGTATATATATCAATATTTTATTAATATATTGAATTAATATATATGAATAATAGTAAATGCTTGATTTTTGAGTGAGCTTTGATTGTTACCTATTTCTGGAAAGTTTGTTCACGTTATCTAAATTGTCAAATTTATTTGCTTATTTGTTTATATACTTCAGAGGTAGATTGCTTCAGGGTGGGTACTTTGGGAAGGACAGGGAGATATAGCTTCTCCCCCAACTCCATCTCTGGGGTTCTGTTAAGGAGAATTGGGTTTAAATAAAATCAGGACACTCTCACACCTAAGCAATCCAGCAAACTATAGCCTCTGCTTGTTATTCTGTCAAGTTTGTTTTTGTAAATTTGTACCTAAAATACCGATTAACATTTTAACGTTGTCAGGCTCTATAGAGATGCTGTCTTTCATTTAGGACACTCATTTCTATACCATGTGCACTCTTTGCTGTGTGTTGATCACATTATTCTTACTGGCTTTACTTAGTTGTAATAGAAATAACATTTACATATATTTTATCTCCCTTCTTACATCTTTTGTATAAATGTGTTAGTGATTGTGGTGGGATTTATGAACTACATCTTTAGCTTTTCAAAGTCTCTCTTCCATTCTTCCTTCGTAACCTTTGTGCATTTACTGTTCCATATTTTATTTGAACAGGCATTCTAAGCCTCATAATATCTTACTTTAGTTTTGCCTCATCACCATATAATTTTTAAAGAGATTTAAACATTTTTAAAAATGCCTTTTATATCTGTGTTCAGTTTCTTTCTATATATTTGGACTTCTATTTGTTTTTTAACTTGACAGTGGACAACTTCCTTTAACATCTCATATCACATATTAGATAGCAATAAATTATCTCAGGCTTGTCTATTTGAAAAGTCCTTGATTTCAGCTTGTTTTTAAAATATATTTTCATTGGTTGTGAAATATTAGATTTCCTTCTCCCTGAACTTTAAGGGTGTCTCTTGTGTCTTGGCTGTATAGTTTCTCCCAGGAAGTTTTGACCTTGCCTTTGTTTTATCTGTTTCTAATGATATTTTTGACCGTCCTTCATGGCAATGCTCCTTTCTCTGTGGTGAGTAGGAGTTTATTCTGGCCCTGCCCCAGGCCTAGGCTGCTGGCACATGTTGCCTGGTAAAAGCTTGGAGATAGCTGTTTGTACTCATCTCCCAGAGACCAGGTCTTTGTCTGGACCCTAAAGTGGAACATGAGAGGTTTTGTTGTTGTTTACTTTTGTTTGTTTATTTAGTGCATTTTCTAGTATCTGCTATAGAGCAATTCACTGATACTTGTAAATAATTTATTAATTAATGTGCATTAAGTAGGAGCCATATGTCTAACAGTTCTCCTTATCAAATTATACATTCAGAAGAGCTTGGAGTCCATTTCATTATAGGCCATGGACTGTAGGTAACAGATTTGAAGTAGAATTTGCCACTTGTCTTTTAATTTGATGAGGTCATTCAAATATCAAATGGTATACTTTATTTCTGAATATTTTCATGGTATACTGTAAATGCTATACTATATTTATGAATATTCATAAATAAGAATTTCTTATAATATATAAAAAGTCCTTAATAGACAAAGACTTTATGAACCTGCTCTTGCAAACTCTTCTTAATAAATGATGTTACTGCCTTTCTTTTTAGGACTGTGAGGCTCTGGGAAGTTGAAAATCCAAAGAAGCAAAAAAGTGTTTTTAAACCACGGACAATGCAGGGTAAAAAGGTCATTCCCACCACGTGCACATACAGTAGAGATGGGAACCTTGTGGCAGCTGCCTGCCAGAATGGCAGCATACAGATCTGGGATCGGAACCTGACAGTAAGTCAAAGCCTTCACAATTCTGTCTGTCTGTCTGTCTGTCTGTCTGTCTGTCTGTCTGTCTGTCTGTCTGTCTGTCTGTCTATCTATCTATCTATCTATCTATCTATCTATCTATCTATCTATCTATCTATCTATCTTACATATATGAGTGCTTTATCTCTTTAGGTCACTTACATGCCAGGAGAGGGCATCAGATCCCAGTATAGATGGTTGTGAGCCACCATGTGGTTGCTAGGAATTGAACTCAGACTTCTGGAAGAGCAGCCAATGCTCTTAACTGCAGAGCCATCTTTTCAGGCCCCAGAAAACACCTTTTAAAGGATGTAAGAAAACCATGAAAAAAAATCTAGAATTATGTCAGTTGTTTTATGATAATTTCTATAATAATTTTAATGTATTTTGTTTTAATATTCTTTTCTGTGTCAGTGTATTTCAGTGGGTTCAAGTTTTCTTTCTTTAGTTTTAGCTCACTATTCAAATAAATTTTGGAACTGAAAAGGATCATATCATCCCCAGAAATATTAAAAATGAAAGTTCTTGACTCATTTTGTAGGTTACCGATGAGCTTTTAAAAGGCCTTTGTGTTAGACGTAGATGGTAAAATGGGTATATTTCACTGGTAAAATGAGTTGAGACTACCAATGTCAAAGTTGTGTACAAATGCTTTAAAATGTTTTTAGATTTTATTTGCTGATTTGCTTGTTTGGTGTATTTGGAGTTTGTGTGGGTGTATGTGTGTGTGTGTCAGGTATCATGGTGCATGTGTGGATACCAGAGGGTAACTTGCTAGAGTCTGTTTTCTCCTTCAACCAGGGGCCCCAGCAGTGAGACTCAAGTCACTTTTAGGCTGGTGGGAAAGCGTCCTTTACCTATATGTAAAGGACATATAGGTGTATATATATAGATACATATATCTTACCAGCTCTTACAAATGTTACAATACAGCTTGGATTCTTTATTTGAATAAAAGGTTCTTGTCAAACTATTAATATTTCATTGGATATGTCCTATATGCCAGACAGTAGTCTGGGTTTTAAGAATGTTGGTTAAGAATTCCTGCCTGTCTTAATTAGGATTCTATAATCATGCAACTCTTATAAAGGAAAACATTTAGCTGGGGGTGGTTTTCAGTTGAGAGGTTTAGTCCATTGTCATCCTGGTGAGAAGCATGGTAATATGCAGGCAGGCATGGTGCTGGAGAAGTCAAGAATTCTGCATCTGGCAGGCAGCAGGAAAAGCGACTGTCACTGGGCCTGGCTGGAGCTCCTGAAAAATCTCAAGCCTACCCCTAGTGATACCTTCCTCAGAGAAGGCCACACCTCTAGTAATGCTACTCCCTGTGAATCCTTGGCGGCCATTTTCATTCAAATCATCACTGCCCACATGGAGTTTACATTTGAATTTTAGAAAGTGTGTATTGGGGAGGCTGGAGAGAGGACTCAGCAGTGAAGAGCACTGGCTGCTCTTCAGGGGACCTAGGTCAGGTCTCAGCACCCATGTGGCTCACAGCTGTCTGTAACTGCAGTTTCAGGGAATGCGGTGCCCTCTTTGGCCTTGGAGGGCACTGGACATATGCTACAGAAACACAGGTGGGCTAAGCAACCATGTACATAAAAAATACATAAAGCAAAAATAATCTATTCATCTTTGTTCCTCAAGAATTTACATTTTAAAACATTTACGTTTTGCATAGGACCCTAGGGAGCATTGTCTACTCAGGGAGTTAAGTCAGTTGTGTTGAAATGAGGTAAAATGTAATGGCAACTTCATACTGATAATGCTGGAAATATCTTTGGCATTTTCTGTTTGTCAGATCTTTTTATTTCTGTTTTCATCTCCACTGTAAACTTCATAAAGCTTCAGAACAGTACAGAGATTTAAAAATGCCTTTGAATTGTAAACTGAATTTTAACCAAGCAGTAAATCTTTTCATAACTGGCTTTCATCGTCTCTGGTGCTGCTAACTTAAACACAGAAATTCTAAAACATGTAGTTTTCTTATGTAGCTTTAGTAGTAATGTTTTCAGAATGCTGTATGTACATGTGCCTTTCTCTTAGGAGCTGTATTTGTCATTGTTTTTTAAAATAAAGTTGAGTTTTGTTTTTGAAGATCAGTTGTGCATATTGAAATAATGACAGTCTGTAATTTTCAATTTTGTGAAAACAAGGTATGAGTGCCAATTTCCCAGCCATGTACTAACGGCTTTTGGCCCAAGACATACTGCTAATCCCAGTCTTTAATTCTGTTTTCCTGGAATTTAGTAACATGTGAACACATAGTTTATTATGCTGTATCTTATTTATTATATTTTACTCACTTTTATTTTAGCATATTAGTGTAAATTGAGAACAAATTGAGAAGAAAAAAATCTTATTAACAGAAACTAGTCCTTGATTTAAAACAGATTTTTAAATGTTATTTTAAGTACAAATATATGTTTAAAATATATATGTATATATATTTAAAATATACATGTTTAAAATATATCTGTGTAGATATGTTTAAAATAACATACATATAAAACACATATATATGTTACTGGAGTAATATAGTTAATAACACACAAATATATCTGTACATATAGTTGTATATATACTGTATATATATAAACAGGTATATAGTATATAAACTATATGTAGTTCTGTATATGTGTGTGTGTATAGTTGTTCACATGCACAGACACACATACATACTGGAGTACTATATTTGTGGGCCACCATGTGGGTGCAAAGAATTGAACCCAGATACTCTGGAAGAGCAGCCAGTGCTCTTAACCATTGGATCATCTCTCCAGCCCCAAGCTTTAGTTTTTTTTTTTAGTAGTATTTTATGTTAAGTTTTCATAATGTACCTCGTAAAAGCTACCAACATTTACATATATTGACGGTAAGGATGTTGGCTTTTAATAAATTTTTCATATACATTTGCCGTGTGCAGTACTCATATTCACTCCCCTCCTTACTGTCCTCTCTTCAAATAGAACCCTTCCTATTTCATTTTTTAAAAAGAAATTTAGGTTCTGCATGAGAGAAAACAAATATGTGTTAGTCTAGCTATTTTGTGGAGGTTAACTTCTGTTCCATACCTCAGCTTTTAGGCTCATTTCTTTTACTTCATGTACCAAATTCAACCAAACTGCCCTGTTTGCTAACTTCTTTTTTTTTATAGTAAACATTTTATCGAGATTATTTTATTTTATTATTTTTTGATATAATTTTTTATTTTTAATATTAATTACAGTTTACTTTGTATCCCAGCTGTAGCTTCCTCCCTCATTCCCTCCCTATCCCACCCTTCCTCCATCATCTCCTCCTTGACCCTCTCTAAGTCTATTGATAGGGGAGGTCCTCCTCCCCTTCCATCTGCCCCTAGCTTATCAGGTCTCACCAGGACTGGCTGCAATGTCCTCCTCTGTGGCCTAGCTAGGCTGCTCCTCCCACAGTGGAGGGGGGGGTCTTGGGAGGTCAAAGAGCCAGCCATTTAGTTCGTGTCAGAGACAGTCCCTATTCCCTATACTAAGGAAAACCACTTGGATACTGAGCTGCCATGGGCTACGTCCGAGCAGAGGTTCTAGGTTATATCCATGCATGGTCCCTGGTTGGAGAATCAGTCTCTGAGAAGACCCCTGTGCCCAGATGTATTTGGTCCTTATAGAGCTCCTGTCCTCTCCAAGTCTTACTAACTCTCTCTTCTTTCATATGATTCCCTGCACTCTGCTCAAGATTTAGTTATGAGTTTCAGCATCTGCTTTGACGCTCGGCCATGTAGAGTCTTTCAGAGGCACTTTATGGTAGGCTCCTGTCCTACTTTTGGCCACTTTCTGTACAGTTTTCCTGTGGTGTGTGTATGAATGTTTGAGGCCAGCAGTCAGTCTTGGATGCTGTTCCTTTGGGGCTACCAGCTTTTTAAAAAAATTTTTAAGGGTCTATCTCTGGGCTCTCCCTTTAGGCTGGGCTTGCTGGGCAGAGTCCCGTGCCTCCTTTGGGATGTGCCTCTCCAGCACTGTGGTTTTATGCTTCTGCCCGGACTCGGAGCTTTCTATGTAGGTGGGTGCAGGGCATTGAGTTCAGGCTTTCATGCTTGTATGACAAACACATTACCAGGTGATCCAAAACGGGATGTCCTCAGTAACATTTTCTTGTGTTTGGACATTCCTCTAAAGCTATGAGACCCCCTGAAAATAGGAACAGCCTTTCATTTTGTAAGGGTATCTACATTATGTAAGTGTATATACTATGATTGACTATGAAGGAAAATAAAAAAAAAACATGAACGAGGGTTATTTTTCTTTACTCTTTTTTTCTTTTTTGTTGTTGTTGGTTTTTTGTTTGTTTGTTTTCTTCTTGAAACAGGGCTTCTTTGTGTAGCTCGGGCTGTCCTGCCACTCTGTACAGGCTTTGAACTCAGAGGTGTGCCTTTCTCTGCTTTCCTGCTGCTGGGTTTAAAGCTGTGCACCACGCTAAGCACCTTTTTCACCCTCCTTATTAGACCCAATCTAGTCATCCAAATTTCCTTCAAGTGGAGTGTTAACATATTAATATTAAATATTTTCTTTCCAATGCAGTTATATTAACAGATTAATATTAAAGATATTGGAAATTTGTGATGTTTTGTCAGATTATATTGTATGCTTATTCCCCATCTTACTTTGTGATAAATCTATCCTCTACTGCACATTTTTTCAAGAGTCATATAATTTTGGCTTGGAAAATATTTTTACATAGTTATTAATCATTTACTACTATCAACAAATGTGAAAATGTATGAGGAATTCATTAAAATTTTATCCTTGAGATTATTTCAACCACAAATAATGGCTTTCAGGTTTGTTTTTAAAATTTCTGTGACAAGCCACTTTCTGTCAATGTCAGACATAATGTATGGAGGACCTTTTGGTATCCAACTACTCTGTAGTCTATGAATGTTACTTCATCTTTCTTATAGTGGTAGCAGAACAAAGAATCATCAGTTAAACCTCCAGAGGCTGAGGCCCACTCACAGCCCATGTCCTCTACCAGCTGTCTTCTTCCTCCTTTCCACAGACTGATCTCTTAAAAATAATTCGCAACCTGTACCCCTTTAGAGAGTCAAGTAAGAGCAATACCATGTTGATGTTAAGAGGAAAGAGCTGAAGTAAGTTATGGAGGAAAGTAATATTTTTTGAGAAATTTTAAGTATCAAATAATGTTTCTGGTATCTTATTCTGTCAGGAAAAAATTGGCTATCTCTGAAAAAATACAAAGATTAAGGTTAGAAACCCAAATGTACTCAGGATGATCTTTTCTAAATCCCACCATTTGCCTCCAGTTTTCATGATTTCCTTATTTTTTATTGCTGAGTAGTATTTCATTGTGTAAATGTACCACAATTTCTGTATCCATTCCTCAGTTGAGGGACGTCTGGGTTGTTTCCAGATTCTGGCGATTATGAATAATCCTTCATTATTGAAGGAAATCAGGACAGGACTCGTGCTGGGCAGGAACCTACAGGCAGGAGCTAATGCAGAGGCATGGATGGGTGGTACTTACTGGCTTGCTCATCATGGCTTCCTCACCCTGTTTTCTTATGGAACCCAGGACCAGCCACCTGGGGCTGGGCCTTCCCCCATCAATAACTAATTAAGAAAATGCCTTAGAGTCTTACGTACAGTCTGATTTTATGGAGGCATTGTATCAGTTTAGGTTCCCTCTGCTCAGATGACTTCATCTTGTGTTGACATAACACTATCCATCACAGACAACTTACAGAAATTACCTCCCACCGCCATTTGGGTCCAGTGGTCAAACTAGGTCTTCAGGCTTGGCAAAATGAGCCTTTATGAGCCAGCACCTACTTGTTTGTTTGTTTGTTTGTTTGTTTAAGGGCTTAGTCATTTCACCCCCCCCCCCCAACTAAGCTTCATTAGGTCAGGAGATTTTAATGTTCTTTCTTTATGTCTTAGAAGACCATTTATTGAGAAAATGAACAAGTAGATAAAAACTGTGAGGGCTGCATCACCTTCCTCTGTGGTCTGGCAAGGCTGCACTCTCCCACTCCCCGGGGGGGAGGTGATCAAAGAGCTGGATGATGCAGCCAGTCCTGATGAGACCTGATAGGCTAGGGTCAGATGGAAGGGGGAAGGACCTCCCCTATCAGTGGTTTGGGGGCGGGGCATGGGATGAGAAGAGGGAGGGGACTACAGCTGGGATACAACGTGAATAAACTGTAATAAATAAATATTAACTAAAATTAAATTTTAAAAACCCGTGAGGGCACTATGTGTTTTATATGCATTTCATTCGATTTTCACTTGCTTTATTGGTCTTTTTAAATTACTAAATCAAGTGTTATTAATGTCATATGAGTGTTATAGGTTGATTTATGCTTTGGTGTATGGTGATGCTTAGTTGCACAATATGTCTAGCCTTTTTATCTTCTAAAACATATGGTATTCATAAGAGGTAATATTTATTAAATATTTACTTTATGTCAGGTAATATTCTAAGTGTTTCATTCACTCACATGCACACAACACTTATATGTGTATTCATTTGATCCTTATAGGAAAATACTCTGAAGTCAGTGCTATCATTAGGTATGTTTTAGATGAGAAAATTAAAGTACAGAAGAGAGAAGTTGAACAACTTGCCCAGGATTACACAGCCAGTAAATTTTGACCCTACGATATGACTTTGTGGTTCAAAAAGGGATAATTATGGTGGAAATGTGCTGAAAATAACTAATTCAAAGGAGTAATAAGAGTCTTTTGTCATGATTTACTGACTTGAATTCAGACAAAGTTACTTCTTCAGCAAGATGACCTCCTCCCCCCCCCCCACACCCCCGTTTAGTTTCTTGAGATAGGCTCTTGCTGTGTAGCCCAAACTAACTTTGAACTATATAGCACAGGGTGGCTTTGACTCACATTACTCCCCTGCTTCATATTCCTGAGTGGTAATATTGTAGGTGTGTGCCATCATACTTGTACTTAAATATCTGACTATTTAGCCCAGGCTGGCCTTGAATTCTCATCTACATTATGTGTAATCATAACTAGAGGCAGTCATTTCATAGCCCTGTCTTTAGTTTCAGTAGACTACAGAGCCGAAGAGCATCATCGCTCTTGATTTCCTCTGGAAACTCATCCCCAGCTTTGCTCTATTTAATGTCTATCAAAGAAAGTTGGTTTTGGCTAATTGTTTTCAGATAGTAAAAATAGCCCATATTTATTGAATAATTATTCATAGACAATAGAAGAGTTTATGCAGAAGATGAATCAGCTCTAAACACATCATGAAAAATCGGAATCTCTAGATATCTCTGTTAGTATACAAGGTAGTGTGACTGTGTATGTGAGTCTGGGGTTTGTAGGTGCCTGTGTAATTAATAATCTTCATTCTTGCTTAGGGTCTAAATTGATTAGAAAATAAGACTCATTACTCAAACATGATGGATGAAGGCCAGAATTTACCATTATTAGAGATCGAGTAGAGGAAAAGGCCGAAATTCCTGCAGACCAAAGCCTGCAATGGGACAGGAATCCACAGCAAGCTGAGCTGGGGCTGCTGAAGGAGATGGCAGGAACAGAAAATTACTCCCCTTGGGCAACTTGTGTCTAAGAAGGGAAAAAAGAGGGCTATCAAGGGCTGTTCATTTTTCTTATCACATTCACAAAATTTTGTTTTTGTCTGTTAGAGTCAAACTGCTAAACCAGCTTCATTCTAAGGGAGGGCTGAGTAGAGCGTGGGCAAAGGCTGGGTGAGGCATTCTTTCAAGAGTGCTTTCAGACACCTCCACAGTTTTCTGGATGGAAATGGCAGTGATCAGATACTTGGGTTTTGATGAATTTTTGAAGTTAAAGTTAACACATGGATATTCAACATATGTCTCTTTGTAAAATATGCTTTTGTTGTTGCTTGAGCTAGGTTTCATATCTACCAGGCTGGCCTGGAACTAATTGTATAGCCCAGGCTGGCCTGGAACTTTAATCCCTTGTTGCCTTTTCCTCTCAAGAGCTGTACTCACTTAGTACACACCACCATATTCAGCCATAAATTGTGCTGTAAAAAATAAAGTAGAGGTCTTAATTTGGAAAATGATTATGTAAATTAGACTTTATTATCCCCTGTCGTAGTAATGTTCTAGTAGTAAGTAGACTCTGGGAGTTGAGAATTTGGATTGCAGTAAATGGAGGGTGCTTGCTTTGATTTTTGTGCTATCTTAGCTATTTTGAACAATTTAAATTTTGGTTTTTATTTTAACTGCTAGTATGGGGTAATGCTCACCAAAACTAACTAACTAATCTTTTGGCATTTGTTAAGGCACAAGTAAAGTGCTTTGCAGATGTCTAGATGGGGTTGTTAATTTCCTCTGACATGGCCAGACTCTGCTGATGGCTATAGTCTCTGGAAGGCCTGTATAAGGGAAGCCTCTGTCTACTAGAGCTATTTCCTGAGGCATGTTTCTCAGCTGCAGGCATCTATGATTTATTTTGTAAGCTGACAAGGCCCAACATTACTGTTTTAAGCATTATAAACAGAATAGTAAATGTTAAATGTTCATTTAATAGAGCTACTAGTAGGGCTTTTATATACAGAAAGCAGAGCCTGAGCCAAAAATATGAAGCACTCCTCTGGTCTTTGTGCATTGGCCTTAACCTACTCTTCGATTCATTGCAACTTGGGGAGTGATGTAGCTGTCGATAAGTTAGCTCTCAACGCTCAGTGTTCTTCAGTGTCCTCTCTGTTTTATTGCCTTTCTACTAATTACCCAAGACTTGGTAACTGGCCACATTTCTTGCAACTTACCAGAAACTTTTTGTCTGTTAGAGTCAAATTAAAGGGAATAATAAGACTGTTAAAGCTCAGTGGTTCAGAATGCTTTAAATATTTACCAGTTGTTTGTTTATTTTGAGACAGGGTTTCTCTGTATAGCCCTGGCTGTCCTGGAACTTGCTCTGTAGAGTAGGCTGTCCTGGAACTCACCGAGATCCACATGCCTCTGTCACTGTAAGCGCTGGGATCACAGATGTGTGCCACCGTCCCCGGCTGGGTCAGGTTTCTTTAGAGATAGCTGTCTCTTTCCCTTTTGCCACCAGTATTTACCGGGATGGAGAGCACTGAGGCTACACTGATGTGAGTGGTAGTAGTTAGGGATTCTGAGAGCAGTTTAGGTGTGGTCATCTGAAGAGAGAATAGGAAGCAATGCTGTGTAGAGCTGTGTATTTTATGTTATCATCAAACACTGACCGACCTTTGCATAAACAGATATATTGCATTGAAAAAAAATGAAGCTAGAAGTGCAGCTCAGTTCCCATCTCCAAGAAAACAAATATAAGCTTCTTTGAAAAAGAAATATACCATAACTTTAAAAATTTTTACAGTATGTACTATATTACAGTATATTTATTCCATTCTGTTCTATTTCTTAAAATGCTGATTATCTATTACATTGATTTTTATGACCCGTAGAGTTAGTACCAGAATTTGAGCAAAACACATCTGTAGCATGTCCCAAGTATGTGATTTTTTTTAGCAGCCATATAAAATAGCAAAGGATTATATTAATGCTTTCAAAATACAGCTGAATACACTTGGAAAATAGGAAGCTATACAGAATAATTGGATATAAGAAAGGGTTTGAGCATGGAAGGAAAATAGACCATCATTTTATGACAAGACATTTGGCCACTGCAAGACAGAAAGAGGAGTGCAGGTATTTAGACTAGGAGGTAGGTGAATGCAAAAGATAAAGTTTCTACTCTGGAAATTTTTCCTAAACCGGGAAGACTTCTGCTATGATACAGCATCACCCCTGGTTAGATATGCCAGGTAGCGGGGCTCTGAAGAGCCACCCCTTTAACTTATAGAGTCTTTACCACCAGCTTCACACAGTTTGTCTCAGAAATCTCATCTGTACCATTGCACCTCAGTTTTTGTGAGAAAGTCTGTGTCCCAATGTTCACTTGTCTCTATGCTTCAGCTTTCATAACTACTAGATTATCTATACACCACCTAAGTTTACTCCACTGTTAAGATGAATGTATTAAAATTTTTTAATACGTAAACATCGAGGTGACATTTACTTACCATAAAATTATGCATTTACAGTGTATAGCTTGGTGGTATTTAGTATATTAACTAAATCGTGTTGGAAAGCCATTGGCACTCACTAGCTTCAAAATTGTTTTATAAAGCCATAAAGCATCTTATTGTTATCAAGTAATCATTCACTATTCTCCCTTTTCTACAGAGAACAAAGTAACACTTTCACAAATAGAAAATAAAACACAACCATTTTTAAAGTCATAACCATTTTTAAAGTTGATTTAAAAATAAAGCAATTACAAATACCAACTGAATACAGTTGGCAGCCAATGCCTGAATCAGAGCATTTTCTGCTGAGGGATAATTAACACATTATAGATGAAGATGAAAATATGTGCAACTCTCATTTTTTACAATTAATGTATGATAGTAAAAAGGGGGATGTTAGCAAATAATGTGGAGTATTAAACAGAATAGCAGTAGGACAAGTGTATACCCGCACTTCTAGCACTCCAGAGAAGGAGATAGGAGGATCAGGAATTCAAGGCCAGACTCAGCTACATAGGAAGTTCAGAGCCAGCCTGAGTCACATGAGGTTCAGTCTTAATGTCCCTCCACCCAAATAAAAAGACAGATTAGTATTAAATGATTTGCTGGGTGGTTTATTCAAATTAATTAGGTAGAATTATACACGCAGGTTTCTCATCATGAGATTCATTTGTGTTAATGATTTTCTTTCTATCTAAATGTATCTTGGTACAGCTTTATTCATTCCTTCTTTCATGTGATTAGTAAAGGGATTACCTGCTATCTCAAGAGTCTTGTACAACTGAACCTTTAAGGTCTCAGAATATGCTTTACTTAACACAGTGATTGCTGTTTCCCTTATTGTCCTTCCTCGGAGAAACAGTAGAATAGAGGTGCTACTCTCAAATAATATGAAGCTTTGTGGTAAAGATCAAAGATTTTCATGATTTAAATATAAAATCAAGCTAATGATAATTGATTGACAAATGGATTGTATTCATAGTTTCTTGGCTTAAATTGTCTGTAATCTATAGACTTTTTGTAGAAAAAATTGACATATAGTTATCATAAACACTCTGAACTAACCCAATGTACCTCATCTTTTTCTGTTCATATGCCTTCCAAAAGCAGCTTCAACTTGATAAGAAGCTGTTTATCATGTAAAATCAGTGACCTTCATGTGTACCTAGTAATACTGATCAAATAAGGTAACTTTAGTGAAAGAACATAGGACAGTCTCTGGTGGTGAAGGTCAGTAAGTGTCCATTCATTTATTCAGCACATGTTCATAATCTTGTTAATGTGTTATAGAACTGTAGCAAGACAGACTCTCTCTCAGCCCCCGCCAATTATTTGGGGTAGAGGGCTGGAGAGATGCCTCAGTAGTTAAGAGTACTTGCATGTTTCTAGAGGACTTGGGTTTAGTTCACAGCACCTATGTGGCGACTTACAACCATTCACGATTCCAGTTCTAGAGGCCCCAGCTCTCTCTTCCTGCAGTATACTTAAATAGATAGATACATGCAGGGAAAACACGCATACACATAAAAATTAAAAATACATCATTTTTTGAGTAGTTGGCTTCCTTTTAGTGTAACATACAGAGCTTGACTGGAGAACCTTCACCTTCCCAACACTACTTATCTCAATATCGATATCAATATTGGGATTAACAATAGCAATATTAGAAATAGTAATAATTACGTAGCAGTTGACACTGCCATCCACTCTGTCACAGAATTATTTTCTGAATGTTTTCAGTATACTTGGTCACCATACAGCTCCACAAGCTTAGTAGTCTTATATCTAAAGTGTCTGAGTAGAGCAGGATTTCTCCTCAGAAGTCTCATCCTGTACATGAGATGCAGTTTCTAGGGTCTCCCAGGAGTGGAATCCCATTTTTCTGCTCAACTATAAGGGGCTGTCAACCGGGAAAGACTTATGGATTCTCTATTAGAGGTTGTTTAAAGGTAAAACATACCATCAAGGGTTTATCTGCCTGATGAAGATCTGGGTTACCTAGAAAAATCCCCTTTCTGTTGGCCTACAGAGAATGAGCAAAGCTGAGTGAAAGGAAAAAGAATTAGGAAAAACAGCAGGAAGGAGCACAGAAAGGAAGGAGTTGCTGTGAAATGGAGTAGAGGCTGAAGAAGAGATTAGTTGGTATAGACCCAAGCACTCAGGCAGGGAGCCACTAACAGAGGCCTTTCCCCATTAGCTGTATTTTTAAGTGATAACACTTAAATTAAAAGTACTTCTAAATTTTGTATGTATTTCCCTTAATGAAAATATAGTGACAAGTCCATATACATTGAAGGCACTAATTCATTCTGTACTATGTTTATGTGTTATGTTTTATTACTGAGATAGTGGATCGAGATTATAAAAATGGCATAAAATTAAGATATTTTGCTAAGTTTAAGTGGCCATAACTTAAATGGAATTGTCATTGACTAGATCTAGTAGCTGGATGACATTTTGGTATTTTTATTTTTAAACCTAGGAAGGTTTGCCTATAAACCATTTAGTAGCAGAACAAGGCTTTCCAAAATGTTGAGTTAAAACATATGGAGATACTAAAGATACTTTGATGGGGCATGAATGTTTTCCCACACATAAATTGTGTTCAACAGGGAAATGGTATCTTAGACGGTTTACTGAACTGCTAATTTGAAGTTATAGCAAAAGAAAAAAAAAGCCACAGCAAAATATCTGATGCTTACTTAGTTAAGAATTTTATTATATAATGTTTGGATATTTTGCTTGCATGTATGTTTGTGCATTGTAGTGTCCATGGGGTCCAGAAAAGAGTAACATCCACTGGAATTACAGATGGTGGTGAGCAGACATGTGGGCGGTGGGAATCAAACTCCAGTCCTCTGGAAGGGCAGCCAGAGTTCTTAACCACTGAGCCACTTCTCCAGCCCCAGTAATTATTTTGTGTGTGTATTGATAAGTTAAGAATAATTTCAGCCCACAAAATATAAGCCAAATATGGTCTGTTGTATTCTTATAACTACTTCTTAGAAAGTGTACCTCTCATACCAGGCAGACTCTCCCTGACTTAGATGGTTCAACTTAGAATTCTTCTGAATCTTCCATGTGAGTACAATACGCATTCAGTGTATTGTATTCAGGCTGGGTATATGAACAGGCTTGAGTGTATGTGTGTGTGAGTGAGTGTAGTGTGCACACACCCATCTTTAAGTATAGGCTTCAGAAACATAGAAGAGTCGTTAGCAAGTGTAAATGTCCTCAGGGACCCAAAAACCATGATAGATTAGTTGAAGTCAGCGCCTTTAAAGTCACAGAGATCTAGGTTTCTTAGGTGTAAATCTTCCTGCTTGTATGATCGTAAGCAAGTGTTTAACAGCCTTGTCGTTGTTGTTGTATTGAGGCAGGGTCTTGTGTAGCCATGGATACACAAACTCTCTGTGTTGCTGAAGTAGCTTTCTACCACATCTCCTGGGAATAAGGGGTTTGACCATACACCAGGCTTGGCTTCTTTTGAAGACTTAGTTTTTCACATCTGTAAAATGAGACTAACAATGGTAGTGGCAGGAATAGACAACATAATAATGTAAAATGCTCGTCCATACTCCTGTTTCCAGAAAATATTCTTGCACATTTGTAGTAAAATACTCTACCTCCTTATCTGCTTTGCCTCTCACCCCCAAGAGATTCTTTCGTTTTTATATTGGCACAAGGAATTTAAAGTAGTTGCGTTTGAGAGACAGTAGCCTGACTATCCCCAGAAAATGCTAACCAGGAGTCAAGGCTATACTTGGTACCTAAAACACAACAACTCCTTCACCATTTCTTCACCATGACCACTGTCCAGAAGAGCTACTGCCTTTGGAGTGCATAGTCTGCAACAGGGGATGCTGACATCAGTAGCCAAGTGAAGGTTAGAGCCATTGACAGACTTAAATCAGAGTGAATGTAAGAACCAAGAAAACAAACGAATGAACTTACAGCATGCACATGTAAGTAACCACAGAGCAGAGTCCCTAGTCCACAAACAAAGCAGGACCACATGCAAGAGTCATTCTACCAACAGTCCCAGCGAGAATTTTGCTTTCCTTTAACTGAATGCTAACTTACACACAAAAAATTTGAGGCAAGTTTAGATGAGTTTTCAGAGGTTGGATAACAGTTCATATCTACTTGGACAGTCTTGTTTGTAATACAATGGTCAGACTTTCCTTACTGAATACATGGTCTGAATTTTGAAACTGAGGACTGTTTTTCTGGGCTTCCATCACAATGGGCAGTCAGGAATAGGTTTTCAAAACCTGAGCACAGTGACTGCTGCTGCTGCTTTTTATGTAAAGGGTTAGCCCTTTGGGATTGTTTTTATTCACTGTTTCTTCTTAATTTTAATTTAGTCACTTCTGGAGAAGCCAGTGAATGGCTTTGTGTTCATTGGGCTTTAAAAAATACGTATGTATTTCCTTTAAGGTGCCATGTATAAAAAATTATTCTAGAGATAGTTGATGATAAGTAAAAAGAATTATCATGATTATAAAAACAATCATGAAAAACAAGTCACTGATTTCTGACCCATAACTCACTGTATAGGGCAGGCTGGCTTTGAACTCAGAACTCAGAACCATCATCCTACCTCAACCTCCCAATGGTTGGGATTATGGTCTTGAGTATCCAAACCAGCTTTCTTCATTTAATTAGGTAAGAAGAGTCTAAAAACTTTTAAGATACCTATTCTATTCATCTAACTTGCAAAAACTTGCTTTATTTTTTTAAGATACACTTTTATACTTTGAAAGTTTCATGCATTTACACAGTATATATTGAGCACATATTTCCATCACTATCTCCCTCCAGTTCTCCCCAGTGCTTCCTACCTCACTGCCTCCCACATTAATTTGCTATTTTTCTACCTTTGTTTTTGAAATGATTTCTTTTTAAGATTATAATATTACATTATTTCCCATTCCCCCCTCTAAACCCTTCCATAAGCCCTCCCCCGCTCTTTGTTTCATAGCCTCTTTTTTAAATTGTGTTTGTGTGTTTACATATGTAACCTGCTCAGTCTGTATAATATTACTTGTAAGTTTTCAGGGATGACCTTTCGGGATTGGATAACCAATTGGTGTGCTCTCCCTGGGGAAGACTTTCTCCTCTCGGCATGCCTCAGTTGCCTGTAGTTCTTGTGTAGGGTTCAGGCCTTGTGGGCTTTCCCCATCAATGTTAGCACATCTGTTGTTGTTATTTTTGAGTCCCGTTGATAAGATTTGATGTATGTAGCTTCTCACATTCCTAGGAGATACAATCCTACAGCAACATCCTCCATCTGGCTTTTACTATCTTTCTGACTCTTCATCCTCAACAATCCATGGGCCTTAAATGCGGACGTTATATTGTAAATGTATCCACTGGGCCTGGTGTCATAATTTTGATGGGTTGTAGGTTTTTATAATGTTTTGCATCTGTTGCCAAGAAACGTCCTTTGATTGGAGTGAGAACCACTTGCCTATGGGTATAAGGACAAATATTTAGGACACGTACATATCAGAAGCCTTCCGTAAGCCAATGACAAACTCTCTCTCTCTCTCTCTCTCTCTCTCTCTCTCTCTCTCACACACACACACACACACACACACACACACACACACACACACACACATGAACTGTAACCAAGGAAATGAATGACCTCTACAATCAAAACTCGTTTTTCTAGCCAATGCCATTTAGAACACAGAGTGGACATTGCTGACAGTTGCTGTCACTGTACTCTTTCTGATGTGGTATCCACTAGCTCTGGTAAATAGACCATATTGTATGCTTTTTTTTTTTTTCATTGAAAGAATGATGGAGTTAAAAATAATCACAGTGATAATTTTAAAAGGACATGCTGACATTTAGATCTAAGAATTCTTCCTCCAGGCTAAAAAGACTTGAGCATAGGTCACACTTTGGCTTCAACCCTGAACAGATACTTGTCTTCTGTGTCAGCTTACCTTTTGATCTTAAAGCTGTGTTTATGCTTGACATCTGTAAGCTGCAAATTGTCCCTACAAATTTAGAAATAGTGTATGGAATGACAAAATGAGAAAGTTAAAGAAGCAAATTTGCCACGTTTCTATCACCTTAAAAACAATTGGAACTTTTCTTTAGTGATCCCAGCTAGAAATATTAGATAGTTATAAAGTTCAGAAGTTGATTAGGACTGGAAGGAATTTGAGATCTACTCTCCTGCACTAAGTCCTGATGAACTTGATGGACTGGGGTGGGTTTGTATGGGGCGAGGCTTCTCTTTTCTGAGGAGAAGGTAAGGGGGGAGAGGGAAGAAGGTGAGAGGGTGGACCAGTAGAAGAGGAGGGAAGGGCGTGTGATTGGGATGTGAAATGAATAAGTTTATTTTTAAAAAAAGTCTTTAGGATTACTTTTCCTGTACCAGATGGTGGTGGAGTCCGAAGATGCAGGCCATGTGCTTAGCATAGGCTACCCTGCTGAACTAGTATAACTGTTCATTCATCTGCTTCTTAGGAGTCTATTCATGACAAGAATTATTTTTGCTCTCAATACTTCTACTATTACTACTACTACTACTACTACTACTGACCTTTGAAAAATGTGACCTTCAGATTTTTCTCTTTTATTCCTTTGGTGCATTATAGACTTGTTATATTTAGAATGCCTCTTTCATAACCTTCTACCCCATCCAGTCTAATCCTAGTAAGTATGAATAAGTACTCTCTGCAAGTAGTTCTGACAACTAGGCACTTTTTACATATTGATTGTGGGTATTTTATAGTATCTCGTACTTATTCCAAGAACAATTAAGTAAGTGACCGGTGGCAGCTCATTTCAGTCTGCTTTTTAGCTACTGTTAACACTGGACCATACCCTATTTGTTCTTGTCCTCCATGGCTCAATATTTTCCTTCCAGTGGTTAGCAGAGTTTAATATTTCCTTTCTTCTTCCATCTTTCATGTCTTTATGTACAAAAAATAATTAATTCAACTTTATTTTTATTGAAAAATACTTTTTCATACAATATATTTACTGAAAATAATTAATTCAACTATGTTTTGTTGAAAATATATTTTGCATTTTCAATTGAAAAATACTATATTTTGATTAAAAATATATTCTGGTTACAGTTTCTCCTCCCTCAACTTCTCCAAGGTCTTCTCCAACTCCCCTTCCATCTAAACTCATACCCATTCTTTTTCCAGTTAGAAAACAAACAGGCATCTAAAGAATAATAAGATAAGATCAAATGTGCTCGCTTTGGCAGCACATATACTAAAATTAGAATGATACAGAGAAGATTAGCATGGCCCCTGCGCAAGGAGGACACACAAATTCATGAAGCGCTCCATATTTTTATGCATAGAGATAACCTAGAACCCCTGAACAGATGTAGCCCATGGCAGCTCAGTATCCAAGTGGGTTCCCTAGTAAGGAGAACAGGAAATATCTCTGACATGAGCTCAGTAGCTGGCTCTTTGATCACCTCCCCCTGAGGGATGTGCAGCCTTACCAGGCCACAGAGGAAGACAGTGCAGCCAGTCCTGATGAGACCTGATAGGCTAGGGTCAGATGGAAAGGGAGGAGGACCTCCCCTATCAGTGGACTTGGAGAGGGGCAGGGGAGGAGATGAGGGAGGGGGCTACAGCTGGGATACAAAGTGAATAAAACTGTAATTAATAAAAAATAAATATAAAAGGAAAAAGATAAGCTAAAACAAAAACAGTCAATTAAGAATAGAACAAAATGAACAGAAGAAAAAAAAAGAGCCAAATAAAAAGTACAAGAAATACATACAAACACAGAGTCACACATGTTCATTTACACGGAAATCCCACAAGACAAATCCAGAAGTTCTGATATATATAAAAAGAACCTATAAGGTAGAAAGAAAAGAAAGAAGGGAGAGAGAAAGAGAAGGAAGAATGAAAGCCCTAAGAAAGCATTATGAGGCAAACCTGCAAGGATGCCATTGCGTTGGTTTTGTGCCAGCTGTCTGCTGCTGGTCATGGGCCTTCCCTTAAGAGTACTTTAAACCCCGCTGAGACTGTTGGAGAAAAGTATTTTTTCATTCGCAAATGGATTAATTAGTAGTTGGAGATAGCATCTGCGTTCTCCTCTCTGTACTGGACCCTTCTGGGGCAGACCTGTCCAGGACCTATGCATGTGCCCAAGTCTCTGAATTCACATGCTCTGTCTAGAAAGCCTTGTCTCTTTAGTGTCTTCCAACCCTACAGGTTCTTAGAAAAATTCTAAGAACCTCTCTTCTGCATTTCCTAAGTCCTGAGGGGAGTGATTTGCTGCATACATCCCATTGAGGACTGAGGACTGCAAGGTCTCTCACTCTCTGCACATTGTCTGGTTGTAGGTCTTTGTATTTGCTCCATCTACCTCATAAAGAAGCTTTTCTGTTGATGTCTGAGCAAGGCACTGATCTATGAGTGTAGCAGAATGTTGTTAGGAGTCATTTTATCGTCATGTTTTCTTTAACAGAATGGTGGTATTTGGTTTTCCCCTAGGTCCTTGGCATTTCTAGTGTCAGTTCTTGGCCACCTAAGCAGTGTCAAGGGTGGGTTCCCTCTCATGGAGTGAGCCTTAAATCCAACTTTAAAACCACATTTTTTTTTGTATATGTGTGTGTGGATATGATTGAGGTAGAATATGTACATGTATGAAATTTTAAAGGAATGAATAAAAATTAAAATAAAAAACAGTTAACTACGGTAATAGATTGTTTTCTTACTGCCAGCGTGCATTAATTACGTTAGTAACTTCTATTTGAGAAATCACAATTTAGCTTAGTGCTTCTTTTTTTCCCATAAGTGAATTGTGTTAAGAAATTAAACTCAGGGCCTCACACATGAGAGGCAAGTACACTTACCATTGCCAAAACACCTAGCCCTAATTTTCCTTTAAAAAATGTTATTATTGGTGTACATGGGTATGTGAATGATGTACATGTGTGAATATGGGTATGCATTGTGCATGTGGAGGTCAGGACAGCTTTTGGAAGTTGGTTCTCCTTTGTCATGTCATCTGTATATTAAACTCAGGTCATCAGGTCTTGGTGGCTTGTGCTTTTTCACCTACTTAGTCCAGTTCCTACTTTACTTCTGTTAATTCTTCCTTTGTCCATATGTACGGAACATGTTTTAAGATATGCTATAATGTATTATCTTATTATAGCGTGTTGGGGCATGATCTAACTCTCTGAAAATCTCAGAAGGATATCATGTTCACCAGTCTATATATTCTAAAACATCGTACCGGGTATGTACACGCGAGGGGAAGGAGTTGACTCTATCCTTTATCTACGGTTGAAGTGTTAGGGGTGGGGCTCAGCTGTCTTGAATATGCTAAACTTAATGTTAAGATAATGCAAATTGGCATGCAAAGCATATTACTTGCAAATTAGAGGATGGATTCCTTCAGGATGTGCAGTGAGTAATATAAGAATGAGAACTCGCCCGCTTTGTCGGTGCTGTAGTTCCAGTCCCTAGCCCCGAAAAATCATCATGCCAACAGTTTCAGCATGTCCAGTTTCCTCCTGTTTTCATGCCTGATTTCCTTCTGTTTCCCATGCCTTTAGGAAGCCACTTCCCCATAAACAATGATGCCATCATTTAAAATCCCACTATAATTAATTCCTATATTGACTTAAACTAGGTAATAATATTTTTGCTTTTTAGAATAAAATTTTCCAGAAAGAAAGAGCTGTTCTTTGGTGGCCATCTGTTGGCAGCTTAACTGTGAGAAGTGTCTATAAAATAAAGTATCAGCCTAACCATTTTGTGTCATCTGGAGTCAGTGGACAAAATTGGAAGTCTGGGAATTGTCTTTGGCTTTGAAGGAAACATCACTGTGGGCCGGAGTGTGACTTGGAGCTAGCGTAGTCCTCCAGTCCACTCCCAGCTCTGGGTTGTCCTCCAGTCCACTCCCAGCTCTGGGTTCGGGCCTCAGCCCCAGCTGTGCGCCACCGCTGCTTCTGTGTGCCAGAATAACCAAACAGTGAAAATAATATAATTGAGTACCTTCTGCTTCTTGTAGTTTGTTATTCATGGAATTTTGAGTCATGGCTAGAATAAGTATGCCTTTTTTATGAGCAGAAAAGTAACTTGAGAGATCTTATTTCATATATAAACACAATCATTTGAAATAATTTACTACTACTGCTGTTATTATTATAACTGTTTTTAATAAAATGACACTTAGGAATCAAACTCAAGAGTTCTTCCATGCTAGGCAATATAATGTTTAAGGTCTTATTATTTTCAAATTCCACTGATTCTATGAAACTTTTGCTGTAGGACTTTAGGGTCAGCAGGATGGTTCAGCAGGTAAGGACACTAGTGAGGCCTGAGGAGCTGAGCTGTGGAGGGAAAAAACAGCTCCTGTGGGCTGTCCCTGACCTCAGCCAGTGCACCCTTGTGTGTGCGCTGCCCTGTTCCAAATAAATGGATTCTTTTTTAAATTTTGAAAAGCCATTAATTTACTTTTTATTAGTTTGCATTATGAGTTGACTCTGAATGATGTTTGAAATGACTCTTAGAAGGGACATGAACTTTAACATTGTGAATTTTCATTGGTAAGTTTTCTAAAAGCGTAGTTCTTTGTCTAACTTTATAAAAACCAAAGAAGAAGGAAAAACATTTTAAGAAGCATTCTATGTGCATACTAGAAGAGAGTCTTGCAGGAAAAGATGTCTGGACTACAGTGTACAGGGGAGAGGAAAGAGTCAAGTTCTCAAGCGATAGCTTAGGCAAAGGTACATAGTGGAAGATGAGTTATTTTAATGGGAAGTAGCATTCGGGGTAGAGCTAAGGATTTTCTTTTTATTAACATTTATTTATTTATTATTATTTTAATTTTTAAATTAATTATACTCCATTCACTTTGTATCCAAGCTGTAGCTCCCTCCTTCATTCCCTCCCAATCCCACCCTCCCTCCCTCATGTCCTCCCATGCCCCTCTCCAAGTCCACTGATAGGGGAGGTCCATCTCCCTTTCCATCTGACCCTAGTCTATCAGGTCCCATCAGGACTGGCTACATTGTCCTCCTCTGTAGCCAGGCAAGGCTGCTCCCACTTCAGGGGTAGGTGGCCAAAGAGCTAGCCACTGAGTTCATGTGAGAGACAGTCCCTGTTCCCCCTACTAGGGAACTCACCTGGAGACTGAGCTGCCATAGGCTACATCTGTGCAGGGGTTCTAGGTTATCGCCATGCATGGTCCTGGGTTGGAGTATCAGTCTCAGAAAAGACCCCTGTGCTCAGATTTTTTTGGTTCTGTTGCTCTCCTTGTGGAGCTCTTGTTCCCTCCAGGTCTTTCTATCTCCCCTTTCCTTTATAAGACTTCCTGCACTCTGCCCAAAGCTCAGCCATGAGTCTCAGCATCTGCATCAATACCCTGCTGGGTAGAATCTTTCAGAGTCCCTCTGTGGTAAACTCCTGTCCTGTTCTCTGTCTTCTCCCTCTTCTGATGTTCATCCTGTTTGCCTTTCTGAATGAGCATTTATCTTCTTACCCAGAGTCCTTCTTCTTGCTTATCTTATTTAGGTGTACAGATTTTAGTATGTTTATCATATATATATATATTATATGTCTAATATCCACTTATAAGTGAGTATATACCATGTGTGTCTTTCTGTTTCTAGGTTACCTCACTCAGGATGATCTTTTCTAGTTCCCACCATTTGCCTGCAAATTTCATGATTTCCTTGTTTTTAATAGCTGAGTAGTATTCCATTGTATAAATGTACCACAATTTCTGTATCCATTCCTATATTGAGGGGCATCTACATTGTTTCCAGATTCTGCTATTATGAATAAAGCTGCTACAAACATGGTTGAGAAAATGTCCTTGTTGTATTTGAGCATATTTTGGATATATGCCTAAAAGTGGATTACCTGGATCTTGAGGTAGCACTATTTCTAATTTTCTGAGAAAGCGCCAGATTGATTTCCAAAGTGGTTGTACAAGTTTACACTCCCAGCAGCAATGGAGGAGGGTTCCCCTTTCTCCACATCCTCTCCAGCATGTGTTGTCACTTGAGTTTCTTAGCCATTCTGATGGGTGTAAGGTGAAATCTCAGGGTTGTTTTGATTTGCATTTCCCTGATGTTAAGGACATTGAACATTTCTTTATCTCTATGCCATTCAATATTCCACAATAAAGAATTCTCTGTTCAGCTCTGTACCCCATTTTTTAATTGGATTACTTGATTTGTTGCTTTTTAACTTCTTGAGTTCTTTATATATTCTAGATATTAGCCCTCTGTCAGATATAGGGTTGGTGAAGATCCTTTCCCAGTCTATAGGCTATCGTTTTGTTCATTTCCTTTGCTTTACAGAAGCTTTTCTTTCATGAAGTCTCATTTATGGTTGTTGATCTTAGAGCCTGTGCTGTTGGTTCAGGAAGTTGTCTCCTGTACCAATGAGTTCTAGGGTCTTCCCCAGTTTTTCTTCTAACAGATTTAGTGTGTCTGGTTTTATATTGAGTTCTTTGATCCACTTGGACTTTAGAAAGAAATTGAAGAAGATATCAGAAGATGGAAAGATCTCCCATGTTCATGGATTGGTAGTATTAACATAGTGAAAATGGCCATCCTGCCAAAAGCAATCTATAGATTCAATGCATTTTTCCATCAAAATACCAACATAATTCTTTACAGACCTTGAAAGAACAAGTCTCAAGTTCATATGGAAAAAAAATCCCCAGAATTGCCAAAAAGATCCTATACAACAACAGATCATCTGGAAGTATCTCCATCCCTGATCTCAAGCTATACTACAGAACAATAGTAATAAAAACTGCATGGTACTGGCATAGAAACAGAATGGTGGATCAATGGAATTGAATAAAAGAACCAGAAATGAACCCACACACCTATGGATACAATGGAAAAAAAGACAGCATCTTCAACAAATGGTACTGGTCTAACTGGATGTCTACATGTAGAAAAATGCAAATAGATCCACATTTATCACCCTGAGCTGAGGATTTTCAATGAGAGAATAGGAACTAAGCTTAAGATTTTAAATTGGGACCAGACAGATTTATTTTTAGACATTCACTTATTTATTTTGTAATGTCAGCTCCTGAAGGTTTGTCTTTATGGGACTAATGTGATCAACAGAAGGCTTCTGGAAGATGGATGTGATAAAGACACACAGGCAGGGATAATGAGAGCACAGAGACTGCTGCTTATTTGTGTTATAATAATTGGCATGGAGGATGGAAGCATCATTGAGTGGGGCAGCTAACATTTCTGATTTATTTTGGCTTTTGTATATAAATAGGAAGATATTACATCCCTCTTCCCTAATGGTTTCAATGTGTGTTTGAGAGTATAAAATGTAACATACATGTATAAGTACTTTGTAAACTGTAAAGCTTATACACATTCAGGCTGACATTAGAAATATATCAACATTTACTCATAGTTCAGAGGGCATAGAAGTTGTGATAGCTGCTAGAAGGAGATATGTTAGATAATGTCAGTGAACAGTCAGTAAAAGTCAAAGATAATGCTTAATGTTGGGGGTAGGGTGGTACACAGACTCAGGATGATCAGGGCCAAGGCCATCCTCTGTTACAGTGTGAAGTTGACACTCGTCTGGCCCGTATAACTTCTTGTCTCAAAAAAGAAAAAAATTATATATATATATAAAATATATAAAATATTAGTGTTTGGCATAGCAACCATGTCAGACAACTCGGAGCTGTCTATAACTCCAGGTCTCAGGGGTTCAATGCCTCTGGCCTCCACAAGTACTTGAGGTCATTTGCACATATCCATATGCAGGCACATGTACTGATAATAACTAAAAGCAATAGAAATAAAATCATTTATAAAGTATAACAGATTAATATTTGCAAAGAAGGCAAAACTAGGGCCAGGCTTACATCTTTGGAAGCAAAATTTATTAATTAACTTCTAGGAATATTGATTGGAAAAGGTGGTAGTATATGTAAGTGAAAATATCCGTTATCTTTAGAAATAACCTTTTTTTTTTTCTTGAGAACAAGGCATGGGCTGGAGTGAGATTGAAACTTGGGTATTACTTACATGGTAGATAATTGGAAATCCTGTCTCTACATTTCTCTCTCTCTCTCCCTCTGTGTGTTCTTGTGTATGTGCACACAAGCACACAGGCGTACTTCGATGTGTGTTTGTGTGTGCACATGCCTCACTGTATAGCTCTGACTGGCCTTGAACTTGGTACAATCTTACCACCTCTGTCCCTGAATTGTGAAATTACAGGGTTGCAACACTGTACCCAGCTTCTTTTGTATTCTTGAGCACCTCCTTAAGGAAGAAAAGAAACTGCATTTCTAAATCCCTGTATGTCATCCACTCACCCTTCCCCTGTCCCTTAAATCCTTTCTTGAAGCAGCAAAGCCTCCTTCAAGAGACCCATTCCTTACAGAATATCAGTCAATCAAATGTGCTTGATTTTTATATTGGCAAAGTGGTAGAGGCGTTAACTGGCTGTTTGCCACTAGATTGGAAGGGGAATGAGGGGTCCTTTATCCCTGGATGGCTTCCTCTCCCGCTGATTTAGAAAGCCTGCTGCTAAACAGTGCTCGAGAGTGAGAGGCTAAGAATAGCTCACCTGATTAGACCCCAGGATGAGAGTGATTGGAGTCCAAGTCCCTTAGTCAGTCATTGCAGCAGCCCCAACTGTCCTGTCAAAGCCCTCGTAATCTGACTCTGCTAATCTTCCTGCTTTACAGTCTACGTTCCATGTCCTACCCAAGTAAGTCTCTGTATGTTTCTGATCATGCCGTTTACTTCCCCCCCCCCTCACTACCTCTGAGTTAGAAGTTTCCTCAGTCTCAATGGCTCCTCCCATATTTATGGGCAGCTACTTTCCTTCAAGGCCTAGGTGGAATGCTGTCTGTCTCCTGGGAAAGAAGTGATGGCTTTTCTTAAATTACTGTAAACAGTTTCTATTAGTTTTAGGTAAAAGATCATACACCAGAATAGAACTGGATAGATTTAAATTTAAATTAGTTAATCATAATTAACTATGTAACTGATTTCCTTGCTTCTGTAATACGGGTTTATGAATGAAAAATAAAATAATGTAAGGGTTCAACATGAAAATGTGTCTGTAAGGATAAATACTCTGTGGGTACTATTGTATCTTGTGATTTTTATTCTTTGGCCCTCACACGTGTATGCGTTTTGTCGTCTTTGTGAAGCTGAGTGATCTGGGATCAGGAACCCTTTCATGGTACTCTTGGTCCCTGTTGTTCAACCAGAGCAGGTTGTACTTGTGTGTGTATGTGTATAATATAATAACAGTGGAAAAGGAGGCCATGAATTTGAAGGATAGTGGGAAAGGGTATATGAGAGGGCTTAAAGGGAGGAAAGAAAAGGAAGAATGTCGTGGTTATGTTATAGTCTCAAAAATTAAAGAAAAAAAGTTATTACTGCCTTTGCCTAGAATATATTTTACTCCTCTCTGTAGATAATGACTTACTAATTGTGGTGTTTTGCATAAGAACAGCCCCTACCTACAGTCTCATATATTTAAATGCTTGGCCACCAGTGAGCAGAGCTGTTTGAAAGGATTAGAAGGATTAGGAGGTGTAGCCTTGTTGGAGGAAATGTTTCACTGAGGGGCCAGGTTTCAAAAGCCTGTGTCGGGCCCAGTGTCTTATCTCACTCTGCCTATGGATCATGATATAGCTTTTAGCTACTGTTCCAGCATCTGTGTTCATGCCACTATTCTCCCTGCCGTGATGATAAGGGACTAAGCCTCTAAAACTGTAAACAAGCCCCCAATTACATGATTTCTTTTATAAGAGCTGCCTTCATCATACTGTCTCTTCACAGCTGCAGAACCATGACTCGTACCCTAAATTATTCTTCAGATCCCATTTTATAGGCTGTCACCTCTGTAAAGACATTCTTGCCCCCTTAGGCAGAATTAGGCCACTTCTTCCTTTCAGTCAGTTGTGTGACCACCTTAGAGTGCCATCTTGCACTTCCTTATGGGTTCTGAGGTTTCACCTCAGGTTCATAAATGCTTAGGTACTCTTAGGAGAATGAATGAATTAATGTTTCATTTAATGAGTACTATGGAAATTCACAAATGCTGAAAAGTTCTATTTGTTTGTTTGTTTGTTTATAAGAATTTGTTCATTACCCATCCCCACAACCACTTGTAATCCTTTATGTTTCATTTTAACAGAAATTTAAATTAAATATTTCAGTTTTAGTATTCTCTATTTTTTGTTTGTTTGTTTTTGAGATAGGGTTTCTCTCTTTAACAGCCCTAGCTGTCCTGGACTAACTTTGTAGACCAGGCTGGCCTCAAACTCACCGAGATCTGGGATTAAAGGTGTGGACCACAACACCTGGCCAATCTTAGTATTCTCAATGTTTTTGCAGAGATTACTTCGAGGACAGCATAAAGAATGTACCGTGGTAGTTTACCTTTGGGGCAATTGGTGCCTGATCTATTTACTGGAAGGTTCTCATTATACGTATCTTGTTTTCTATTAGTAGGAAGAAGCTTCAATAGTCTATGCACAATTCATTCATTAGGCTGCCTTCAATTACTTTTTAGAAAACAATTTAGGAATCCATTATCATATCAGTTTATTGAGGAAAAAGTATATTCTGAGTTTTTCTTGGGTAGCATATGTGCAAATATGAAAATACCCTTGTTTTTAATCAGAAAGCAAATTGTTGGTTCTTCTTAGGTATTTGTAAAACAGTATACTACAAACAAATAATGGCATGATGTGTTTGTCTCCCTTCTCTTTCCTCACGCCAAGGTCTCTAGTATAACCTTCGCCAGTCTCCTTCACATTCATGGCCTCTTCTTTCATTGTTACTGCATATATGTATATATGTATGTATTTCTATACATACCCAGCTCAGTCCATATGTTACTGCTGTGTATGTTTTCAGGGCTGACCATTTGGCACTGGATGACAGTTAGTGTGCTCTTCCCTGAGGAAAACCACCTCCCCTGCTCTCAGCTTTCCTCCGTTTCATAGGGCTCTTTGTAAGCGTGAAGTGTTTTGTAGATGTGTCCATAGGAGCTGGGCGTCCCAACTTGGTATTCTGATTGGTTGTGTTTTTCTTTCCTTTCTTTTTTGTTTTATTGTTGTTTCAAGATGGGGTTTCTCTGTGTAGTGTTGGCTTTCCTGGAACTCAGTCTGTGGACCAGGCTGGTCTGGAACTCACAGAGATCTGACTGTCTCTGCCTCCCTGGGTGCTGGGTTATAGGCCTGTACCACTGCGCCTAGGCTGTAGTTTTCTGTAAGAAGTTTTTAACAATCAAAAGATAGTATTAAAACACTAAGAAAGTAATTTAGAGTCTATTTTTCTTTAAAAGCAGATATTAGGTTTTTGTCTCATTTCCTAGGATTCCAGGACCTAAAAGGCAAGCAACTAATGGTTTGCCCCAAATCAGTTTCTTTTTTTTTTAATTTATTTTTTAAGTTTTACTTTATGTGTTTGAGTATTTTACTTATATGTACGTGCCACATGTTTGCCTTGTTTCCACAGAAGCCAGAAGAGGGGGTTGGATCTCCTAGAACTGGTGTTAGCACACATGTGGGTACTGGGAAATGAACCCGGGTTCTCTGTAAGAGAAGCCAGTGCTCTTGACTGCGGAGCCACCTCTCCAGAGTGTCAAATCAATTTTTAAGCCAGTGAAATGAGAACTGCTTTTTAGCAAGTAAATTAATGCAATGCTTAGATTAAAAAACAAATTGGTGTTCTCAGTTTTTAGTTCTTAACAGGGGCATTTTCTCTTAACAAAGTGTACGTTTAATAAAAGGGGGAGAGTTTTAGTTTTTTAATCAAGTTACTAAATTGAAATTGAACTACACTGATCACATCTTTGACTTTTGGGACAAAAAAAAAATGCTCATTTAACCCCTTTAACTCTGGAACAATCTCTAGAGACAAGGAAAAGATTTGACTTTTACGTTATACTTTTCAAGCAATATTTTTTGTGTTTTACGCCAAAAGTCTATAATGTGTGTGTGTGTTTGTGTGTGTGTGTGTTTGTGTGTTTTCTCTTCTGCTCTGGCTATAAGCCCAACCTGAGAAACCTAATTTTGCAGGCTAATGTCCTTCCAGAATTCTAAATATATACATTTCTTCATCTTCCTCAGCTTGGCAGCCCTCTTTTTTTTCCTTATTCAGCAAACTCTGAATTGAACTCTGGACCCCTGGAAGAGCAGCCAGTGCTCTTAACCTCTGAGCCATCTCTCCAGCCCAAGCTTGCTTTTCTTAATCACATCAAAGCAATCTTTTTTTTAATTAAACTTTTATTTGCTTTGTATCTTAGCTATAGTTCCCTCCGTTTTCCCCTCCCAATCCCATCATTCTTTCCTCATCTCCTCCCGTGTCCCTCTCTAGGGCCACTGATAGGGGAGGTCCTCCTCCATTTCCATCTGACCCTAGCTTATCAGGTCTCATCAGGACTGGCTGCAATGTCCTCCTCTGTGGCCTGGCAAGGCTGCTCCCCGCTCAGGAGGGGTAGTCAAAGAGCTAGCCAGAGTTCATGTTAGAGACAGTCCCTGTTCTCCTCACTAGGGAACCCATGAAGCAATCTTTTAAAATACTGATATGATCATGTGGTTGGTCAACATTACCCACAGAGTGAAAAGCCAAACTGTAAAACGACAAATAAGATTACCAGTGATTAGAACTCTTTGGATGCTACTGTGCTACTATTGAGTCCCACCCACACTCCCAGAGAAAGGTGCTGTTTCACACATCTTTTATATTTTTGATCTTCTATTGGCGTAATATTTTCTGTACACATTTCTAGGCCTCCTACTTAACATTTCAAAGACCGTGATTAAGCATCCTTATCAGGCTTGACCTGGCTTTTTCTTTCCTGCCTTCCCAGGTCAGCATTGGTGTACTGCAGTGGTAAAGTTGCCCATTAACCGTTGGTTTACTGTGGTCTGTGGATACTGCCATTATTTAATGTACAGGTTATAACTTTTTTTTATAGCTCCTTGACAATCTGGCCACCTATTATAAGTGGCATACCTTACACATAACAATGGGTGACCTTCAGCAGATGGTATATGGTGCTCCATTTGTGGACTTAGTATTACATTTTAAAATCTAGATAATAAGTTTTATATTATATGTCTTTAATATTGATGAACCTAAAGCTGGTTGCTTGGTCATAGTTTTCAGCAGGGAAGAAGATTTTGTTGTTAGTAAGTTAATTAGCTAATCTATCTGAATATTTAGGTCTTTTGTTTACCTTGTCATAGTATACAGTAGCAGCTCATCGATGCATTTTTTTTCTACTCAAATTGTAATAGAGAAAATCTTTTATAGAATTTATGATCAACTTTCCCACCAGCTTTTAAGTCCCCCCCCCCCAAGCTTGCAAATCTAGAATGTGAATCGTATTTAGTTTTATGCTTATGGTCTTTAGTTCTTCCTTCCCATTCATCTATCTTCAAGTCATTTTGATGACTTCCTATTTTACCAAATTCAGATTTTGTTGTTATTTGTTAGCCTTCTTTAGAAGTTTCTGGTTTTTTTGTTTTTGTTTTTGGTCCACTATCCAGTTTGCACCTGTAGCTGATAACACTCTTCTCCAAGTCTAGAATGCAGTCCACGACGATAAACATCACTGACTGGTGTTTATGTTAAAAGGGCCAGTCTTCCCCAGACATCTGCTACACAGGCGCATAAAAGTTGTTCCAGCTATTGGCTGCCAGGAGAACACAGGGTTGTCACAAAACAGTTCACAAACAGCCTCCCAATGTCCCCAAGAAGCAGTGACTTCATACTACTGGAAAATCAGAATCAGGAAAGAACTGTACTTTTCTGATGACTGACTTCTGGCCTGGTTGCCCACATCCCGATGTCGAGAGTAGACTGTTTTCTTCAGAAACTGGACCATCTTTAGAAGGGCACACTTAAGCTTTACTTTGTATGTTAAGAATAAAGAGATGTCTCTAGTTCCTGCTGCTTGCTTGGTAGTGTAGCTGGATCGTGCTGCCTTTGAAAGCATGGTCTTTTGATTGACTTTGATAAGGTTGATTCCCAGGAAACCCCAGCATCCTCCATTCCCTGGCGCCGCTGGGCCGGCCACCCGCCTTCCCTCTTCCTTCTCCTGCCCCCACTTCCCCACCACCTCACTATTCCTCACTTGAACTGACTGCCAGAGTTCACAGACAGCTGGGCAGAGAGTGGCTAAGTCGCCCAGCTGCCCGGGAAGCTTGGCGGCCAGGCTGAGGGAAGGAAGCATCGGCTCTCTTTGAAGGTCGGCTGCCAGTGAATCTCAGGCAGCTGGACTTCAAAGGGGGCACCGACGGGCTTTCCCTCCTGTCTAGGCAGGTCATTCCATGGCACTGTGCTTCCGGCATTGGCATGGTGCTTTTCAAGTTCCCCTTCAATTAAAGAGCTGACTTGGGAGCTACACTTCTGTTAATGTTTGTATTTGTGAGAAGACAATCTAAGCTCTCACCCCAAAACTGAAGAGCTAGAGGAGAAACGATAATAAACACCCCACACAGTGGGATTTCCTTATTGACAGCCCCTCTTTTCTGTTATGTACCAAAATTTAAGTTACTTTGGAGATTTTGAATAAACAAACACTCACCACTGCTTGCTTAGGGACCAAATTTAGAAATACCTGTGAGTGGTAGTTTTATCAGTTTCTAGAAAAGGGTGTGGTGCTCACTGGGCCACACTTTACTCCTGCTGCACTTCTCTGATTTCCACCTACCAGTTCCCCCAACCCCATACACACACACTCCACCCCTGGTGTTTGGGGAGAGAAAGAGCCTAGTAAGGGAACAGCAGGTGTTGCGTGAACAGCCTACATCTGCTTTACTTGAGCTGAGGGTCAAGGGGAGCCACCTGACCCAGGACAGCCAGCCCCACCTTATTATGCAGCCTTTTCTCTCCTTTTAAACTGGGGATGGTAGCACTTACAGCACTGATGAGAAAATGCCAAGGGCTAATAGGTCTAATAGGTCCCAGTGCGTAGCTCACAATAAATCCCATCAGTAAACGTTAGCTGCTAATACTACTATTATGATAGCCTGCCTCCCTTTAGCTGGGAAAGAGGGAGAGAACAAGTGGCTGTTTTTGTTGTTCTTGTTTTATTGTTCCTGTTTGAACAAGAGATAGCTAGTTTCTGCCTTAACCTGATGATATGTCATAGTGTAAAGTGATGTTATATAGTTATATATGTGCTATCTAGTTATATAGTGGTGTGTTATCAATCTTTTGTTACATTATGTGTCCTAGGGCTGTAAGGCAACTGGATTCACTGAGAGCTCGATTGTACTGTAGCATGTATACTCAAAGACAGAAACATGACAGCTTCCAAGACGTCGATGTTTGAAGGAACTGTGTATTTCCTGGAGTCAGAGTCAAGTGTTTGACTTTTTGCTCTGACGCCTTCTTGTCATATGTGTATGCATGAGTCGTCTTGTTGGCGAAATGAAATGAACTGTGATTCAGAGAGGGTGAAGCATGAAATTAGAAAAGGTAGTGTTGCTGTCACAAGCAGCAAGGTGTTGAGTAAGTGTAGCTGCTGTTACTATTATCAGAGTAATTTCTGTTATTGTTGCCACCACCAGTACAACAAATTAAGGTTATTACTGAATTACAAGGAAGCCTTCGTCTGGCCTGACAGTGATGTGTAGTAAGCAGGAGGCTTTTCCTTAAGGATTACATTTTTTTTTCTAATCCATAAATCTGCTACTTTGGGGCCAAATCCAGTTTGCCATCTCCTTTTGTGGATGCTGTTTTGTGTGTTTCTGGTTTTTGATGCACATTTATGTACTGTACGTGTCTGTCTATGCTACTCAGCAGAAGTAAATGGCTGTGACAGGATCTGTAAAGTTCTCGAAGTCTAAAATAGTTAACATTTGGTCCTTTCCAGAAAGTCTGCTAACCCTTGTTTCCCTCTTAAGGACCAGAGAATATTAGTTTAATTCATACTGGTGTATGTTATCTGAAAAAAATAGTCCTATAGTCAAACTTTGGGGAAAGTTAAAGAGGTTGATTTATTCCAGGATGATTACTTAAAAGACTCTGGTTTTAATATACTGATGTGTATTGTGAATCTTCAAGACAAGGCCATGGTATGCAAATAAACTTGAGTTTCCCAGGCTTACTTGGCTGTAGCCCTTCGATACGATGATATTACACAAAGCATTCTCTGGGAAACCCTGTTCTTGGGCTGTCTCTGGAAGGACTTTCTTAAATCATTCCCCCCAGTGATTTAGGTGATATCCTCATTTAGAGACCTATAGAAGATTCTGGAATTCTATATTGGTTACTTCATTTTTTTTTTCTATCCCAAATTGCATTTGCTTAAAATCAGGACAGTGAAATATGACAGATATTTAAATAATCTAATCAGACATTATCCCTAATTTAAATGACTCTATATGATGTCTCAAGATTATAAAGAGTTTCAAAGCCCACAAAAAGACAAGCTGTTTCACTTCATGCTTTCTTGAAAATTTAAAAGTACAAATCTTTGTGGAGCTTGTTTTTTTTTTTTTTTTTCCCAACCACATTTCTAAAACATAAATCTAGAGTGCCTAACTGGTACACCAGCTGATCTCAGCTAGGGTTTATAAGAGGGGAGATTAATGTGAAGGTAACTTTTGCCCTAGCCATAAGGGGTTTGTTTTATAGACTAAAGTAAACACCTTGAATTTCAAGTTGCAAGCACACAGGGAGCCAAAGGATTCCAGAGCACTGGCGTCATGTTCTGCCTGTGACTCACGTATCTCAGCGGCTGAGCTTTCTCCCGCAGCTGCGGTTTCCAGCTGGCCACCAGATAGAGCCCTAGGTAGTCATACACTGCAGTCACCTGGTCTGAGATGACCAAACAGGCATAAAATTGCAACATAGTCTGGTTGTGAAGTAAGGCTGGACTGTCCCTTTGCCAAACACAGATGAAAAACAAATGCTAGATCATAGCTGTTTTCTGTGGGGTCACATTGGTTATAGCAGTGAACTTGGAGTAAGAACGAGAACCCCAGTGGTAGGGGCAGTCCTACTCATAATGCATTCTTCTTCTCTATCGTGTATGAGCTCTTCATCAGTGGCTCCAGGTCACTTCATCAGGGGCTCAGTACTTAGGCATTTCATTGCACACCATACCTGATGCAATGATGGACTAATAACTGTAATAAAAGAATAGTGGTCATACATGTTTTCCTCTTTTCCATCTGGTTCCTCTTTTCAAGAAAATCTCATGTCTTCTTTCCTCAATGTACAAAGGATTCTCAGTAAATGTTATTGCATTGTAAGTGTGGATCCTAAATTTTTCATTATGGAGAATAATAAATGGATTGTTAGGTCCTGTGTGCGTGTGTGTTACATACATAAATGTGTGCACATGTGCATGCTTGGAGGCCAGAGAAGGGCATCCGGTAAACTTTGGGGGTCCTTCTGTCTCTGCCTCCTCCATTGTTGGTTACAGTTATTTGATGGATAGTACTTGGCATTTATCTGGATGCTGGAATCCAAAGTTCCATCCCCATGCTTCAACAGCAAACACTTTTAACCCCTGTGTCATCCCTGCTGTCTTTTACCTTTAAATCATTTCTTTAAAAGAAAAAGGGAGTGATTAATGGGAAGAGGGAAGGTTTGACCTCCAGTTTTCATTCTTTATTTGATTGGATTAAGAAATTAATTAGCGAGGCACATTTTGGGGTATGTCTCAGAGGGAGAGCCTTTCCAGAGAGGAGTAACTGAGAGACAAGAGACTGAATGTGAGCATAAGGCTGAAAGAAAGGGGTAAAAAGAATAAAGTCATCTGAGAGCTGTGATTGCTCTTTCTCTTATTCTAATCCTCCCAGATCAGTTAGCAAGTTCTTAGTGCCACATCTGTGAAGTACCCGTGCTGCCATGGGCTTCCTTACCATAATGAGCTGTGGTCTCAAGATAAGAATCGAGTTAAATTCTTTCCTGCCCAAGTTGCTTCTTTTTAGACATTTGGTCACAGCAATAGGTGACTGAAACAGAAGGGGAAATTGATAGGGAAAGCGTCATGGTATTGAACACAGTGTTGTCTCTAGTTGAGGAACTCAGAAACTTGGACAGCTGTCAAGTTACTATGGAGTGTATTGGTTCCATGCTCAAAAGTTCATGTACTCAAAATGTTTTTGCTCTGAGTATAAGCACCATGGAGTGTGATAACCTACTGTATTCTAAGAATCTCATTAGCGTTCTCAGAATTCATGTGTATGCTTGGGAAAGAAACAATTGGGCCCTGACCCTGTTGAAAGAGAAAGTTAGAAATATGGGGCAGGGTTTATCTAGTACCATAAAGAAAAGCACTATAAGGCCAATCCTTCCATATCTTCAGATACGCTATGTCCAGACAAGTCTCTTCTTTCACTTTTTAATCATCCATATTGAATTGTGTTAACTTGAATGTATGGAGGAAATGGCTCTACTTCACTGGAAACAAATTTTAGATAACAATGGTTATCTGAAGCTAACCATGGACAAAATTAACCAACATTGCTAGAGTGAATTCTTACTCTCATAGGTAGGTACAAAACAGGCAAAAGGAGGGTGTCGCAATTATATAACGTATGAGACATGGTGAAGTGTAGCTAACTTGAACTGAAGGGAGAAGGGACTAGTTTATGGCGAATATTGTTTGGCCAAATGTTGAATTTTGATAAAATTGTGTGGCATCATACAGTACTTCTTGTCTGGGCCAGCATGGCTGGTTTCTGTTGTTTAGTTACCTGTAGTAACATGTGGTTAACTGGAGGTTAAATCAGAGCTAGATGATTTGGAATAACTCACTTATCTTGATTCCGCATGATGTTAGGGCTCTCAGCCTTCTAACGCTGCGACCCTTTAACTCTTCACAACATCATGATGTGGGGGCCCCCAACCATAAAATTATTTTTGTTGCTACTTCATAACTGTAATTTTGTTGCTGTTATGAATCATAACATAAATATCTGATGTGCAGCCCCTGTGAAAGGGTCATTTGACCACTGTGTTCAGGGGATAGCTGAGCAAGTCTCTGATCATCTAAGAAAGTAATGCATGTTTATTTCCCATTGACTGGGTTCCAGAGGCAGTAAGGCGGTGCATGCATGTCTTTATGACCTCTTCATGTCTTCTTCCTAATGTCTGTATGTATGAGGGCTCCCTGGAGCAGATGCCAGGGAAGGGTTAGACAGTTAAGACATCTATTGCCAAAATGCCAGTGGAGGAAAAGTGGAAAGGGAGTCAAAAGAGACAGATAGTCTTACTCTTACTTGCAGAATCACATGTAGGTGGCATAATTGCATCTCATCGTCTTTTTGAGACATAACACTCATTGAAGCCTGAGCTTGTTTTGATTTTCAAACAGGATCTCACTCTATTAGCCTGGAATTCACTATCCAGGCTGGCTTGAAGATCATGGTGATTCTCCTGTCTCAGCCTCCCAAATACGGGGGATGCAGACAAGTCATCGTGTCTGGCTGAGAGCTGTCACACAGACCAAGAGACAGACACTGAGCTCTAGAAGCTACTGGATGGGAACTCACTCATCATTGCCATAATGATTGAGAGTTCAGAAATCATCTGTTTGAGACACTGTCAAAGACACTGTAAATATAGTTACTGTTGATTGCTACCATCACTGCCATCCACAACAAAAAGCATATTAGCTAGTCCAAGGGCCACAACTGTGTGCACCGTGTCTGCATATACTAAGAATAAAATGAGCATTTTATATTAAGGGAGTAATATATTCATTTGATATTTAACATTATCTCTCAGATAAATGTGGGGAATGATTCCAATAGCCTCAAAGGCATAATACAAAATTAGTTGTTATTTTATATTACTTGGGCCTTGCTTAAAAAAAAAAGTTTCCTCTTAGCACTTATCTCTTCTTTGTTAAAGCAGTAAAATTTGTAAAAGCCTTTTAGTTTATTTAAAGGAACAAAACTATAATTGGCTGAAATTAGTACTTCACCTAAGCTGTATATAATTTTCCCAATGATAAAATAAAATGTTCTTTGCACAAAATTAGTCTTATCTGGATATAAAAGAGATGGCAATGCTTTGCTTGTGTTTCCTCGCAGGTTCATCCTAAATTCCACTATAAACAGGCTCATGATCCTGGCACAGACACTTCTTGTGTAGCGTTTTCCTATGATGGTAATGTCCTTGCCTCTCGTGGAGGTAGGTAAACAACTCTTTTTGATTGTTTCTATACATAAGAAGACAATTTTAAACTCTTCACAAATGTCATACTTCATGTCCCAATGCTTACTAAAGTCAGCTGAGCTTTTATTAGTGGGCCTTTGCCAGTGTGATTGTTTTATTATTATTAAAATGTGTTTTCAACTTGGCGACACTGTCTGTATCAAAAGTTACTAACTGGACTTGCAAGATGGTTCAGCATGGAAAGTGCTTGCTGCGAAGCATAGTGACCTAAGATCATTCAGTTCTTAGACCTCACATGGTGGAAGGAGAAAACAACTCCACAAAGTTGTCCTCTGACTTCCACAGGCAAGCTCTAGCATGCTCTTGTATATACATGCAATAAATAAATACATATATACATACATATGCAAATAAAAATGTAAGATATTGCCAACCAAAACTTTTATTTTTTCGTTAGATTTTTATTTTAGCATCAAATTTCATAGGAATTTGTTCTTTGTGGATGGCTTTTGCTTCTGCCTTTGGAATTTTGTAAATTATCATCTACATTCTTTTATTTTCTGTGTATACATGCTAGTCAAGCACTCTACCACTGAGCCACATCTATGAACTTTGGTTTCTTTGAGCCCCGGTCTTTACAGGTAGCTCGGGTGTGAACTCAATAGGCTGGCCTCAAACTCTTGATTCCTCCGTATCAAGATGCTGGTTGTTATACAAATGTGTATCAACATGCCCAGCTATATTCCTTTATTTGTTCTCTCCTACTTTATCATCCCAGGCCCGGTATTTAATCCTGTGTCTGTTGACCATTGGTGTGCAGCCCTCTTCTGAGTTCAAACACTAGCACAGTTTAGCTTTGCAGGCAGAGGTTCTAGTATCTAACTACTGTATTTTATTTTGTATTATTGTATTATAAGCATATATATACTCATATGGTTTGCATGTTTGTTCCTGGTTTGTTTGCTGCATCCATCTCACATCGGTAGAACAGTGTGCTAATAGAGCCCTAGGGCTGAGGCCAGTCTTAGACTGGGTGTTGGGGGAAAAGGATAGCAAAGACATTACTAATATAAGCTTGGCTCTCGTTCTGGTCAGGAGATTGTGAGTAGCTCCATGGAAATATAAAAACAATATTCTTAAAAAATATCCATCACTCTTTAAAGAGCTTGGAAATGTAGTACTTTCCCAGCAAAATAAGGAATAATAGCCACAGGTATAATTTCTCTAGGTGGTGAGGAACAACATGGCCTTCATCATTAGTGTTGATGGAGCATACTACCCAGGTTCTAATGGGAAAATTAATCTGTTGTGAACTGAACTATTTTCAGTCCTGATGGTTCTGAAATTAAAGCCTCCCAAGAAAGCAGGTTATACTCAGCATGCCCCAGGGAGCGACCATCTGCTCTGATGTGGAGCTTCAGTGTAGGTTCTCCAGGGCTGCCGACAGATGTTAATCAATCTGGAAAGTAACTGCTAGGAGGATAACTTACTATCATATAATTTTGTACTATTTTTGCAACTGTTACTGCCTTTTCAAACTCCCGAAACAATTGCAAAATGGAAATATGCTTAGGTTCATTTGGTTTCCCCTTCTTCCTTTTCCCATATCCATTTTTTTTTTTTACTTCTTCCCAGCTTTTCTTCTTTGTGGTTATATATGTTTAGCAAACTTTAAGCTGGCATGAGTTCTTTTGCGCAAAAATTCACTTGTGTCCTCCCCCCTTCATTCCTCAATTAGGTGATGACACATTAAAATTATGGGACGTTCGACAATTTAATAAGCCATTATTTTCAGCTTCAGACCTTCCCACCTTGTTCCCAATGTAAGTTGTTTTAACTTAAAAATATTTTTAAACGTATGTGTGAATGTTTGCCTGCACTTATGCCTGTGTACCACATGTGTACTGGTACCTGAGGAGGCCAGAGGAAGGCGTTAGATCCCCTGTGACTGGAGTTACAGATGGTTGTGAGCCACCGTAGAGTCTGTGAATTAAACTGGCATCCTCTAAAAGAGCAGCCAATGCTTTTAAACACCAAGCCATCTCTCCAGCCACACAAGTAACATATTTTGTTATTTGGGTAACACAGGAGAATGGAAAAGAAATGTCTTTAATGTTAATTTGCATCAAGTGTTTTAAATCTCCTAGGAAAGGGGCTTGAGAAGTTATATATTTTTAATTTTGCACATTTGTTTTAGATGAGTGATGTCTGTTTGTTGGTGATTTTATGTATATATTTGTCATGTATACACAGAGGGATTTTGTTGTTGTTCATACTGTCTTGTCTGGAATGGCCAAACACTGGTATCTGCTGTCTACTAAGTCTGGCAACTTAAGCTTTCAAAGATTATTCTGAAGCATCTGAGGTGGGATTTAACCTCTAAGTCCTCTAATTGGTGCCTAGGAAACAGTTTCTATTTTGGAAGAAGTGAAACTTTACATCTGTGTTAAATAATGACCAACAGGGAGGGTATGAAGGCAATAGAAGTATCAAATGAGAGAAACTATGTGAAGCGGAGCACCAGCTCTAACACAGCCACACCTGTGATGTTATCTGTTCATAACAAATGCACCAATAACATCAATTTAAAACATATAAAAGTGTTTTGAGCCATTACACCTGCTCAAACAGTGGCTACTACAGAACTTCTTTGAATAGTATGTAGATTATTCACAATTAAGAGACCATGGCTCTGATGATGAAACTGTGGAGTCAAAGGCAACAGCTTGTTTCCATCAGTTTTCTTCTGTCACAGGGCTTGACTTGATGTGACTAGAATTTGGAGGTTATAGTGGTGATGTGGGCAATACAAGTACTTGTGAAAAGTGCTTAACTTTTATCATAGCTCTATCAGAGATGTATCAAATGTTTCCCACACTCTTCTTACATTAAAATGTCATAATGTGGAAATTAATGTCAAAGATTCTGCAGTCAGACTTCCTGCAATTAAGTCCCAGAAGTGTCACATTCTGTGTGACACTGGACAAGGCTTGTTTAACCTGTCTTAGCTTCCTTATTAGCACAATAAGGAGAACATCCATCTCATAACAGTACTATGATGATTAAGCAAATTATTTAAACTGCCTCATGTGTAAGTCCTATTAGGCTCTAGCTCTTTTGTGGGGATGTTTGTGTTTTTAATTCATTCATTATTGATGCACTGTTGTTTTGGAGCCATGAGTTTATATTTATCAGCTCTTTTGTGTGTAGGACCGACTGCTGTTTCAGTCCTGATGACAAACTCATAGTCACCGGTACCTCTGTTCAGAGGGGATGTGGCAATGGCAAACTCGTCTTCTTTGAGCGCAGGACTTTCCAAAGGGTGTATGAAATCGACATCACAGATGCGGTATGTATCTTTCTTCCTTCCTCATCTTGAGAATGAAGTGAAGTTTGCATTCGTAATTTTGTTTTGTTCTCAATAGGACACAGACTCTGGCCTGTACAGTATTGTGGTTGTTTTTTGTTTTTTCTGACTTTTTGGGGACATTACAGATCAGCTGATCTATATCATCCCTTCCCCCAACCCAACAGTTTCGATAGGCTCAGACCTTAGTCAAGAGAGCAGCTGTGCCAGCTTTGTGTTTCTCCTGGAACCAACTAAGGAAGGATGAGGCTGGTGGTCATTCTCATATACAGAGGGGGGTGCCTGACAGCGCATATTCCAGAGTAGCTGTGAAAGGTTGTGCCCTTCAGACATGAGAGGTTATTATGGCTTCCTAAATCTTTAAAACTTTGAGAGGATCCTGTGTGTGAAGGCCGTAGCAGTAAGGGAAGGCTTACCATCCATTGAACTTAATAGCTTTTAATATTTGGAAGTTTAAACATTTATCTTTAACTCTGACATACTTTTTACAAAGACCCAGGACCTCTAGTTTTCTATGCATAATATGCATAGAAAATATTACCATTCATTCAGTTGTTCATTCATTCACTCATGTATATCTCGAGACTGGAGCCATGTGGAATGTAATAGTGATGAAGGTTCCAAAAAGAAAATTTGAGTTCTTCAAAGGTATATTTTATTATTTGGATGGTAAAGCAACTCATTGTAGTTTTCTGAGTGTGAAACAGGACAGTTAATGTCTGTGTCACTGTTGTTTGCCTCAAATCCTTAGTCATGCCTCGTCTCACAGTGCTCTTCTCAGATCCTTAGTCATGCCTCGTCTCACAGTGCTCTCCTGTCTTCTCCAGTTGTTTCAGCGCTTTGTAAACAGTTGAGCATATTATATACCTACGTGACTCAGACGGTTCAACAACTGTGTTCAAATCACCAACACAAAGCTCGTCTCTAACGTCTAGTGTTACTATAGAGTCTTAATGTGTGGGTCTCAAGTTTGAAGCCATGCTAGCCTTTGAAAAGCACAAGTGTAGAGTAGCAAAGGGATAGATTCTGGATGTACACTCTGGTTTTATGGACTCTAATATCAGGACATAATTTGAAACTCGCTAGTGCTTGTAATACAATTTTAGGGGTACCTTTGGGAGCCAGTCAAAGAAAAATAACAGATTCTATCAACTTTAATTGCAAAAAGAGTTAATTTTCAGTACTCATGTATGAAATTCTCAAAAACAGTGAAATTATTATAGTTGATTATTTCTGAAATAAGCTTTACCTTTAAATGACATTACATTTTCAGTATTAATCTTGGCGTGATGTTTTTAAATTATAAGTTAAGTTGAAGTATAAACAAGTTAAGGAAATCTAGATAGGATTGCACGTTGGACAGGTTGGGCCTCAGTTGCCAGTTGGATGAACACCGTCTCACAGTGTTCGCTCTGCTGTCTTTTCTCCCTGTGGCTTTCATCACCTCGTGTTAAAAACTCATTTGTTCTTCCTGTCTTCGACCAGGTTATAAATCACACGTGTGTAGAAACATTGTTTTCTCTACTGGACCTCCTCAGGGTCCAGTGCTTATATAACTTTTGAAAAGAACAATAATGCATAGTGAAAAACAAAGTTACTATCTTTGAAGGGAGATTGAATTGAGCTAGAATACCATAATAAATAAGTGATTTCATTTTTTGGCTATTTTTTTTTAAACAAGGAATGACACATTCACACCTGAAGTTTAGAGTTGTTTTCTTTTATTGATTGAGCATTTGCATATGACACGAGGTTTTTTTCATAATTTATATAATTTTATTTTATCTGCACTGGTGTCAGATCTCCTGGAACTGGAGTTACAGACAATTGTGAGCTACGATGTGGGTGCTGGTAATTGAGTCCCAGTTTTTGGAAGATTCTCTGAGATAATTTATCTTAGAGCTGTGGGTGTAGCTCAGCTAGTAGTGTGTCTATATAGATGCATGAATCCTTGAATGTGGTACCTACAGCTGAATGGTATAAATGATATGGTAGTATATGCCTGTGATCTCAGCACTCAGTTTTGAAGTAAAGGCAAGAAGATCAGGAGTTTAAGGACACTCTTAACTCAACATGGAGTTTGAGGCCTGTGTGGGCTACATGAGAACCCGGCTGCCGAAACAAATTTATCTACTTACCTAAATCAGTTTTTTTAGGAAAGACACTGAGCATGGTTGTTGATATAAAAATTTAAGGTTTTTTTTTTTTCATAGTTTCTTACTACCGATGAGCAAATGAATTTAGCACATAAGAACATGCACTTTTAGGATAATCATTTATAACTCATAGCTGAAATGTTGGTTACTGATGGATTTGATAGCCAAAGACATAGAAGATTGAAAAGATTACCCTAAAGTAATAGCTTACAAGAGGACTGAGCAAACTAAGAGACACTAACAAAGGAAAAGGTCCATTAAGTAAAGTAGATGTTATGACGAGTCATCTTGGAAAAGCTAAGACGCAGTTTTTCAGATGTTTGAATAGACAGATGGGGAAAGACATTGAGACAGGGCAAAACCACACAGCTCGGAAAGGCCTTTTTAAATCATTGATTGAGTGGTGGTGGTGGTGAGGGGGTTGTTGTTAACATCAAGCAGCCTAGTTGTCTGTTTATATAGTAGGATGTTAGGCTAAAGGGGCTTTAAACTGCCCTTTTGACCTGTTGCTTCAAGTTGTGCCTTCTTGGAATGTAAGAAAATAAACACACCCCTTGGTAAAGATAAAGAGTGGACACTTTGCTAGAAAAACTAAACGGGAGTGGGGACCACTTCTTTTATTGCATGGTGTTCTTGTCATTCAAAACCCCAACAGTCACTATTCCTTTAGTAATTCCACGATTCAGTATGGAGCTTCTTGTTAAGTTTTGCTTTGCATAAACATCTGATGTTCTTAGCACTAACTGTTGGTACTGGAAGCGAGTGCGCTGGCAGTGACTTGTTAATATCTGTCCTAGATGTGTGAAGCGTGACTGGCTTCACTTCTAGTATCCTCTCCTAGAACAGAATAAACTCTTTAGTTATAGTCTGGGACAGGAAGCCCAACATACAATGTGGACCCAAATATTTAAACCAAGAGGTTTTGATCTGTGCAGTTAAAACCTTATGGACTAAAATATGGTCTATAATCTTTGTTCAAAAATAGCCTTTTAAAATATAGCAGGTGCAGGCCAGATAGATGGTTCAGTGGATAAGAGCACTTGTTATACAGCCTGATGAACTGTGTTCAATTCCTGAAGCTCACATAAAGGTGGAAGGAAAGATGGAATCCACAAATTGTTATTTGACCTCTGAATGCACTCCAAGATATACCATGTGTACATACCCACACCAATAATGATAAAAGGTAGTAAGTGTGTTTTGTTTGAAAAATTTTTTAAGTCTTATTTTACCTCTATTCTCTGCATTGTCACAGTTTGAATATTTTTTTCCTGTATTTAGTGTAGACTCATGAGAGAGTATTTTAGCTTCTTTAGTAGGAGGTGGCAGATGTTTAGCTTTTACTTCTTTCATTACTAAGCATTTCTTAGTTGCCAGTAGATTTTTGTCTAAGGTTAGGGTACTGTGACATTTCCCTCTTGTATTATAGCATGTCTATTGGTGTTACTTTTGTTCGGGTCTCATTTAGCTAGGTATGTTGTTGAAACTTCATAGCTTCCCTGATAGTCCTAGGAAATCAACCTCACTGCACGCATCTTTTTCCTCTGGCTCTACCCCCTTCCCATCACATATATTCCCTGAACTTTAGGTACCAGAGTTGTGTTGTAGGTGAACCAGTTGGAATTTAGTACCACATGATCACTTGTTCTTGGCATTTTGATGAGTTGTGCTTTTCTATAGTGGTCTTAATCTGTTGCAAAGAGAAGTTTTCTTGGTGAGGGGTGAGAACTACACTTATTTGTGGGTATCAGGACAAATATTTAGAATGTAGTTATTGGATTTGCTAGTTTAGCAAAGCGGTAGTTGTGGATTCTCCACCAGGATCTGAACCAGCCCTGGGTAGTAGGCTAGGTTTCCAGTAGCAGACATGAATGCCCTCTTGTTGAGTAGGTCTTGAGTCCAGTTAGAGAACTGTTGCTTACCACAAACGTATGTGTACCACTATTTCACTCTTATGTTATCTTGCCATGCTGATCATAGGCTGGGTAGGATTGTTGTTTGTTTTCCCCTTTTGGAAACTTGTACAGAACCCTCTGGTTCCCTGAAAGTGCGTCCTCAGGGAGGGGGCTTTCAGTCTGTCCTACCTCTGGGTCCTGTGTCCAAAGTGCATGGTGTCTTCAGCAGCAGGAATGTACTTTCCACTTCTGGGCAGCAAACAAGGGCAATACCGACCTTCTGTAATGTGCTGGGAAGTCTCTTAGAAAACACTAATCAATAGCTCAAAAGAGAGCTTCTCATGTCTGGTGTTAGGGGTCTGGTTAGGAAGTCTATGGCTCTCAGGTGGGGTGGAGCATTGTCAGCCCAGATGGGAGAATTTCGTTTAAACTATATATGTACTCAGAAGATTTATGTAATTTCTGGTAGATAGATAATATGATTTTTATATTTTCTGACAATGCTGCTGTTTTATCCTCCTTTATTTCTTCCCTGATTAAAGCCTCCCCCATTTTTTCGACTTCCTTCTCCAAAGTACTTTGATCCTGTTCTTCCCTTCTCTATTTTATCTCCTTTTCCAGCCACAATCTTTTTTTTTTTTAAAAAAAACTTTCCTGGTTTCTGCAATTACTCCAGATTATATACTTATAACTGAAGATTTGGATTTAGGAGTCAAAGATGAGAGAGTGCATCTGACATTTATCCTTCTGGGACTGAGTTATCTCACTAATTATGATCTTTTCTAGTTCCATTTTCCTGCTGACTTCATTTTCAGCAGCTGAGTATTATTTCATAGTGCATACACACATATATGTACCACATTTTCATTTAGCCATTCATCAACTGGCAGTCATTTAGGATGTTTCCACTTCCTAGCTATTGTAGTAGAACACCTGTGCACATGGCTGAGCAAGTATCTGGTGGAGTGGGATGTTGAGTTCTTTGGGTGTGTGACCAGGAGTGGCGGAGCTGGGTCATATTTTACTCTTAGTTTTTTGAGGAGTCTTCATACTGATTTTCATAGAGGCTGCAGCAGTTTGCAGTCCCACCAACCAGTGAATGAGGGGTCCCCTTTCCCCCATATTCTCCAGAATTCTTTTGTCAGTTTTGTTGGTGACTGTCTAAGGGGTCTTTGTGGTTCCATATGAATTTGGGGATTATTTCTTTTTTGTGAAGAATGAGATGGGAATTTTGGTTGGGATTGCATTGACTCTGTATATAGTTTTGGTTGAATGCTCATTTTCACAGTATTCTATCAATCCACAAGCATAGGATGTCTTTCCATTGTCTAGTGTCTTTCCTTATGTTTTTTTTTTCCTAGAGACTTATTTAAAGTTTTCATTATAGAAATCTTTCATTTCTTTGGTAAGGTTTATTCCTGGATCCCCCCAACTCCCCACCAATCCCTTTTGGGGTTATTTTGAACAGGAAGGTTCCACTCCTTCTCTGTGTGTTTGTTGTAGATGTATTCAGTTTTGTAAGTCAATTCTGTATCCTCCACTTTCCTGAGATTACTGATAGTTTGGAGAAGTTTTCTAGTAGAGTTTTATCTGTGATGTATAACATCATATCATCTTCAAATAAGGATAGTTGATTTCTTTTTATAGTTGTATTTCTCTAATTTTCCTTTCTTGCCTTATTGATTTAGCTAGTGCTCCAGGCCCAGTGTTGAAAAGGAGTAGGAATAGTGCACATACCTGATTTCAATCGGTAAACTTTAAATTTTTCTTTGCTTAAGATGATGTTGGAGCCAGGTGCATGCTTGTAATCCCAGCCCTTGGAGATGCAAGAGGCAGGGGGATCTCTGTGAGTTTGAGGCCAGCCAGGTCGACAAAGGGAGCCCAGGACAGCCAGGGCTACACAGAGAACCCCTGTCTCGAGAGAGGGGAGCAATAAAAGAGAGATGATGTTCGCTGTAGGTTTTTCATATGCAACTTTTACTATGTTGAGGTATGTTCCCTCAACATAGTAAAAGTTTCTCTAGGACTTTTTTTAAATTAAATTTTTATTTTTTATATTAATTACAGTTTATTTACTTTATATCCCAGCTGTAGCCCCCTCCCTCATTCCCTCCCAAACCCACCCTTCCTCCTTCATCTCCTCCCTGCCCCTCTCTAAGTCCACTGATGGGGGAGGTTCTCTTCCCCTTCCATCAGACCCTCGCTGACCCATGTGATTTTTGTCTAGCTTATCAGGTCTCATCAGGACTAGCTGTAGTGTCCTCCTCTGTAGCCTGGCAAGGCTGCTCCCCCCTCAGGGAGAGGTAATCAAAAAGCAGGCCAATCAGTTCATGTCAGAGACAGTCCTTGTTCCTCTTAGTATAGAACCCACTTGGATACTGAGCTGCCATGGGCTACATCTGTACAGGGGTTCTAGGTTATCTCCATGCATGATTCTTGGTTGGATTATCAGTCTCAGAAAAGACCCCTGCGCCCAGCTTTCCTTGTAGAGCTCCTGTCCCCTCCAGGTCTTACTCTTTCCCCCTTCTTACATAGGATTCCCTGCACTCTGCCCAAAGTATGGTGATGAGTCTCAGCATCTGCTTTGATACACTGGTGGATAGAGTCTTTCAGAGGCCCTCTGTGGTAGGCTCCTGTCCTGATTCCTGTTTTCTCCTACAGTAAGACCATGTGTGTCTTACTGCTTCTGGGATATCTCACTCAGGATGATCTTTTTTAGTTCCCACCATTTGCCTTCAAATTTCATGATTTCCTTGTTTTTAATTGCTGAGTAGTATTCCATTGTATAAACGTACCACAATTTCTGTATCCATTCCTCCATTGAGGGACATCTGGGTTGTGTCCAGGTTCTGGCTATTATGAATAAAACTACTGTGAATATGGTTGAACAAATGTCCTTGTTGTGTACTTGAGCATGTTTTAGATATATGCATAGGAGTGGTATAGTTGGATCTTGAGGAAGCACTATTCCTAATTGTCTGAGAAAGCACCAGATTGATTTCTCTAGGACTTTTATCATGAAGGCATATTAGATATTTGTCAAAGGCCTTTTCTATATCCATTGAGATCATCATGTGATTTTTGTCCTTAATTCCATTTATAAGATTATTACATTTATTGACTTACATATCTTGAATTCATCCCTGCATCTCTGAAATAAAGTTTGCTTGGTCACAATGGATAATCTTTTTGCTGAATGTCTGTATTCAGTTTGCAAATATTTTCTTGAAGATTTTAAATCAATGTTCATTAGGAATATTGGCTTGTAGTAATTGTTGAATCTTTTACTTGTTTTTATAATAGAATAATATTTCCATTGTAGAAGGAGCTTGGGAGTGCTCCTTCTGTTCTTTTTTATTATTATTAATTACACTGTATTCACTTTGTATCCCCCCCCCATAAACCCTTCCCTCCTCCCCTCTCAATCCCACTTTCCACCCCCCCCTTCTCCACGCATACCCCTCCCCAAGTCCACTGATAGGGGAGGTCTTCCTTTCCTTCCTTCTGATCCTAGTCTATTAGCTCTCATCAGGAATGGTTGCATTGTCTTCCTCTGTGGCCTGGTAAGGCTGCTCCCCCATTAGGGTGAGGTGATCATGGAATCTAATGAAAGATGTGGGAAATAGTAAGATGGGGAGAGGACAGGAGCTCCACAAGGAGAGCAACAGAACTAAAAAATCTGAGCACAGGGGCCTTTCCTGAGACTGATACTCCAACCAAGTAATAACCTAGAACCTCTGCACAGATGTAGCCCATGGCAGTTCAGTATCCAAGTGGGTTCCATAATAATGGAAACAGGGACTGCCTCTGACATGAACTGATTGTTCTTTTTTTTTTTTTAACCTCCTTCCCTCCTCTCCCTCCCTCCTTCACTCCTCTCCCTCCCTTCTTCCCTCTTCTTTCTTTCTGAATTGTTTAAGAAGGATTAGGTTCATTGAAAGTCTAGCAGAATTCTTTTGTCAATCTATCTGTGCCTAGACTTCTAGACTTTCTTGTTTTTTTAAATTGGAAGGCTTTTTACTATTGTTTCAATCTCCTTGTCTGCTTAGGTCATTGATCTTTTTTTAGCTTAATTTTGGTGGTTTGAAAGTAGACTTGCCCTCAGTTTCTGTTTTCTTCTCCACTGCTTGTTCTTCAGAATATCCCGTCTGAGCTGAAATGTAGACCCTGTGCACCCAGTCACAGCTTTTAAGAAGGAAAAGCCTAGGCTATCAGAGTATCATGTACTCTCTGTGGATTTAAAGTTTTGTGATGGTTTTTGCATGGAGCTAAGCCTTTGGTTTGAGGAAGAAGATATTCTGAACCTGCCTTCCTAGAACTTTATCATTTCATTGTCAGTGAGGAGGGAAGTGAAGTAAGCATAATGCTTTTAGAAAGGACTTGAGAGTTTTCTAAAGGAAGAGTTTTGTTTACTGACTCACTTAATTACCAGTTTTATCAACCAAAAGAAAGGAGAACGTTCTGATTAGGGCCTATTTATCTGATATTAAAAATTGTCATCTATATCTATTGAGGAAAAATTAAGGTCCATACTTCTGTTCTACAAAACAAAAAGAGAATGGCGCAGCGGCTCTTAGGTCTGGGGAGGCTAAGGCAGGAGGATCGCTGAAGGCCAGCCTGGACTGTGTAGTTCCAGGAAAGCCTGCTTGAAGAGTGAGCCCTGTCTTAAAAATAAATAATAAAACAAGTATTTTCCGTAAGAATACTGGCTTTTGTTTTCTTTATTTAATTGTGAATTTCTGAAGTGAACTTGAGCTCACATATTCCTTTACTTCATAAGATGTAATTCTTCATAGACACATTCTATTGAAGATAAGATTAACTTTTTATATATTAATTTTCTTTTTCTCATTGAAAATAGTATATACAAATCTTAGAAGCCAAAAAGACAAAAGATCATGAAGAAAGTATTCCCACTACCCATAGGCTGTCTCAGATGTGAAATTAAGACTAATAGCATTGATGTTCAAGAAAATTGCTATATGTATTACCTTAAGCATAATATATTTAATATCTTATTATATGAAATATATGTAACAGTTTCATTTCATGTGTGTTCTTATTAGGGGAGAATACTGATATTTTAAGTTTGAAGAGATTAAAGAGGAGAATAGATGAATATAAAAGGGCCATAAAATAAAAGATCCTTCATGAAACTAGCTATTTACCTTAATTTATAAGTGATGACCATTCAGACTGTAGTCAGCCTCTATTATTTATGCCTATGGAGGAGAGCAGAAAAGTAATTCAAGTTAATGGATATTCCAGAAGTACTCAGCGTTGTCTTTGGAATGTGTCTTTGTTCCTGCATTTGAATATAGATATATGTGATCTGGGAGTTTACTTCAAACAAATTACTAAAGCCAGACATTTGAGAGCTTGTCTCAGGAGGAGCACAGGACTCCATCTGTTCTTTCTTGCTACTGGGAATAGACTAATCCTGTCTCACGGATGCAGAGTCCCGGTTCAGGCCGAGTTGCCCCAGCCTGAAAGCTTCTAGAAGTGCAGGATTGGAGCAGCATCTTTGCCAGGTCAGGATCACACAAGTAGTGATGCACAGGAAGAACTTGAGCTATAGCAGTGCAAATGCCAACAGAAACGAAACTCTAATGAATACACTTGACATCTGTCTGCCTTCTCAAATAGAGTGAAACCTTCTTAATGCAAAACATAGGAGATAGAAAATGTGGGCTTTGAACTAACTAGCTTTCTGTTATCTGATTTTTATTATAGAGTAGTCAGGCTGCTGGTGGCCTAAATAGCAGTTGCTTTGAATTACGTATTATTTTGAATAAAGTGATATCAGATTAAGGACATCTCACTTTAATTCACTTTTGAAGTATTAAACAATGCAGATTCTAGAAGGATCGACATATTTGTGTATAACAATGTGTGTAATATTTGCCCACAGTCAACAGTTTACTTAACAGAAAGGTGGACTTTAAGAGGTTCTTTGCTGATCTTTAAAGATGTGTGAATATATGATAAAGAACCTGGGGATAAATAGCAGGTGTTGGTATTTAGTGTCCATCTGCTGATGTAGCACTGGCATCCGTTCTTCTCTAGCATTATTTTTCCTGGGTCAACCAATAGCGCCTAGCATGGCTCTTTGCACAATGTTTCACTGTTTATGGGCACAGTGGTCAGTCAGTACTATTTTATTTATCTTTGTGTATTTTCCTCTTTCTTCTTCTTTTTTTTAATATTAGTTACAGTTTATTAACTTTGTATCCCAGCTGTGTTCCACTCCCTCATTCCCTCCTAATCCCACCTTCTCTCCCTCATCTCCTCCCTGCCCCTTGCTAAGTCCACTGATAAGGGAGGACCTCCTCCCCTTTCATCTGACCCTGGTTTATGAGGTATCTTCAGGACTGGCTGCAAAGTCCTCCTCTGTGGCCTAGCAGGGCTGCTCCTCCTTTGCAGGGTGGGGAGGTCAAAGAGCTTGCCATTGAGTTCATGTCAGAAATAGTCCCTGCTCCCCTTACTAGGGAACACACTTGAATACTGAGCTACCATGGGCTACATCTGAGCAGAGGTTCTAGGCTATATCCATACATGGTCAGTACTACTTTATTTAGGGGTAGGTTTTAATTGCCAAAGCAAAAAGATACTGCCATATATATATATAGTGAAAGATGGCATTTTGTTTTTTTCTGCCTTCAAAATATTTAAAATGTGGTCATCAGACAGGCATTAAACCCATTCTTGTGGTTTCCTGAAGGAACTTGCTTGTACATATTAGTTGCATATAGTAGAACTTAGGTTGAATTGACTGCTTAGGTCCTAGGGTCTAAGAAGGGCAAGCATCACTAAGACTTGATAAAATGACCCTTTTGTTCTCCCGGAACCTGAAGGTATTATACTGGGAATGTTCTATGACAGCAGTATTCAGGATCTGAAGGATGCCCATCTACAGATACACAAGTGTAGAAAGAAAGGAATCATTGATTTCCTCATAGTCTCTTAGTATCTGTCTTATCAAGTCTTGAAGTATTTTCCCAAAGGAAGATGGTAGGTACCAGTATACTACGGATTCCATTGTATTGTTTTTAAAACTTGTTACGCAACAAAATTTACCCTTTTTCTAAAGAGGGATATAGCTGAGTGAGTTTTGAAGACATATTGTACATAGCATAAGAGCCATCATCTTCACCATACCAGCTGTGGCTACTAGCAGAGAACCCTGAGACTGTCCTTACTGATTGTTGATGTTCCTTATAAACTGTGGACTGCTAGTGGGGAGAACCTCATTTACATGTCTGGAAAAGTGGTCATCTGTGCTGAGGTGAGACTTTGGTGGCATGGCTGCTCTAGGCTCACCACAGTTCTGTAAATAATCCCCCAACAATGCTCTCTCTTAAGTAAGCCCATAACTCATTGGTTTGCAAAGTTGGGCTTTGGTGGAATCATACTTTGGTTTGTCATTGGTGCCTTATAAGAAGGGGAAGAGGCTTATATATCCCCAGGGAGGAAATTCTTGCAACATATATGTACTTATGTAATCACTACCAACTCAACTAGGACAGAGAACAGCCCCTAAAAGCTTGTGTCCCTACCCTCCATGTATCCCTGTCTGCACTCCTCTCCTGCCCCCAATCCTAACATTTGGCATTTACTATTTTTTCTCTTTCAGTGTTGTGTTATCTTTTCAAGAATTTCAAAAAGCATGTGGCCTTTTGAGATTGGCTGTTTTTCAACAGAATGCCTTTACAATTAATTAGTCTAGATTGTTATGTGTATCAGTGGTTTGTTCCATATTGGAGCATAATTAAATGATGTTTATCATTTCAGATTTTTTTTTGGAAGCTGTGGATAGTTTCTATAAGCATTTCCCTTGCAGGTTTTTGCTTTAATATAAATTTTCATTTCCTTGAGATTAGAATTGCTTTTTGATATTCTAGATACCAGGCATTTTGTGGTATATGTGAATTATAGATATCTTCTTCCTCTCTCCCCGTGTGTGTGTGTGTGCGTGCACACATGCGAGTGTGCATGTGTGTATGTGTGTAGACAACTTTGCAGAGTCGTTTCTCTCCTTCCACCTTCTCATAGATTCCAGGCATCAAATTCAGGTCTTCAGACTTGCATTGTTGAATGTCAAGGACTTCATCTGCCAAGTTAGTCGTCACAGTGTTTCTGAGGAAACAGAAGTTTAGAATTTTGATGAAATCAAGTCAGATGTATTTTTTTTCCTTATAGATTATACTTTTGGTGATGCTTCCAAGAACTTCCTGGCTAAGAAGGAGAATTCCATATCTCCTTGAATTTCTATTAAAAGGTGCATAGTTTTCTGTCTTAATGTTTAGGTCTACATTCCATTGTAAGTTTGTGTAACTGAGTAAGGTATAGCCGAGGCAGAACCAAGACTTTCAGGGTAAAGCAAAGGGTTTTCCTAAGTGGTCAGTAGTTGCTTTTTTTTCTTTTGGTTTGTTTTTCTTGCTAGGAATCACACCCAATGCTAAGCTCCACCCCAAAATATATGTAATCAAGATAAGTTACCTTTATGCAACATTATTATTTTTTTTAATTCATAGCTTGGGATGTAGTTGGCAATGAGCTTGCATTAATTCTGGGTCTCAATCCCTAGCACCTGTACACTGCCTGGGGATATCCATCTGTAATCCTGGGACTTGGAAAGTGGATGCAGGAGGATCAGGGGTTCAAGGTCTTTCTTAGCTGCATAACAAGTTGGAGGTCAGCCTAGGCCACATGAAAATTCTGTCTCAAAATAAAAAGAAAACATAAAGTCCAATTTAGTATAAGAAATCCACAATGTATAAAATACTAAAGACTTTAAATAAAAATAGAATTAGTTATGCTGTGCTAAAATGATTAGAGCCTGAGGTGAAAAGAAAACTCTATTGGACTGGTTCTATCTCTACTGAAAATTTTGATATTTGCTGATCACAGGCATAATTTTATTATTTATTCACTAACTTCTGGTAGAGGACCACTTTTGCTTTAGTGCACTTTGAACTCTGAATTTCGTGCCAGATTTACTTACTGATTTTACTTCCCAGAGTCTTCCTGTCAGGTATGTGAGCATGTTCAGATGGAGAGACTCAGCAGTATGTGTTTACTTGATCTTACTCAGAACCAAACAGGAGCTGTTTTTGCATTCAGTCGCAGTGGTGCTGGAAAGCACAGCATGACACAGTACACATTTCCACAGATGTGCCAGAGGGGCATTGGCATGGCAGGAGATAATGCCGCTGATCCTGCTGTGGTATGTTCCCTCCACACAGCATTTCGTTCCAGAGCTACTGGTCTTTGCTCAGTTAGCTGCCGCCTGGAGTCAGACAGTTCCTGCAGATTCTCCATATTATTCCAGAGTCCATGTCTTTGCCTGAGGACTATGACTTAGCTGCCTTGCATTTACCAAAAAAAAAAAAAAAAAAAAGGAAGTCTTCTGCTTTTTACAGAAGACTTTTACAACCTCCCTGAGGAGTTCTTTCCCCCCTCTTTAGCCCACATTCTCATGTTCAGAGCCCCACACTCTCATATCCTTCACTCTGCTCCTCGAGGACTTGGAGAACAGCTGGCCAATATCCTCTGTTTCCTTGATGATTATAAAATCTCTGCCTTTTCTTGTGTAAGTGAACCAAACAGTCGAGAGAGAGAGAGAGAGAGAGAGAGAGAATGAAAAAATGAGCGTTTTTCTTGAGGATCAAATTTTCTCAGCACTTTATCTTTGATAATGTTTTCTCAGACATTCTAAATTTGCAGTGACCAAATTGGACTGGGAAGGCCCCTGGGCGGCTGCAGGTGCTGTGTGTGGTGAGTGCATGCCATTCTTAATGCTTAGCACAGCACGCAGTATGTGGTCGGTATTTGCTAAAAGTGGCTTTTTAAAAAAAAAAAAATCTTGCTTTACTTTTTATTGCATTTGATTCCAGAATGTTCTTATTGAAATTTACATTAATTGTCTAATCAGCCTCACTTTCTTTTGTTTTTATTTTTAATAGTTTCAAAAATAATTTGGATTGTGACAGCAAAGTATACTTACTTTTAGATTTGATGAAAGTATACTTACTTTTAGATTTGATGAAAGTATACTTACTTTTAGATTTGATGAAAGCAGTGGACAGTTTGTTTCATCTGCTTATTTAAAACTTGAGATTGACTATTATTTTTACACTTACTAAAAATAGCTGTGTTTGAATTCAGTGAAAGAAACCCAAATTTGCTACTGATGCTAAAAATAATGGTAATATAAACTCTGCTTAACATAATTTGCTTTGGTTGTTATACTATTAATGACTGTGGTCTATTGTAAAATGCACCGTGATCTGAAGAAAAAAGAAAGAAAAATCACAAGTAGCCCATGCTTGTCTCAAATTCATGATTCCCCCATCTCAGCCCCTTGGGTATTGGGATTGTAGGCACGTACCACCATGCTGAGCTTGACGTAAATAGTGTTACGTCAAGCATTTGACATTGTATAATGTCTAATTAAGAAGCTGGAAAGATGGCTCATTGAATTGGAGCACTAGCTGCTTGTCCAAAAGACCAGGTTTGATTCCCAGCCTCCACAGCTGCTCTCAACAGTCTCTAATTCCAATCCCAAGAGGATGCGCTGCCCTCTTCTGGCATCAATAGGAACTGCACATGCATGGTTCGCAGGCACGTATGCAGGCAAAAGACCTTAGAAGTTTTTTGAGTTAAAATATCCAATCAATTTCTTTTTCCCAGACTGAGACAAATATATGATCAACACCTTATCAGTTCTTCAGTCTCCTTTAAAAGGTCAATTTTTAGTTTCTTTCAACAAGTGGATTCTTAATTCAGGAACACTACAATCTCTTTTGAAATAGTGCTTGCTGTAGAATCAAGATTTAATCCTACAGTTGGGTGACTTTCGGATTATCTGATTGACAGTGATCTCATTGCAAAAATCCCAGTGTGAGATGAAAAGAAGGGCCCTCACCCCTGTCCCTGGCTTCCTGAGGGAAATAAGAACAAGAAAGAGGAGGGGTCCAATTTGTCAGTTTTCTGGGGGCATTTGACCTCTAACAGGATATGTTAGAGCTGCTCATTAGTGCTTTGGCCTAGTGCTCCTGAGTACAGCTCACAAAAGAATGCTTTCTGCTTCCATTTCTAGTCCTCTGGAACCTTCAAGCAGTATTTCATTTTTCATTAAGTAGAAACTTTTATTCTGTTCTTTACACAAAGCTTATGTTTTATTTAATAGCTATTTATTTAAAATTGGCTACATTTCCTTGTGTAGACTTGATGACCATGAATAGCAAAGCCAGGTAAAGAATCAGATGCTATATATTAACAGCACGGACAAACACACTTAATTACTCTGTAATCAGACAAGGAGGTCCTGGCGCAATGGCCAAGCTGTTAAGAGCCCTGGCTTCTCTTCCAGAGGCCCTGGGTTCAATTCCTAGCACCTTTATGGTGGCTCACAGCAGTCTGTGACCCCATTCTAGAAGATCTAAAATGCCCTCTTCTGGCCCTTGTGGGCACAAGGCACATAAGTGTTACATAGACATACATGCAGGCGAAACCCTATACATATAAAACTGTAAAGGTAATTTTTAGAAAAATCAAAGGGAGAGTGCATGTGCAAGTGAAAGGGCATGAGTGAGCACGTGTGCATGCGTGCATCTTGGTTTATGGATGCGTGAAGATGACCAGGCCCATACACTAGTCTTTAAACAATGTGTGAGCATGTATTGCAGTAGTGACTACTGCCAAGTCCTCTAGTGCAGCACCACCCTGTGCTCACTCGTGGCCAGCGAAGGACTCGGTGTCCTGCAGGATTTCCTGAGGTTTTCTTCTCCAACTTGATGGAGGGTCTGTGCTAATACATTTTCCAGCTGTTCTATCAGAGCTCTGGCCAAACTTTCACACTTTCATTTAGTATGGAAGACACAAGCAATCCATAATTAACATATATCTCAGGATAGTGTTTTCCCTTTCTGGAATCATAGGTAATAGTCTTGTAGGAGGAGTGTTTGAGATTCCAAAAGGCTAAATAAAACAATACGATATGAAAACATCCTTATTTGTACCATTAAATGAATAATGTTAAATTTTAATGCCGTGTGTAACTCACCTACACAGGGGAGGGTCTGCTCTTTTTCTGTTCTTTAACGTTTTTCTTGCTTAACTACTTCCAGTCTTTGATCACACATGTATTTCTTGTTTAGTAGTTAAAGACAGTACGTTTTATATATTTGTGTTTTGTTCAGATAAACAAAGGACTGTTTGTTGTTGTTATTGTTATTATTGTGCCCATTTCCAAATGTTGAGAAATGAAAGACAAAGGGTCTGGGTCTCTGTAGAATTGGCTGGAAGAATTTTGATCAGATTGTAAAAATTTGGCCAGTGGATATTTTTGATTGTATGAAAAAACATTCAAGATAAAAGAAGGGCTGCAAAAACAACACATTCTTATGTTCATTAAGTTGTTTAGTATTTGGATCTGCCTATTTTTGGTGTTCAATGTTTTTATTTCCAATTTTGTATAATTTAGCAAAATATATTTTAAAACATAATTCACAAGGAAAGGCTGAGGAAATAAAAGATTAAATTTGGCCCAGTTAGACAAGGAGAATATGAACAACAGCGGTGTAGCCTTCAAGGAGACAGGAGACCGACCATCCCTCTTACAGCCTGGTCCTTATGGACGGTATCGTATGCTACCAAAAGATCTGACTGTTCTTTGCCAGAAGTGAGTAGCCTGAGGTTCCAGTACCTCAAATGCCATTCAGGTCTGAGGCCTGCGTGAGCTGTGCCTACTGGTGTGGAGTTGTGTGAGTGGATTCCCCTGTCAGGGCCTCTGGTCTCTGAGCTGTGCGGTAGGGCCACCCGCCTGTGTCTGTGATTGCAGCTCATGTCCTCTTGTTTCCTGCTCCCAGGCTCTCATCAATAAAAGTGGTTGCCAGACTTTCTCTGATAACTATTTCTTCTTTGTCATCATCATTTCTTCCCAAGTACTGGGATTGGGGCAAACTAGCATTTGTTGTTTTGAATTAGGAGAGGGAAATTGTGTTTAATTTGTTTTTGCCCAAGAGACATTCTATTTTCTCTGAGAATTTTTCCTTGTGATGAAATTCTTCAGGCAAGTTCGTTATCAAATACAGATGTGGTTTACTTAGAATCGAGGACAACTACCAGGTTACAGATTTTTGCTGCTTTAGTGTTCACCTCAACTTTACAACACAGTCGAAAGCAAGTTGATCTTAGTAGATATGTTTTCCGTAGGTTTGAAGTGCATTAATGTATAATTATGTGGAAATTTTAAAAGTGTAGTGTCTCAGTCACAGTGGCTCTCAGCCTGTGGGTCACGACCTGTTGGGTTGGGATTGAACAACCCTTTCACAGGGGTCACCTGAGACCATCAGGAAACACATATGTTTATATTGCGATTCATAACAGTAGCAACATTCCTGTTATGAAGTAGCAATGAAAATAATTTTATGGTTGGGTCACCACAACATCAGGAACTGTATTAAAGGGTTGCAGCATTAGGAAGGCTGAGCACCACTTCTCTGTCAGGTGTTACGACAGGTGTTTGTTTCTGCTGCATGAGAGTGCTCCAGCTCTTTCTCTTGTCTTCATCAGACTTCTGTCTGGTTTATCAAAGAAAAATTTATTTGAAACAGAGAAGGCAAAAGATTTCCAAGAAAAATGACAAGTGTGCCCATGGTAGGACTGTCTTGAAATTGGAGCGTGCATGAATAAATAGAGGAAAGCCAGTAGTGCTGGCCCTCACCTCTGGTCTCAGAACCTGGGAGGCAGACACAGGAAGATCACAGGAAGTTTGAGACCAGCCTGGGCTATGGAGCAAATTCCAGGCGAGCCACGACTGCACAGTGAGACCTGTCTCAAAGACCAAAAGGAGAAGAAAAGTATAGAAAAAGTGTCTGTCTTTACTCTCTCCCTTCAGGGGATGCTTCTGTGGGGATCAGGTAGACATTGAGGAGTTGTTTTGTTTGGTTGGTTTGGTTTGGGTTCTTCCTTCCTTCCTTCCTTCCTTCCTTCCTTCCTTCCTTCCTTCCTTCCTTCCTTCCTTCCTTCCTTCCTTCCTTCCTTCCTT
>CM053743.1:53034034-53056372 GCA_028658305.1 Pachyuromys duprasi | reverse complement strand
CTTTCTTTCTTTCTTTCTTTCTTTCTTTCTTTCTTTCTTTCTTTCTTTCTTTCTTTCTTTCTTTCTTTCTTTCTTTCTTTCTTTCTTTCTTTCTTTCTTTCTTTCTTGTGGCTTATTCAGATTTCCTGTCAGAGCCCAGAGGGATGAATGAGGCCAACCCCTAGGCCTATGTGTGCTGTACCACAGTTGGAAAATACAAAGGTGTCTTTGGAAGAGAGTGGAGAGAGTAAAGACAAGACTAATCATGGCTTAGAAGAGCTGAAGTGATTCTCACTTTACTCCTTCACCTCCACCACCCAATGTTTTAATGCAGAAAACTACCTTTTTTCCTCTGTGAAACAAGTCATGGGCTATGGAAATTTGTAGTTGTGCTTTCTCTAGTGTCAGTTTTCATCTGTCTTCTCTTGTTTTTTTTTGGGGGGGGGGCTGGCACCTTGGTCTGTGCTCTCACCCCCGTGGGTCAGTGCACACAGGAAATGTACTGGGTGGTCCTGAGCATGGCACGATGCTAAGGCTTTGTGTACACAGGGCTGCCTAGCTGTGGGCATCTCCTTTACGGGCAGAGGTCAGGCCGGTTATTGAAACCCCTGAAAATGCTTCTTTTTCCATGGGCTCACATTTGCTTCTTCGTTTTCTTCCACACAACAAAAACCAAGTGTGAAAAACACAGATGGCATGTGGTTTTCAGTGAGGGTCAGCAGCTGGCAAGGATCAGGAAATGGTGTTTGAACATAATCATGTTTAAGGCATAAAATTAAGGAAGCTGGGCTTTTCATTAATAGCGCTGTTTAGATGTACACTTCACACATGTTAAGATGTTGCTCGAGCATTGAGCTCTTTTGTAGCAACATTTGCGAACTTAGATTTCTCTCTCTCTCTCTCTCTCTCTCTCTCTCTCTCTCTCTCTCTCTCTCTCTCTCTCTCTCTCTCTCTCTCTCTCTTTTGGTTTAGTGATGCCATCTGCTCCCTATCTTCTTGTATTTCTAGGGACCAAGTGCAAGGTCCTTGCATTCCAGGCAAGTATTCTCCCACCGAGGCACAGTTTCAGCGCTTTTTGTCCTTTCTAGAATTAACTTCCTAACATTCTAGTTCTAATTAGAAATGATTTAAAACCTTCCAGTTTTTATCATTGTTCAATATCAGGTTCCACATGCTATATGGTAAAAAGAAATGAATGATAGAATTGGAAATACCTGGCCAATTTCCTCCTCTCTGTTTGTAAGTTATGTAACCCAGAAGCAACTCTCACAGTTTCAGTTTTGTTCTGTTTGTTCGTTTGTTTTTATCTATGAGATGGAACGAGGTTCCTCATTTTTTAAAGACCCAATTATATCAAGTAATATAAACTTCCAGGGCCAGTGAGATAGCTCAGTAGGAAGAAACTGTTGCTGGTGATTTAAGGAAAGGTCTAATAATACTTATTATTAGCCCTATAATTATTTCAGCAGTATCATCCAACCTGCTATTATAATCAATAAAGGACACAGATAGCTGATAGATTTTCGATTTGCCTTATTTCACCTTGGTCTGGGACGATAATTCCACCCTACACAATCTCACCTCTCCTGGCCCCATCCCATTCCCTCTGCTTTAACCGTTCCTATCTGGACTACCTCCCATCCATAATCCCAGATGCTTGCTAATGCTCTTCCTCTGGGCTAGTTCCTCCATTCAAGCCAGCCATTTGGTCCTTTGCACTAACCCATTGTGGCTCCCTCCTTCCTTTGACTCTTCCTGTCTCCTTCCCAAGATCCTCTTGTCCTCAAAGCTCTCGAACCTTAGCCATGTCTACCCCATTCATCCTGCCCAGTTCTGTTGGCTTTTTAATCAACCAATCAGGGATAATGGGGTACATTCCTTCTCATCACATGGTTACACGGGGTTAGTTCAGCACTATGAACAATGCCCGTGCAGGGCGGTAACCAGATCACAAGGCACTGGTATCAGTATTTGAATACATACCACCAGGAAAATCCTCAACAAGAGGCACTTGCCACCAAGCCTGCTGAACTGAGTGCAATACCCCAGCCGTATGTGGTAGAACAAGAAGGCTGTCTTCCAAAAGTTGTCCTCTGACTTTTTCTTTTTGCCACAGCACATGCGCCCCAATACATAAGTAAGTAAATGTAATAAAAATAAAGTAATAATATAAAATTCCAGGTACCCTACACTTCGTACTGCAAGTGTCCTAAAATAATGTCCAGTCATTGTCTCTCTTCCACTCCTCTCCTCATTGCCATGGCTTCACTTAAAGTAAACCAGAAAACCACAGAAATAATTATTTGGAATTTTTGCGGCCTTCTCACTTTTGCTAAGGGGTAATTCCAAAATATCTGTTTTGGAATCTTGACACTGTTGGTGGTACATGCTGCTCTTTTCATCTCCTTTTTCTTTTGGTCTCTGTAGGAATGGAAGATCTCTGTGTTGAGCACATTCGTGTATTTGTAACTTATCCTGGCCATCTTGCTTATGATTTCCAACTTTAGTATCTCTTGGTGGTAGCTGCTAGAGCTAAGTACTTCCAGGCTACTCTGCATGCTCAGATTCTAAGGCTAAAACAAAAGAGAGCTTTGGTTTAAAAAATAAAATAAAACTGACTTTGAGCCAGAATGGAGTTGAGTTTTGACAGCTAACAGTAGCCATTGGTTGACTCACATGTTCCAGTAAGATGAAATGGATTAGTGAAAGAATAAAATGCTTTCTCAGTTTAACTAAGTAAACCACTGTAGTACAGTATACAGATTAAATTCAGAGCCTAGCATTGCAGTGGCCTTCTGCCATGTGGCTGTTGCAATATGAGGTAAAGCCTTTCTCTTTACTATTGTAGCTCTTGTGTTCCTGGGATCTTCTCTGATTCCTTGATTTGGGAATGTCCCTTCCCTTGCTTTGTAGCATTGCTCAGTTTGTGTCATAGGTCTAGGCATGTTAGCCAAAGAGGCATCTCTTTAAAAAAAAGGACAAAAGAGTTTGGGCTGGCTGGCTGAATGAGTGATTGCACTCTTTCTTTGTATTTAAAGCTCATCTGTCTTCTGATGGTTCTGGGCTCCCAGCAGGCACGTGTCCATTGTTGTTAAGCAAAGCCCAGTATGTATGTTTGACAAGTTAGCAGTATGGCAACTCTGCTTGCTGCCGCCAACTCAGGGATTGTTTGGTTTGGCAAATGGCCAGCTCTCTGCTATAAGATGCATTTCCTTGACAGGACGAAGTATGGAGGCGCATTAGCTGCAGAGTTTACAAAGGTTAGCTAAACACACACAATAAATATTAATAAACAAAAAAGGCCCACCCACCTCTGACTTTGAATTCTGTTTCTTCATTCTGTGTTTTGGAATCCCTGTAGTATTTGATTAATAACCAGTCTTAAGGTAATTGAGCCTCAAGTGTCCTTTGCCTAAGTTAGTCTGCTAGCAGGCCCCTCATTGGCTGCTTTGATGACTCATTGCCACAGGAGTGATCTCTGGACCGACTGTTTAGTTCAAGTGCTCTTGCTTGTGTTTCCCTGTGTTTGGCATGAGAAGAGGGTAAATGTGTTTGTCCCTGGGAGCTTCAGTCATGTGCCATGTGTCTTGGAGCTCTGCAGATAAAGGATGTGAGCAGGAGGAGAGGTGGAATGCCTTTAGCCTCCCTGGAAAGCAACCAGACCTTGGTCTGCTGGCCTGTGCAGTTGCCTCTCTAACATTTACACCCTCGGTGGAGAGGAGGAGAGTGACAGTGACCTGCTGCCCCTGGAAACTGCCTGTTTGGCTTGGTGTCTTGGAATTTATCAGGCCTCCATTGTGGATCCTTTCCAATTCTGCACCCTGCTCACTTGAAAACATATTTGAGAACCAGTGACTGCTTAGCCAGAGGATGGAGGAAGAGAAAGACCTGTAAAGCCATGAGCTCAGCATTGTCCTGGGACGGTTCACAGGTAGCTGGGGTCTCTGGAGACTATTGAAAGTCCCTTAGTGCCTTCTTGTGCTCTCTAGCTCATGCACACGTTCTCTCCAGGACCACAGAAGTGAGCAACCAACCAAGCTGGATTTATATGATGGCTGGCTAAAATAATAATACACAGAAATAAAATTCTTCCTCATGGAAAGGGATGCTTTCTAACTTGAAAACTACCTCCAACTCCACTTAACAAAGTTAACCCATTCAGGTATAAGTGACATGTAGCTTTTGGCTTATTTGCATCAACCACTAATCTAAGCACCTGGAATATACTCCCAAACAAAACTGATCCAGATCTCTGGCCACAGGACATGAATTGTAGTTGAGAAGGCATAGCATAACTAATAAACAAATCCCATTCTATATTAAAGATACATGCTATGACAAAAGAGAAACAGGGTGCACGGAGTTTAAATAAGGCAGGCTGAGAGGTGACATCCTTTAAGTAGACCTGAGATGGTGTCGGCTCAGATGAACTTATCCTAGATAGGGTCACACAGGCATGATGTCTCTGTGACCCTTCTCATGCGTTCATATACCTGACCAGGAAGTTACGGTGGTGTTGTCTTACTGGCAGAGCACCTGCAGAACATCACCACACTTAATTCCACCTCAGCAACCTGGAAGAAAATCTGACTTTAATGTGTATGCATCATAAAGTAGCTTCCATGAACACATACATAAAGCAGCAGTGACTAAGAAAGGGCTAAGGAAGGGGAAGAGAGATGGTCTGGTGTGATGGCTCGGCAGGTAAGGCTACTGTCACCAAGTCTGATGACCTGAGTTCAATCTCTGGAACCCATCCGTACAGTGGACGAGGACTCTTCCACTGTCCTCTGACCTCTGCACGTGTGCTGTGGAGCACACGCCCTGCCTCCGAACTAACTGAATGGGTATAAAAAGAGAGAATATGAGAAAGGAAAACTGAACTGTCAAGTATAATTAATTTCAAGTGTTTCGCTTGATATTATTGTTTTGTTTGCTTTTCAGCACTAGTTAGCAGTTGGATAGAAGCACCATAAATTTGAAGAAAATTGTGAAAAGAGTGCTAAAGAAATGTGAAAACCTGACCTTTCAAGTTATCCCCAACTCCATCTCCGCTTCCAATGGGGGGAAATGCAAACCCTGACTCTGTAGAATGACTCAGCACACTTCAGTGGCACACAGCTTAGGAACCACCTTGGAGTATTGTTGGATGTGAATTAGAAATTTGCACAGTCTTTTTAGCTTCCTCCATAATTCTAGAATATTAGAAAGGGCTTTGCAGCTATTTAACTCTCATGAGTCAGATGAGAGGCAGAATATCTACCCAAGGGATCTCAGAGTTTTCCAGGTGTTCATCTTAAGGAAAACATGGTCTGGTTAGAGACAAAGACTCCATGCACATCAGCCACGGGACAGTGTTCCAGGACTTTGATTTTTACTAGGACCTCAAATGTCACTGTCTGGTTGTACCCTCTTTCCGCTTTAGTCCACATGCATAGTGTGCAGGAAATGGGCTGTTGATAAATGTTGGATTAATGCTTCCCCTCGTCTTTGAATGAGTTTGGTAGAACTTGGTGTGTGGTATTTGTCCTTTCCAGCATCAGCTTCATATTTCCCCCTTGATTCTCTTTGTGCTGTCCCTCCCATCTTGTCTCTTCTACCCCAAGCAAAATTGAAAACAGGCCCTGCGAACTCAGAGCTCAGGTTCTTTGGGACCCCGAAGCACCACTTAGTCCTCACCAGACATGAATTCAGAGGCCCATAGCTTCCAAGGAGCCGCCTCTTAAAATAGCTTCCCATCAGGTTAATATCAAGGCTTTGCATTTGATATCTGCTTTATTTCTGTCATGGCTTTGCTGTTCTGTCTCATAGGCAGGGAGAGACTATTAATTGTCTACCAATATGTGCTCTTTGTAAAAAAGCTTAATGAGACTTGGATCTTTGTGAACTAAAAACAATAACCACCTGGCCTCAATCTGAGTCCAGCGGGACATATTGTGCGTGTAAAAGCATGAAACCCAGATCTAAATCTGCTGTGGTGGTGTGCTTCAGAGGGAGCCAGCATTCCACAGTGCCAGCCTCACATGGAACTAGACCGCCTAACTGTGGTTCCAAGGCTGAGAGGGGCCGTGTACAGAAGTTCACATCTTGTACTTCTGTAGGATTTCATGTGGACGGTAAGAGGTGGGATGGAACTCCACTCACAGAATACAGTGCTATGATTTAGAAGAAAATATCTGAAACATTGCTGGTTACTCTGATGCTGGTATTTGATTCTTAGTAAACTGACCATCAAAGTGTCAGCAGTATCCCTTCCTATGCCCTCTTTTGCAATCCCCTCCCCCCATTTTTATTTGGTCTCTTGAGCTGACTTCTCTATACCTGTCCCTTTTAGAGTGTTGTCCGCTGCCTGTGGCACCCAAAGCTGAACCAGATCATGGTTGGAACCGGAAATGGACTGGCAAAAGTGTATTATGACCCCAACAAGAGTCAGAGGTATTTCATAGGAATGGGCTGTTTGAGATGGATGACAGCAACTGGGGGGAGGGCTTGGATTCACCCCTGCTTTTATTCATTGCCCCTTTGATGGGGATCCGCCCTTTTAGAAAAGGCAGCTGGTACTAAGCAAAGGCTCAGACTCCTAGCATTGTGCTTTAAATGGGATTTAGATCTCAGCCTTGATCTACACTGAATTCAAAGCGAAAGTTCTCTGGGGATTTGCAGTCCTTTGGCTGAAATGTTGAGTGCAGGGTGGGGGAAGTCCTGCTTGCTCTGTGTGCTCCCTGGACAGTGGCATTAGCAGTGATGCATGTGAGGGATTAACAAGACAGGGGACTGGCCACTCACAAGAAACAGGAGCGGCTTTTCTGTCTTACCCTTTTCTTTGGGCTTTTAGCAATTACTAGTTTGGCAAGATTATACTGCGTCAACAGAAAGGGATAATAGCACGTGTACTTTCCCTCAGCCCTTAGCTCACCTGAGGTCAAATGTAAGCATACCAGTTTAATCCCAAGGTCTGGAGGCATTGTGGGAGGCTCACCTGGTTCTGCAGGTATTTCCATTTTCTTCTCCATGAGGTGGACATGTATTACCATCCTAGAGAAAATGGTCTTTCTTCTCTGTTAGCATGTAACAAATTCACTTGCTTATAAACTCGTGGTCTTCCCTAGAAGCCTGTTTTGAGGTCTGGCATGCTTTCAGAGGAAGGAAAGCTAATCTTTATGAGTGAAGTTTCACTGACCATAATTTTGCTCTAGTTAGAATTGGACAATCCATTCTTTCTTCAGAGGTTTCTGAACTGTTGAAGAAACCCTTGCCCTGTAAAATAAGCTTACAAAATAATGTTTAAGAATAAGTATAAAGCCGGAGGGCCATTAAAGGGTAGGCTGGTAACCAAGAATAAGTAGGATTTTCCTTATTAATAAAGTAAAATGTTAATCAGTTAGCATGTAAGGAGTTCGTTCACTTAAAAAGATGCCAACTTTATATTGTGACACTCATTTGGAAGATGTTATCTTGACTTGGGATCAGTAAGATTTGCTTATTTACATTTCTTAGAGAGACAGGTCAATATCACTATGGAATGGTAAGGCTGTCAATGGACTTTGGTTAATCGGCTTGTAGCCCTGAGCAGTGCCGCTAGGCATATACCCCAGTCTGGACACTTAAAGCCATGTATCTGAGATAGGAACATATGCCATGCTGGATCCCGCCGGGGTTTAGGACCCTGGTTGCTTTCATTTTTTTAGCCTGCAACACAGGCTAAGGTTGGAATCCTATGGCCTTTGAGGTGAAAAGGTTGATTAACTTATAAAACCTCTTTAACATTTCATGATTTTAAATTACTTCTGTGGATTTCTCATTAAATTAGTGTCCTAAATGCTTTGTTTGACACCTCTCGCCCTTTCACTTGGTGCGGGACACTGACTGATAATCTTGAATTTCTGTAGGATCAGTGATCCTTGTCACCAAGACCCCATCTATCGGTCTGTCTCAGAAAGTCAAGGTCTTAACAGGATGGTCTGCATACACTGTTTCTAAAAACATCTCATTAATGAAAATGCTGCAATGAAGCCGTATTCTTTATGGGAACCTTAAAATTAAATTTTAAAATTAATTGGCCAAGACCTTTCAGTGTTTCTGAATCTATAATGGAGTAATTTCTGCTAGGGTCTACTACATACAGAGGTACAGAGGTAGAGGTGTGTTGTGTGTGTGTATGTGTGATTGCTTGGAGACAGTCTCTGATGGAGCCACAAGTTTTGTGTTTCAGCTCTGCCTATTCCTAAAATGTACTAAAGAAAATAATTTGTTTTAACTTATTTTAGGGGAGCAAAATTATGTGTGGTTAAAACCCAGAGGAAGGCAAAACAAGCTGAGACACTAACCCAGGACTACATCATCACCCGTAAGTTGTCAGTGTGGCTCTCTGCCTCACCTTGCTCTTCTCTGCGGTCTTATTTGTCGGTTGGTTTGAAAGTCAGAAAGGCTCTAGAGTTGTGGCATCTATGACATCTGTCATGTAGACACAGATACAAGTCACATGACAACATTACTTTAGCCTCTTGAATTTTTGCAGAAATGAGGTTTGCCTCATGTACCTCCTCACCCAAATGGGAAGCGCCTGCCTGAGCTGAACGCATTATTCTGTTGCGGTGTCATAAAGACTAACATATTATTCTGTGAATTTGTCTTGTACCATGGACTGGTAGTGTGATGTTGAACAACAAACCCATCAGTGAAATTGAACAAGGAATCTATGACCGTGTACTCACAAACTTGGAGAAATGTCTTGATAAAATTAACAGTCTGGGGTGTGAGTGGAAAGCTTTTCAGGGCAGAATGGTTTCTTTCAGGTGGCTACAACCTTATTAATCTGACAGGTCCACGCTCTGCAAACCACAGCCTCAGACCTATAACAGGCAGAGAAGGAAATCTTGTATGCCACAGAGCTGAGTAATAGAAAGTGGCCCTGTGGATTTTACCAGGGTCTCGGTCTAAAGTCTAGGGGGTGCTCTACTGCTCACCGTCTTCCTGGTGATGGGTCTTCTGTAAGACCAAGTTTCACGGGGTGATCAGTCAAGAGATCCCATGACACTTTTAGCAAGAGTAGAAGTGTTGAGGTTGGGATCATAGCCAGTTCAGCACATGTGATTACGTGTGGTCTACTTAAATTCATCCAGTCATTTGAAGTGAGAAACAACTTTTCTCACCTAAAACTACTGTATGTCATGTTGCCTGACAGAGTAATGAGGGGTACTGTGTTTCACTGCCCTGACTCGAGGCAGACATGCTTTCCTGTGAATGATATAGACTGGCCTTAATTGGAAATAGGGGCAGAGGATAGAGGGGTAGCTGGAAGAGTGGTTGAGGTGTTAGGCGTTTCATTTAGATTATAAATTCCGTCTAACCTTTGTCTTCTTGAGTCCCCTAAAAATGCTTTCTCTTCTAACTATGGTTTTAATCTGTATATAGTGGCTGAAAGAAATTCCAGGTCAACAAGAAGATAGCTGTTTAATACTGCACAATAACCCTGTCCCCCAGAATGTTACCTGGCTTCCCCTTAAATACATATTCTTTTTATGTAAACACCTGACAGCATTTGAGTACATGTGCCTTTGATTTTTTTTATCACCCTCTTGTTTTTTTGTACCAATCACATAGAAGGCAGACCAGGTGCCCACGCCTGGAGATCCAGCCATCCCTCATTCAAGGCAACCTTTATCCCCCTTTCAGTGGGCTACATGCTCCTCCCTTCCGGGTACCCTGTATTGTCATTCCTCTGTTGAGAGGTGGTCACATTTCAGAAGCGTGTGAAGTGATTCCAGTGTTTATGAGGCATCTAAGGAAACTTGAGGACTCACAGGCATGCTGCTGGTGGTTCCATTAAGTGTTTCTTTTCAAAACCACAGGAACTGAGCTTTAACCCATGGTTAGGGAGATGAGAGCCACCAGTGTTTCCATGACAGTGTTTGACAGTGTTTCCTGAGTGCCATTAGCTGCCAGCAGAGGTGAACAATGAGTCTGGTATCAAACAAAATTGGCTAATTGGTTACAGTAAGGCTGTCTTTTATTATTAAATGAAGCCTGTCATTATGATTTCCATTTCATGTTTCAGTTAGTCATGCATTAGCTATGTTTTTTTGGATGAAGGGTTATTATTATAATGAAATTTTTCAAATGTGACTTTTCACAGCTCATGCCTTGCCCATGTTCCGTGAGCCCCGCCAGCGAAGTACGAGGAAACAGCTGGAGAAGGACAGACTGGACCCCCTGAAGTCACACAAACCAGAGCCGCCTGTAGCAGGCCCAGGTGACAGAAGCAGCCAGCGGTCTGGGAAGGGGCTGAGGAGGCAGGGTGGTGCCACTGCTATGGAGGTGGCAAGAGCTTTGGGGCCTGAGTGCTTCTTGAACTTCAGAGATGCTCTAGCAGTTTTCAGATGTTTTCCCGTCCGCACCAGAATCCCACTGTATGAACTGATAGAGATGCCATGCTGAAGTAGAGAGGACTTTCCTTCTCAACTTGAGCCTTGGGTGACCTCGCTGGAACTGTGGGGCTCACTGGAAGCCAGTTTAAAAACTGCTGCTCTCAACATTGGCTTACTATAGACACTGGTCCCCTGGCCTGGGGTTCAAGCTGGATTAGATTTCACACAAGGCAGAAAGTGACCATGGCTTAGTTCAGTGTAGTCGAATGGAGTTGCCCATTTCACTAGAAGGTGAATGAAAGTCTGTAGGTAGTAAGGGCAGAGCGTCTGTCTGTACTGCCTGTAGTATGGCAGGCACTTGCACTAGAATTCCATTCTCTACTATCACTTGTGGTTTTTATTTGTGCTGGGTGCCTGAGCCTGCAGCCTTTAACTTGTCCATTTATCTGAGCCTCAGCTCTCTGATTTGCCTTTCCAGCCTTGAAAATGTCCACATTTCTATTTTGATTATTTTTAGGCCTTCCACACTGCCAAAGCTTTAAAATACTAATAATCTAAATCATTTCAAAGCTGTCTAGTGAGACAATATACCTCATCTCTCCCTACCTTCTCTCTCCCTCCCTTCATCTTGCACACAGCTTTGATCTATCACTCCTCTGGCTTTCGTGCTGCTGCTGCCCGGAACTCCACCTTTTTCTCCTATCCTGTATACTTTTCTCTGCAGTCTGACTGACTCAGCTTTGTTGTCTTGCACCTCATGCCTCTCCTGCTCTGATCCCAAATGCACAGTTGAACTTCCCCTGCTCTGTGATTTTGAACATAACTCCTGCTCATTGAAAACAGTGCTCTTGGATCTGTGGGCCATCCCCAAATGGTCCATTGCTTTCAAAAGACCTTCACAGTCACCTCAGCCTGAGGCTGTCTCCTTCCTCTAAAAGCTGCAATAGTTATTAGCCACACAAAGCCTCTGGCAGTTGGTCTTTTTATTTTAGTTTTAATTTATGAAGTTAATATTGTATTATTTGGTTTTTCATGTGTTTATCTTTCTAAAAATCAGTTCTGAAAAGAGCTTTCTGAACTGTCAGCCCATTTTAGTTATCAGGCACCCTGCTGTTTGTGAGAGACCCAGCAGGGTGCAAATCTTTGCCCCTGAGCTTGTTGTCTGCCCAGGCAGTTGTAGCAGAAAGGTAAGGAGAGTCAGTGTATTCACATGGCTTGCTTTCCCTTGGGACAAGGAGCACAGTGCCTATAATACAGCTTACATGGAATCTGTAAAGCCCTAAAATACATTTGTTTATAGCTAAAATAGCAGCTAATGAATAGTGGTTACTTTTGGTACTGAATATCAATAAGTTCACACTAGAGGAATTTTTAATATAATCCTTAAGAAACATCCTCCACCTTTTTTTTAAAAAATCAGTGTCATTTTGTAAATTAAGCAACCAAAACATTTCTTTAAAAAAATGTATCCTCCTGGTTTTAAATGTTAAAGGATGTTAAAGGCTGCCGCTGGTTCCTAAGTTTTTGATCCATGAAAGCTGACAGGACAATCCAAGTAATATTGAGATCTGAGCTCAGCATGCAGCATGCACACCTGTAATGATAAGCCATGTGTCCATTCTGATTCTAGTGTGGGGTTTTCTTTTGAAACAGGTCGTGGTGGCCGAGTTGGAACCCACGGGGGCACCCTGTCATCCTACATTGTGAAAAACATTGCTTTGGACAAGACAGATGACAGTAATCCCCGGGAAGCCATTTTGCGTCATGCCAAAGCAGCAGAAGATAACCCATATTGGGTTTCACCAGCATATTCCAAGTAAGGAAGTAGCTGTTTAAAACAGAAAAGTGAGGCCCGTGAGATGGCTTAGTGGTGAAGACACTGATCTATAGGCCTGGCGACCTATAATCCCTGGAACCCAGGGAAAGGTACAAAGAAAACTGACAAGAGTTTCCTTCTGGACTCCACATACGCACCATGGCATGTGCATCTCCACGCATGCCCGCACATGCGCACACTCTCTCGTGATGATAGTAATAATAGAAATTAAAAATAAAATAGAGAAGTGGGACTGATAGTATCGTGCAGTGATAGAGTGTGTGCTTAGAGAGCAAAGCTGTAGGGTTAAGCCAAAAGAGTAAATAAAAAACGAAAATAAGGAATTGAGAAGAATATCACAGTAGTGTTTGGAGATTTTAACTTTCTCTTTTCTGTTTTATGAAAGAGCACAAAGAAGGGCCAAGAATTGTAGGTGTGATAGCAATGCTTGTAATTCGGCATCTAAGAGGTGATGGCACACGGAGTGAGTTGGAGGCCAGCCTGAGGTATAGCTGAAGATACGGAGTAAGTTCAAGGTTAGCCTGAGCTATAAGAGACCCTGCCTCAAAGCAGCAACAATGAAGTCAGGAATTCAGAATCTTGAAACCTAGACATTTATTTAGAAGACTCTAAATTTAATGGTGAATTTTAAAAACTGTAGCGGTTTGTTATCAGAGTTAAAGCCTGGAATAAAGCCTATGTGTTCCTCTTACCTAACACTTGGAAAAGTGATTCTGTTATCCCAGTGGAGGGGAGTTAAAAGCCAGCAAAGGGGAGTGACCTGCCTGTATCTTAGGAAGGACAGGAGGGCAGGGTGTTGTGTTTTGGTTTTTACTGTTTGCTTTTTCAGAGAGGTTCGCTGTGTCGCCCTGGCTGGGTAACCAGGCTGCCTTCAGATTTGCAGTAGTCCTCCTGCTCCTGCCCTAGGCTAGTGCTCATGTAGGGAGCTATGGATATAGTGCTCCCTGTACAGTGAATCCAGCCTCTTAAAGTCCCTCAAACAGCTTTTCATGGATGAATGTGTAATGGTTTTTAACACATTAACACCGAGGAGAGTACTATTGTTGAGTGACTTTTGACAATTTTACTAGAACTAGTTTTAGACTTACGCAGATGCTAACACTTTATATGACCACAATATAATTGATTATTCTTTTTAGTGGCCACCACTGCCAGCTATTAAACCTGACAATATCTTTATAAGTACGAGTTCTTTTCAACTATCCCTCTCAGCATCAGAACTTTATTTGAACTGCATTTACTGCACTTGGCCTTCTGGAAATACCTTTCATTTAGTTTTCTGTCTACCTGTGTTAAAGAATCATTAGACAGGTGAAATGTGAATGGTGGCTCCTATTTTATCAATAAATCTTGTTTATAAACTATAGGACTGTATTACTCTTGAGATCATTTCCATTTATTCTCCTTCTGACATTCCTTATAAAAACTATATTCTATTTTCTGTCAGAAGATAATGGATTTAAAATTTTGACATCCCAAAGTTTAAACAATTGTTACAGTGTAACTTAAAGACATGCCTAGAGAGACATAGAGAGACACATACAGATAGAGACAGACAGGGAGAGAGACAGACAGGGAGAAAGGGATTTGATTGTTACAATCGCAAGGTTTCCACTGGTGCAGTACTGTAGACCAAGCTGCACACCTTCTTTTGTCTTGACCAGATTGCCCCCTCGTGTTTTTTCTTCGTTCCAGGAGCCTATGCTGTGTTTCGTTTCATAACAGTTTAGTCATTGTAGTTTCTCAGTATTTCTTGCTTTTTGTGATCTTGATGTCTTTAATGACTAGTGGTCAATGATTTTCTCATAGTTGTATTGAAATTGGACATATTTGGTAGAAAGAGAGAAGAGTGATGTTTAAAGCCTTCTCTGTGTCCTATCGGGAGTTTCACAATACTAACGTCTTACTAGTAATGATGTGACTTGAGTCACTTGGTTAACGTTTCTCCGCTATGAAATTGTTATCTGTGTTTCTGATGCGCACATTTCTTGGGGTTCTGTGTTCAAATCCTAGTCTTCCTCACACTCTCCTCAGGTGGCGGCCATTACTATGGTGGTTTTCTCACGGTGCTTTTTCTCTTTCTTTCTTGTCTTCTGTATTTTCTGTTGAATTCTCCTGAAGAAAGTTGTTCCTTCTCTAATGTTTTGGTCTTCAGAGTTTTTATTCATTATTAGTGGGAACTCTAAAATCCTGTTTTTTTTCCTGTGGGTTAACTTTGAGGCTGTTGTCATGTTGCTTGCTGTTCACATTGCCCCAGCTTTGGCAGTAGAAGGCCCTTCAGTGGAAGCAGCCCCTGCCTTCTTTCCATGGTGCAGCCTGCCCCCATGCCCTCTGGAGTGTGTTTCCACCTTCTGATCCCATCTGTAAGTTAATTGTCACTGAGAATGAGGTGCCTTTCTGCATTGGGCCTGCGTTGACTCTTCTATTTGTAATGAATGAGTTAGCTGTCTGTTATAGCTATAAGAAGAAAGAGCCACTGATTAGCTGAGGAGAGGAGAAAGCAGAGATACAGTTTACAATATGCTGAACATAATTAATATCATCTTAATAGTCAACTGTTCCAAATGTGTACACAAAAGTAAATCACTGAAATGTTTCCAAAGGGTTGACATATACAGCTTATTACTATAGATATTAGTAATATTACTAATATTAATGTAATCCAGAAGAAGATGTCAAAGACCTAACTTACCACTGAGGAAAATGAAGTTCTAAGAAGTCTACTTTTGGAACCTGCTGGAAAGCAGCTCATTTCTGCAACCTGGAACAGGAACTTGGCCCTAGAATCGCCTGTTACAGTTCTAGTATCTGAAACACTTTGCTAAGGGGTCAACTCCAATTCAGTATATAGTTTTTATGTTTGAGTTTTTAATCAGTACACTCATATGTGAGCAGGAGAGTCCACAGGTACTAAATGGGAGACAGACCCCAGGTCCTTATTCCCCTCTGCAGAGATGCTGTTGCTATGATGTTTATCCTCCTACAAAGTGCTCATGTATAAATTATGAGCTCACACGTACTAATTATATTTTTAAAAATGCTAAGTGCACACTGTTCACTCCACACATTTGTGTATAGATGACTGCACTGTTTCAAAGCCCAGGGATAGGCCTAGGAGATGGATCAGCAGCTAAAGCACTTACTGACAACCCAGGTTCGGTCCATGGGACTCATATGATGGAAGGAGAGGACTGACTGCGAAATGTCATCTGATGTCTACAGATGTGTTATGACAGCCATTCACGAATGCACGCAAACACATAAACATACATACACAATAAATGAATGTAAACAAAGCAGCTGCATAGCATGTTTTACACATTGTTTTCTATTTAGAACATATCTAGAAATTGAACTATCCATTGTATATCTAGCTGCTTCTTGTTTAATTTCCATATATTTTATAATTATATTTTATTTTCCTAAAACAATACCCTCTTAAATGGTAGTTACATTGTTTTCACTCTTTAGCTCTCATAAACAACACTGAAATTAGTACCTTTAACAGGAAAGATTATAGTAAACTGTGCAAATTTTCCCTTTTTGTGCATGAAGAAAGCCAACCAGCAATTTCATATTATTTAATCTTATTTTCTCTCCTTCTTGCATATAAAATACATATGCAAGCATTTACGGAAGAGTCCATCACTCCCTCTTTTATTTATTCACTTAATAAGATTTATGGATGACCTCTGATGTGTGAGATAGTATTCTAGAATGTGAGATTATAGCCATCATTATGGACCTATACTATAATATATGGTGACAAATATTACAGGACACTGTAAATGTTAGATAATAGTGCTACAAAGGAAACTCAATAAGGAAAAGGGGACATAGAGTAATCAGGATGGGGCCAAGTGCTCTTTTTGTGAAAATTTTCTTTTATGCATATGAGAATTTTTTCTGTGTGATGTCTGTGGCATCATGTGTGTGCATTGTCCACAGAGGCCAGAAGAGGGCTTCAGATCCCCTAGAACTGTAGTTATGGTAGGTAGCTGCCGTGGGAGTGCTAGGAATCAAACCCAAGTCCTCTGAAGAGCAGCAAATGCTCTTATCTGCTGAGCCATCTCTCCAGACCCCAAGTGCTATGTTAGCAGAATACTTACAAAATGCCCTGATTGACGTGGAGGAGTAGAACCTGCAGATACCCTAGGAGTGAGCATCCCATACAGAGAAAGCAGCCTGTAGAAGCAGTTATGTCTGTATACTGAATCCTATTTATTCCTTTAGCCACTTTTACATTATTTTAAAACTTATTTCATCATCGTTACCACCACCACCGTCATCATCTCCATCACCATGAGTTACTGTGAACCCCATGTGCTTCAGCTCATGTGTGGAGTCAGAGGACAGCTTTGGGGAGTAGATTTTCTTCTTCTAGTCAGTATTCTAGGAATTGGACTCAGGTTGTCAGACTAATATGGCAAATGCTTTTACCTATCTCACTGACCCCTTACAACTTTTTTTTTAAATTCCTTTATCTCTATTGAAGTGATCACATGCTTTTCCTACTTTGATCTCCATATGCTGACTTTTGATACAGCCTTCCTATAGTTTGTTATTTAGTTGTTAGGCTGGCTTCATAAAAAACTAATTTTTAAATTATTTTGTAAGTAATTATCTTTTAAAACTGCCAAAGTGTAGTGTTTCCATGGAGTGCAGAGTGAAGAGAAATGCCTCTCTCCACTACCTCCTCCTAGTCTTTCCCACTCTATCCTGTCAGTCTGTCTAGATTATATGACTTTTGCAAGTCTGCTTCATAATGAAGTATTTCTTGGACAGTCATCCATTCAGGTTTTCAAGTTCATTTCAGTAGAATCAGTTGAAGCTGACGGTGTTCACTAAACACTAAAGACTGTTTCTTCATTGCAAGTGGGTTATCCTTAGTTGAACAAACGTGCTCCGCCACCCCTCCCCTCACTTGAGGAGAATGCTGCTTTGAGCTTGCTGTCCCCAGGGGCCTGAAGCTACTTCTCACTTTACTGCCTTGACTGGAGGGACACTGTGCTTTCCGGCAACTTTCTGCTACGTTTTCTTCCTGCTTGTCCCTTCCTCCCGTTTTTGCTGCCTTACATTTTTTGCCTGCTAACTAAGTTGAAGGCCTCGCCTTTCTGTGGTGTGTAATCTGTTAGCTGGGATCGCAGTGCTGTTTCTTCTGTGCTCACCTGCTACAGTTTACCGTTTACTGCCAAGTGGCAAAGGGTTTGAAGGGAAGCTAGTATTTAAAAGGATCTTTTCGTAAAGGTCACTGAAACTGAGAACGTGCATCTGGTTGTTTTTCTTCACTGCAATTGACTTCTGTCAGTGATGAAATGATGGTATATTTACTGTATCTCTCTTGACCACAGAAAAGCACAGCTCGACATTCCATAAGTCTTCCTGCTACCCACAGCATATACTCACCTATACCCTCCCGTACTGCTAATGAAGTCTGAGCACTTTACATGTGTCATTTGAGGATCTAAACCCCAGTCCTGACACTAGCAATGTAACAGCCATGAAAGTTTTCAAACACAGCAGGATTACAGACGGCTCTTGTCCAGCCGCACTTGGGCAGATTCAGTTACAGTTTCTTGTTCAAAGATGCTGGTGAAGGGAGGGGAGTTGAGCTGGCTGGGGAAGGGGCAGGATGTAGATCCAGAATGCTATTAGCTTACACATCAGACAGGGATAGATGTGTGTGGGAGCTCGGAGCCCGGCCAGCCGCCTGCCAGGATGACAGCTCTGTCAACCATGGCTGCTCTTCTTGCCAGATAAGCTGCCATTATTGCTGGTCCAGTCAGTTTAACTACACTGTGCATATCTTGTGAAATACAAGATGTATGCATGTGTATGTTGTATGTGTGTTAAAATATTATTCCCACCTATAAAGAATCCGCTTAAAGTGATATTGAATTCATAAGCCATAATTAAAGCAGTCATCGTGGGCAAGGAAAGATTTATATGTGATTTGTGTCAGGAAGAGAAAGAAACCCACAGAGTGAAAAGTATCTTCTTTTGTCCCCCTCCCCCCGAGTTATACTTACATGCTGATTGTCACTGTCCACCATGTGCCTGTGTAGAGGACTGTGTTTCTTGGATTAGTTTGGTGAACTGCCTGCCCTGTAGGCAGTTGAAGGGTGAGGGATGGGGGGGCAGAGTAGTGTATTGGGGAGAAGACTGAAATGTGAATTTTCAGGTCTATTCTAGACTAAAAGACTCTGGGATTCTGGCTGAGAACCAACATTTTAAGATGTGCCTAAAGTGATAATTTTGCATACTAATACTTGAAAATAATACAAAAGTAGTTACTCAGAATCATAAATTATTACTCCTTAAGAAAAGTCACACTTAAAGGCCAGACAGCCTCATTTATAAAAGGCTCATAGTGAATCATTGCTATAGAAAAAGAATTCTTCCCAGGATTTGAAAACATAGCATGTTGCCATATTGAATTTAATATATGAATGATTTTACTTAATATATTATACATAGAAATTTTGAAAAGCTGTCCATTGTATGAGGTGAGTTATGTAACAGTAATGACGCTTTTTTTGTACTAATACCGTGATGGGCTTGTTAAAAAGCTTAGTATGTTTTATCATAGTAATCCTCATGACCCAGAAGCTAAGCATTTGCGGATGAGGAAACGGAAATGTATAACTTGACCAATGCCCCACAGGTAGCAGGCAGCAGAATTAAGACTGAGGATAGATGGTCTGCCTTCATGACAGGCTATGGCTTCTAAGTACTGTGGGTTGTTTCTCCTCACGATGCAGCTAATAGTAGCTATTGGGATGCTGAGAAGATGTTTGTGCGAGCCAGCTTGGCTTAGCAGAGGGAACCCTAGACTACAAATCAGAAGTCCTGAATGTACTTCCAGCTCTGCTGCTGCCTGGTAAGTGCAGTTCTTGCCTTGCTAAGACTTGTTTCCTTTATCCTCAAAGGAGGAGGGTACGGCTCCAGCCATGCCCATCTGGACATGTACTTAGAAACTGTGTAAATGAGAAGTTAGAAAGAGCTTTTATGAAATCTGGCCTGTCTCAGGCTTATTTGTTTGTTTTTAAGTTTTATTCTTGCTTATTTAGCACTTCACTATAGAGGAGCTCATGGTGACTTTACAGGGTTTATCTGTTTTTCCCCCCTTTCATTTTTAAATTCTGTACCCACATTTCATACTTGCCCCCCACCTTCTAGTCTCTGGATTCTTAAACATAGAGCACTGCACTCTATGAGTCCAAGAAGTGTTTATTTCCCAAAATGTTATGTCTTCACTTCCTGAGCAAAATAGAAAACCCTTTATGTGCAAGCACCTATTGCCTCTTATCTTCTTACACATCACCAGTGTTACCAAAAAAAAAAAAAAAAAAAAAAAAAAAGCCCTGATTAGCTCCTTACAGACAGAAGGAGCCATTTCAAGCTGAATCTTTTGGTCGAGCCTTTTATTTAATCTTAATAATTCTGCAATTGTGACGACTGGGTCAGAGTTCAACCAGGCTGTATTCATCCTGACAGGGTTAACAAGTGTGTCAGATTGTCCAGTCATGGCTATAATTGGCTTCAGCTTTGAGGTTTCTGTTCATAATAAACAATGGGCCACAAGCCAAAAAAGCTTGTGGGTTATACCGGCATACTCATGATTAAATACTTCTAGTGAGTTCGCCTGATATTCTTTCTATTGCCCAGGAGCCTGCTGTCTGCTTCGTATGTGAATCATATCAGAAGCACACCCATAATTAGAGAGAGTGTGACCCATGGACTTTCCATTGCATCTGAGAACACCATGATGACTTCATTCTGGTTTGAGTGCTCAAGGAGATGCAGAGACATAACCTAGTCAAGAAAATACAGTCCTCCTGACACTTTGAATCTCTTACACAAACAGTGCACCCTAAATGGCCTTTAGAAGATGGGGGAGCAATGTTTGCTCATCACTGGCTGCTCTAGATGGAAACACTGAAGAGTATTCACTTCGAAATGGGTTCCTGTCATCTTGTTGGAGTACACATTTGCCATGACTCACATTGTACAAATAATCTGAAGAATTTCATTTAAAGTACCAAACAGGGTCATGGAGTAAGTGTGACAGGAAAGCAGGAAGGAAGACTATCTGGAGGAGAAAGGGACCAGAAGGGAGCAGGCTCATAGGGAAGGGAGGTGACCAAGAATGAAGTATAATGTCACATACGTGTACAAATCATCAGTGAAACACATTACTTTGTATACTAACTCTCACAAAGAACTTCAACCAACTGAAGAATACTGAGAGCAAGAGAAATAGTCTTCCTCAGAGAAGAACACACCAATTGGTAATCCAATACCAATAGTCAGCCCTGAAAACATATATACATGTAACATTGTGGAGCCTGAGCAGGTTACATATAGAAATATACGTGTATATACATGTACATATATGCATATAACAAGAACTATTGACAAAAGAGGCCATAAATATCAAAGAGAGCTTGAAGGGAGAAAAAAGAAGGGGGAAATGATTAATTATAATCTCAAAAATAAATAATACAACATTTTTAGATTAAAATTTTTAAATCAAGATAAACTAGCACAAAGTATCACCAAATCATAACTCATAGATTTGAAGGACATTTGCCTAAACTTCTGTATTAGCTTCATGAAATTGTATTTACTTGTTGCAAATACAGGATATGCAGGAAATGTGGCAGACCAAGACAAAAAGCAAAAAGCACTCCTTTGATTATTTAGTCATTGATAGCAGTCATTCTATTATTATTTAACTGTCCTTGATAATCCAAAGAGCTGTTAACAAATTTAATCAGATGAAAAAGTCCTACCCAAATGAATTAATCAAACCAGACGATAGAAGTTTCACATCAGCCTTCCATATGTTTAACAAATAAAATGGCTAATAGTAGCCAATAAAAGAATGGATTCTGTGAAGTTGACTGTAATAATGTGGACACTAAACAGGTTCTGCTTTGAAGCTTGTGGTATCCCCATGAACCTGTTGAGCACCCAGAAGGATTTACAATGATCTCTCTATTTCTTTTAAGCTATTCCCTTTATCTGCTCTTGATTAGGGCAAGGGAGGTGAATCTCTCAAGAGGATTTAAGTTCAAGGAACTGACTCTTAATAATTAGAAGATAAAGGGATGGAAAGATGGCTCAGAGGTTAAGAGCATTTGTTTCTCTTCCACAGGACCTGGGTTCAATTCTTAACACTCACAGGGTGGCTCGGAACCACTTATGATCCCAGTTCCAGGGGATCCAGTGCCCTCTCCTGGCCTCTGAAGACACCAGGCAGACACACAGTACACAGAAACACATACAGCGAAAACACCCATGTACATAAAATAAAAATAAATATATCTTTAAAAATAAGCATAAGATAGGAATGGTGATGTAAATGTTTTCTTGAAGCGGTGAATGTCCCCCTTGTACTTTGTGTAATATAGGTAGGTAGCCCTAAATTCCTTCTGTGTTTTTGTTGTTCATTTGGTTTGGCTTGTGTCACACTATTTCTCTTAGAAGTACCCAATAGAGACTGCTAAGATCAGTGTACTAGTTCCTCTCTTTAAGCAGCCCAGAAAGGAATCCACCTTAGCCGACCAACAGGATGTAATGTTGCTGTTTGTTTCCTACTGGCCTGAAAGCAGGAGTTTGTAGAGCAGCCTTAAATTCTTCTCAAATGCATCAATACTTTGTCCATTTGCTTTTGTCACATCACTTTTTCTTGGCATTGTTGATTTATTTCTGTAGTACTTTCATGTGCCAAAGGCAAATTAGGCCATTCCCTAGAGAAGAAAGCTGCTCGTTCTATTCTTAACTTTGTTTGAGATTGCCTAATCATCTCTGTTCTTCATTGTCTTGGTCTAGTGGTGACTAAACACTGTTTAAAATGCCCCAAGATAGACCTGACTTGAATTCTCAAGATCATTCTCATGTGTGGAGTTACAAACTTTTTCAAAAGAATAACTTGTGGAGATAAATTCAGAGGCAAGATTTGCTCTGCAGAGAGCTGCCAGGTTGAACGCCATGATTGTCGCACCCCTGCAAAGCACACTCATTGGGTGGTAGATGTTCCATGAGCTAGCTGAAAAAAAAAATTTCCCTTTTTAAAAAATTTTATTAATTTATTTTTTTGTTATCAATCGCAGGTTAAGCGTAGCCCCCTCCCTCATTCCTTCCCACCCT
>CM053743.1:52966288-53033534 GCA_028658305.1 Pachyuromys duprasi | reverse complement strand
CACAGTGGGTTTGGGTTGGTGTGCATCCACTGTATGCAGGGCTGTCTGAAATGGTGCCAGAGGCCTTCTCTGTCTGGCCCGTGGACAGATACCTGAACTGGGGTTTTTGCTGGCGGATGCGTGCAGTTTTCACCCTCAGTGTGCGGTCTGGTCAAGATGGTCCCAGGATCCTCTCAGCCGTGGGTTGAGACAGAACTCGGGTTCCTCCCAGATCCGCTGGCGGACTCACACACTGACTGAGTTTTTGCTGGTGGAAGCGTTTGGCGAGCGCCCCCGCAGTGTGCGGACTGGTCAAAACGGTCCCCCAATCCACTCAGTCTGTGGTGGTTCAGACGATCGGTTCGCACCCACCGCACACCTGTGGGTTCAGGCAGAACTCCGGTTCCTCCCAGACACGCAGGCGGACTCACACACTGACTGAGTTTTTGCTGGTGGAAGCGTTCGGCTCGCGCCCCCCGCAGTGTGCGAACTGGTCAAAATGGTCCCCCAATCCACTCAGTCTGGAGTGGTTCCTATGATCGGTTCGTGCCCGCAGCACACCCGCGGGTTGAAGCAGAACCCCGGTGCAGTGTGAGCTCGTAGGGTGCAGTTCAGTGAAAAGGGCACCCGGGTCCTCCCCAGACTGCCCGTGAGACTGTGCGATCCAGTCTATAATGGCGGGTGCGGGCGCCCAGCGCAGCTGCTCATTCAGATCAGAGCTGTGCGCTGCTGGTCACCGGGAAATTTTTCCAGGTAATAACTGGGTGTCTCTAGGGTTTTCCCACTTGATTTTCTCACCATAGGAGTTCCGCTCACCTGGCACTCACAATGCTGGCGTTTTAGGTCTCAGAGTTCAGTCTCCTGGTCACTGCGTTGTTTCTGCTCTCCTACTCCTCAGACACAGTGTTCTCTCGTGGCAGCCATCTTGGATCCCCCCTCTAACAAAATATCTTAAAAAACACTTTATTATTTGATAATGTCTTATTGTGTAAATGTGTTTGGTAATCTTCATCCCCTGCCACTCTCTCTCCTCCTCCAACTCCCTCTGAACCCTTATTCCCAACAAATCCCCTTCCTAATTTGATATCTCGTGAGTGTGTGTGTGTGCAATGTGTACATGTGTGTGTGTGTATACAGGTACATGTTTGAAGGCTAGAAAATGTCAGGTGTCCTGTTCTATCACTCTCTGCCTTGTTGCCTTGAGACAGAGGCTCACACTGAACCTGGAACTTGACTGACAGCCAGCAATCCCTGCCATCCTCCTGTTACAGCACCTGCATAATCATGTCTGGCTTGCACATGGGTGCTGAGGACTTGAACTCAGATCCTCATGTTTTCACAGTAAGCAGTTTTTACCCATGGAACCATCTTCTGAGCTTCGGCTGCCAGGTTCCATGTTACACCCCTCCTCATCCCTTGGTTCTGAGCCTTCTCATTTGTTTTGCTCTGTTTTGATTAAGTTCACTAATCAACTTTATTGAAGCACAGTTTACATACAGCCATCTCATGTTTTGGCAAAAACATACACCTATGTAACCAGTACTTCAATCTCTGTCCCACAAGAACGTTGTCTCCTGAGTCTCTGCAACAGTACTCTCTGCCTATTGTTAAGCAGTTTTATTTTCTGTGCCCACTGTTGGAAGTAGGTGGACTATGTCAAAGTAAGCCTGCAGGGAAACAGCTCTAGCGTTCTTTCTCGGGGCTGTCACAGCAGTTTCATGTGTAATTGTGCGTCTCCAGAAGCATCATTGCTGAGTCAGAGTACTTAAGTCTCAGCACGGTTGACAGTGATGAAATATTGCCAGATGTCCTTAGAAGCCCACCACCCTTAGAAGTCAAGCATGTATTTCAAAAGATCTTCTAAGCTTGCACATTTGTTCCTCTGTAGGTTTGTCCAGTGATCAGTGCCTTTGTAGAAGGTGACATAGAGCAAACACCAATTGCTTGACTGTAGCCCACGTCCTGTTTCCTAGTAACTGGGCTCTATGAAAGTCCATAGCTGCCTCCTGAAATGTTAGACCGGTGGCTTGTGTGTAGATGCCGTAACAGTATATTGAAGCAGTAAGGAGTTTAACCAACTGGACTGGGTATGAGGAAAGCTTTGGCCCTTGAGGGTTGTGTTTATCACAATAGGTTGAGCTGAGGGGGAGTACATTATAACCATTTAACATTTTCTTAGAATGTTTTTTTTTTTTGAATGGAGAAATAGGAATGCCACTGAAGTAGGTATGCCTGCAAAGCACTGAAGATCCTCCCACAAAGACTGCTTGCTGACTTGTGTGGTGTTTAGCAGTGACACTGCATGGCAGTGTTAATCCTGTGTTCAGTGATGTGTCCTTAATGCTTGGCACTTCCATGCATTGATCTTGGAAGGAGAATCAATTAGTGCTCACTTATTTTGCTTTATTTTATTTTTTACTGGTTTAAGTTATTACATGTTTGTTACTATTTTTAACTTAACAGATAAGAAAACTGTTAACTCAATTTCTCTCATTTGTACCACAGTCACATGTACTACTTAAGTCTAAAAATAACCCAGGTAGGTTTAAGTAAATATCATGTAGGGTCTTGTGAGGTAGCCATATGGATTGTCCTTCCAGTGGCCACACTTTGCCTCCATTGGCGGCAGAGGGAGGTTATGATAAATGAGGATCCATTGGACTTGTTTCATTTTCATTTTATTTAAGGGAAGGACAGCATACAGTATCTTACACAGAGAGAGAACCTTCAAAAGAATATTTGGCTCATTTCCTGAACATAATTAAAATTTCACTATCTTTTTCTTTGCCAGAAGTTTGACAATTTATATTTAATTATTGAAATGCAACCAGTTCCCCAGACTTGCTCCTGCTTGATAGGAGAGTCAATACCTAATACAAGAAACCCAGACTCATGATTTCCTCCTATTTTTAACTTTTGTTTTAGAACTCAGCCCAAAACCATGTTTGCTCAAGTGGAATCTGATGATGAGGAATCAAAGAATGAACCAGAATGGAAAAAACGTAAAATTTGAAGAATCTCACTTAAGAGTTGTTTGCGTGGAGCAAGAGGACAGGGTGCAGTGTTGCCCCCAAACCCCATCTCTCTGTCTCTCTTTCTCTCTCTTTCAGTGGTTATGAAATAAAAATCCATTTTTACAAACAAGTTTTGTCCTTTCTGTTATTGAATTACTCAAAGATTGATAAGTCTTCCTGTTGCTTATGCTTAAGTTGCTTTTCTTAAGTGAAATTACTAGAATGTGCTTCTTGAGAACAGACTCAGATGATTACTAAGTGTTTTAGGTATTTTGAGGCCTTGTTTAACAGTTACTGGTCTTGCACAGAGGGGAAACATACGATGAGCTATATTTCTATCTTGAACTAATCTAGATGCATAATATGGAAGTAGGGAATCAGAAAGCTTAGTATTTCTGTACAGTATTACAACAGTTGTTTACATGACTATAAATAATTAGATGGGTTCAAACCAAAGTGTGGCCGTGCTAAGTGAGAGCACGAATCTGATTATGTCTCACTAGGATGCTTACGGCTGGGAGAGTGGGTGTGGAAGTCAGATGATTGCAGGCACTTTACCCTCTGCGTCTCACTCCTAGCTTCACAGTGGGAATGCTAACCCCATGGGTTTGTCAAGAGGGCTAAATGAAATGCCCGTGTGTAGCATTTGGCACAGGACCTGGTGTATACTAAGTTTTACTAACTATGCTATTTTCAGATATGGTTAACAATATCACTTTGTCTTATATTTTTTTGTCAATAGTCCCTTACAAAGGCATGCAAATGCTTTGAAAATGCCAGGGCTATATAAATAAAAACATTAAGAATAATTCTAAAAGTTTTACTTGTGAATGGAAAATGAAAACAAATGTTGGTAGTTTGTCCAAAGTAATAATGAGTCAATAGAATAAAATGTTGCGGGCTAATTTCCCATCCACATGGGTCATCTTTTGCATGTTAAGTAAGCCCCACTAGACAATTGAGTTTTAATACTTAACTTTTACCCTCCTGTTCTCATTTGTTCTAGTGAATTAAGTAATTATAAATTTATAAGCCAGAAGTATGCCCCCAAATCCAGTACTATACATTTCATCTCACTCCTCTTTTTAAAAAATCTATTTTAGCAAACTCCTACCCATCTCCCTTACTACTACAGTATTCTAGAGTGGAGGTGGCCATTCTGTAGGTAAAACAGTAGAAACCACGTTCTTGTCCTTTCAGTCTCACTCAGGACCCATCCCCTTCTCTTAAGCCTATAAGGTCACAGGTGAGAAGAAAAAGAACTAGTGTGGACTGAGTGTGCGGGACATGGTAAGTCCTACCCTGTCTTCTTGCATGAAATGACCGGATTCCCACAGAAACCTCATGATGGGTACAATTACTGTATCAGCTTTGATGAGACCATGAGGGGTTCCAGTTAGTCTCTGCAAGGTCAGAGCCATGGAGGGCTGTGTGAAGACTCGAGGTCTCTAGACTACAGTAATTACCAAATGCCCCCAATTTCCTGTTACTGTTGAGACACACTGTATCTGAAATCAATCTCAGACCAATACTTTGTTCCACATCTTAGAATTTATAAGGGTATGCATTGATGATGAAAAATTTCAAAAGTTACCATATCACCACTGCTACTCCGCCACCTCATGTGTACATCATAGATGAAAGTATTCATCACGTATATCCAAAGGTTGCTGCGGTGCTTGGGAGTAGAAATAAACATTTGCTCATAGTAGTCTTGGCCACTCCTGTTTGGAAGCAAAGGCAGAGAAGGACAAGCACAAGCAGGATTTTCTCACTTCTGTCCACAAGACTTCCTGTGTTTGAGACTATTCATGTCACTCTAAAGAAGGATAGAAAATTATTTCTTCCATAGAAGGTTGGCAGACATATAAGAATTTCAGTTTTGAATGTGTTGAGGAAGGGCCTTAGAACCAGGACTGGACAAATAGTGGGTATTCGTTTTAACTGGTCCTGTTACCATGGTGGACATCCTTGACTGTACAAGGCTCAGAACCCATTGCCTGCCACCGTCTAACCTTTTGTCCCTTACTGTGATTAACTGTGTTACTGGTTGCTTAAAGGAGGAACTTGGAAGCCATTGTCATGATGCTAGCCACTCCCCATCCCTACCTCATTAGTTATGTTCTGCACATGCCCTGTGAGTCTCTTTACATTTACCCTTCTCCTTTACTAAAATTTAGGCCTTCTTCATCATCACTCAAGAGCCTCCTTCTCAACTAATCTCTGTTTTTAATCTGGCCCCTCTCTAGTATATTCATGATTAAGTTCAGAGTTAAACCAAAAATCTGAATTAAATCTCTTCAAGCTCCAAATCTATCATGTATTCCTTTGCCAAGAACTTCCCAGAGTCAGTAATTCTAATCCACTTGTGCGGCATAGCCAGCATTCAGCTTCTTGTGCCTTTCTTGTGTAGACTTCTGCCGATCTCACATAATTCTAAGGTCCAGTCTCATTGTACACAGAAGGTACCCCAGCCTTCAGCACCTGAGGGACTATCTTTGCTCTTGCTATCCTCTCCCTTCCCTGTCTACTTGGAGAATTCCTCTTTTATTGTAGAGGTGGGAATCCACACCCTTTTCCTGAGCATGGCCCACCCCAGCAATGTGTCTTCCTCTGCTTTCCTGGCTGCTCCCCACTGTCACCTCCATTTATACTGCGTTGTGAGTGGATACACATGCATGGTTTTGTGGTTGTGTGTGTGTGTGTATGTGTGTAAGTAACTCCAGTGCCCTCTTCTGCCCTCCATGAACACCGGGCACACAAGACACCTATACAGACAAAACACCTAACACATCAAATAAAATGGGAAAAAAATGGGGAAAATTGATGATACTGATAGATTTAACATGGCCACAATTCTTTGACATTTTCCCCCAGTTCTGTAGCAATTTGACCAGTTAAACAGGACCCAGGTTAGGCCCAGGCCTTGAGAAGCTTTCAAGTTTTCTCTTGGGACTTCTATTCTGGCAGCAAGGTAGCCATGATGTGAGAAAAGCGAAGACCACACTGGACAGGAAATAAAGAGCTGCTGGTCGACAAACACCCTCCCCCAAGCTCTCCATCTGACAGAACTTCCTTTCTTTCTGAGGCAGAGTCTTGGTATATATTCCACTCTGGCCAAAACCTCATGATCCTGCTACCTTTTCCTCCCCAGTGCTGGGACTAAAGGTGTGAGCTACCAAATCTGGCTTTTACTCTCTTATAAAACAGATCATCTGGTTTCAGTTGAGTCGTACCAGCTGTGGTCACATGGAGCAGAGATGAGTCAGCCTGTAAAGACTCCTGACCAAGATGTAAATTAATGAGCAAAATAAGTGATTATTATCATTGGGAGCTGCTGAGCTGTGAAGCTGAGATACGGAAATGCACAACTAGAATAGCCTTACAGATCACTCAGCAGTTAAAAGACAACCAGCACTAATGTGCTAAATAGTCAACTCTGAATGGTTTTTTAATGTAGTTTAGAGATTTATTTTTTCTACATCTTAAAGCTTAATTACAATGACAAGTATGAATAAAACACTTGTTTTTCACTTGTTAAACATGTCAAATTTGCAATACCACAAACCTCATATACAATTTTAGTCCATTATGCTTATGTCTTGTCTTTACTCCCTTGTTATTGCAAATATAGATTGTCCTTAAACTGGCTATTGCAGACAATGCTGACTTGGATGGTGCCATGCGTTAAGTGTTTTGTGCATGCTCGAATTACTTTGGTAGATGCTGATACCAAAAAAAAAAAAAAAAAAAGGAATATGGAAGCTCAAGAAAAATGCCTCTTTGCCAAACACAATCATTGTAATCTTAGTGCTTTGCCAATGGATGCCCAACTAGCAAGGAAGAAAGTGGCTCTGGGAAATTCTGCTAGCATAGTCCGTTGGATAGTGTCCTTCTAGAATCAATGTCCACCAGAACTTGAAATGTGACTTTACTTGGAAGAGTCTTTGCAGATATTAAATTAAGATGAGATCATATTAAATTAAGGAGGGTCTGCAATCCAATGGCTAGCGTCCACATAAAAACAGACAGACCCACATACACAGGGAAAAAGGCCTTGAGGGAACAAAGGAAATTATAGTCATGTAGCTACAAGTCAAGGAATGCCAAAAGTGACAACCGCAAATTAGGAAGAGGCAGAGATGTTAGGAAGGCTTCCTCCCTGGAGCTGTAAGAGGAAGCAGTTCCCTTCCTATGCCTTGATTTCTGATTGCTGGCCTCCAGAGCTAGGAGAGAGTAAACTGGGGGAAAGGGGGACTTCCAATGTTTGAAGCCATTTCATCCATAGTAATTCTTAAAGTAAGTCCTAGAAAGCAAGTACACTCTGCAACAAGATGTGAGTGTGAGGAAATGCTTGGGTCCAGATGAGCCTGCACAAGGTTTTGTATCACCTCACTTCATGAGAGACTCAGAAAATAGTGAATGAATAAAACCACAAAAGCTGCTTAGTGTCCAGCATCAAAATTTAGAATTTTCCTCACTCCTTTAGTGTGGAGTTGAATAATGGATTTTTTTTCAATCTAATAAATTTTGAAGTAATTTGTCGTAATAGCAACAAACAACTAATGCATTTTCGAATTTGGATGACTGTTCTTAGATTTTGTGTACCTTAGTCATCGGTTTAGCACTTCTTGCTCAGTCAGAATTTTTCTTATGGCAATGTAATCTGATTACTTGATCTTACTTCTGGGCTGTTTGCTTTATAGGATAGGACAACTGACATGAATCTATGCCTTGGAGGTTGTAGCTCAAGGAGATATCTGTATTTTTTCTATTCTTTTGAGCAGCATAGTTGCTGTCTTCTTCCCTGCCCACTCCCTGCCTCGCACAAACCCCACTAGTTTACCTGGTAGTGGTTCACCAAGCCACTATAGCTTCTGCTGTTGGTTGTATCCTTGAGACATAGCATTGTATTTTCCTAATCCCAAGTATCCTTGGACCTATAAAAAATCTTCAATGCCTAGTAACCAAGGATGGTTTTATTGTTTATAATTCATTTTGAAGTATGGGTGGCTGACAACAGCTAGGCTTTCTCCTCACAGCTGCCTGACAGAGAGGTCTTGACCATATATTTGATGACTCTCCTCAGATCTCTGCTGCCCATCAACCCAGTGAAAGATAAACATATGATGGAATTCTGTTTATTAATCAAGGTGTCTAAGTAGCATGGTTGGTACCTTATAGTACATATGAACTATGAAGTCATGAGCTTGGGACTAATGCTCATTTGCTATGTCATGATTGTGTGAGCATATTAAAGACATAAACTATGATCGTTTGGGTTGCCTGTAGAATGGTCACGGTATTAGCCACCTAGTCAACATACAGAATGATTGTTTTCTTTTTTAATTTAGTTTTGGAGACTGGAGAGATGGCTCACTTATTAAAAGCCCTAGGTATTCTTTCAGGGGACCCAGGTTTGATTCCCAGTATCCATGTAGTGGTGTACAACATTCTGTATCTCCAGTTCTAATGGATTTGACACACTCTTCTGGTTTCCCAGGCACCAGACATGAAAGTGGTACACAGATAAGCATTCAGGAAAACACCCATATGATGATGATGGAGATGATGACGATGATGATGATGTTGGGTTGGTTGGTTGATTGACAAGGTTTATGCACCTGTGGGCTGGATTATGTTCATATGAATGCATTTACCCAGGGAAGCCAAAAAGTCATTGAATCCCTTGGAGCTGGTGCTATAGGCAGTTGTGAGCTGCTTGATGTGGGTGCTGGAAACCAAACTCAGGTCATTTGTAAGAGCAATACATGTTCTCAGCCCTTGATCCTTCTTTCTAGAAACCAGAAGAATGCCTTATGGTGTAATTAAAAGAGGAAAGGGGAAGGGAGAGAAGATGTGGAGAGATTGTCAAAATATGAAATACTAATACATACAGTTTGGGGCTTGTATATCTCAGTGAGTGTGCATGAAAGTCCTCTTTTTGGACAACAATCCAAATCTGTATCAGCTCCGTAGTCATGAGTTGTCATCATAGCTAAGAGGATGCTCTGTTACCATGGAAGTTTTGACTCTGTATGTTTGAGAGGTTACCATGCAATCAAAATTATCCAGGACTTGGCTAAGGTTAGCTTGGGTGAGGTTCTGGTCTGGTTGCTTCAGCTTCTCCTGGTGCCAGTTGGGATCTTGACTTAGTGCCTATCAGCCTCACTTGTTGGCCATGGCCAACACAAGAGACCTCATGATGCTGACTGGGACAGCATCTGAAACCTTTCCAAATTTAGAATAATGGGAAAGTTGTCTTCTGCATTTCTCATGGGCTATTTTGATATTGCCTCTCTCTTTTTGCCCTTGTTTCCCCCTCCCCCCATTTAAGAAGTATTGTGCTCATTTCATGGGGAGCTGTTTGGTCCCTTTGAATCTACTGCCTCTTGTTTATGAAAAACAGCAAGTTAACCATGACGAATGGCCAGCAGCAATGTGCTTCTGAAGTACAGAGACAGTTTTCTTCCCCTGATTTTTTGCTTTAAAAATATGAAATCTGGCTCTCCTTTTGTGGAAAGAACCTTATCATTCAGAGGTACTCAGAGCAGAGAAGAGCTTGAGGCAGGAGACCTGGGTTCAACTCCCAGTTTGGATGAGTTATATGATCCCTGTGCCTCCTTAGTGACTCCAGGGAGTGCGACACAGTGACAAAAAGCAGAACACAAATGTTCCGAGTCCTGTGTCCCTTCTCAGGGAAACTCTAGCAGGAGGAACACATAGGCTTTTCCCTCGTGAGATTCTAATTCAGTACTTTTGTTTAAAAATTCAACATAAAGACATATGGATGTGATATGAAATAAGAAAATTCAACAAAGCATGTTATAGATCTCCCTTTTTGCTCTGGATATGCATAGTCCTTTTGGAATCTAGCCTCTTCCTGATCAGTGTCATCTCACAGCCTAGGATGCTCTTAGTAAGTAGAGGCTAGGCCATGCCCTGAGCCTTTCTCCTGTTCTTTCCTCTACTCAGATACTGAACTAGTCAACCAAGAGGATCACACATGAGGACTCTCTTGTCCAACAGTGAAGCCTAGTGCATTTACTCCAAGGCCAGATGGGAAATCCTAACCTTGTTATGACTGGAATTCCTTGGGTCTTTTAAATTTAGGTCATAAATGATCTACAACAGTAAGCATTATCAGTTTACTTTATGTGAAGTCATCTTTCAATTTACTCCTTTATTTAGTACCACAGAAGTGTAAACAAAGTGACAGAACATGCCCAAGAAACAGATGATCTTCTGTTTATCTCTGAGATGTCTGGCAGGCAGTCCCTTTGCCTCAGTGTGCTCTGGGCATTGCCTCATAACCTGTGCTGTGGCAAAGCACATTTGTCAAGCAGATTGTATTCACCTATAGGAGCAATGTTATAACTCAGAGGCTTAGGAAGTCAAGGACTGAGTATCCCATAAGTCATATTAGGACCAACCATGTGTCATAAAACCCAGCAAAGGAAGAAGAATGCCTCCAGAATGCTGTGCATAGCAAATCCATAATTAGAAAGATGAGTAGCCCTTGGGGGAATATTAGGGACCTTCACTCCAGTCATGTCCTGTGTTCTAAAGATCAGAAACATGAGGCCCTGGGATCAGCCACTGGTATACTGTTAGCCAATAGTAGTTACTCAATGCTCCTTTAGCTTTGCCATACTTGGGTCCATGTTCTATAATCACATATTGGAATGCTATCAGCCTATGCTGGGACCCCAGCTCTGTCATGTATTGTGTAAGCCAAGTCAAGTTATTTCACTTCTGTGAGCCTCACTGTCCCTATCATGGGCTGAACTGTACCATCTACAAATTGATATGAATCCTTAACCCCAGTACCTAAGATTGTAACTGTTTAGAGCTAAGGCCTTGTGAGGGCTTTGCTCTTGAGAGACCTTCAAAGTCCTCAGGGGTACAGCATTGGGAAGTGCCTGTGGGAGGTTTGCCCTTGAGAGAAGCTGTGGAATAGACCCCAGCCCGTTTCTCACCTCTTTTGGTGTCTATGAGGTAAGAAGTTTTGTTCAACCATTGCCACAATGTGCTGTCTTACTATGGTTCCCAAATAATGAGGCCAGTACATTGTAGCATAACCCTCCAGAGCTGTGAGGCAATATAAATCTTTTCTTCTTCACGTGTCGATTTTTATTTCAGGTATTTTTATAGAAAGACAGAAAACACAGAGACCTTTACGGAAGTGTTTGATGGTAGACAAAGCAATCTTTAGCAAGAAGAACACAGTTGGAGGTATTACAATACCTGACTTCAAATTATATTAAAAATCTATAGTGAGCGAGGCAGCTTGATACTAGCATAAAAATAGATATGGAAGTCATGGAACAGAAGGAAGAATGCAGAAATAAATTCACACAGTTATGGTGACATTTATTTTGAAAAGTGTCGATAAACATAAACTGGAAAACAAAGAATCTATTCACCAAAGATCCTGGAGAAACTGGTTATCTATCTGTGGAGGAATGAAAATTAGTCCATATCTCTTACCGTGCACAAAATTCAGTTCATAGCAGATCTTTGAAATGGTAAAACTACTAGAGGAAAACATAGAGAATGTACTTGGAATTATTATAAAACCTTTCTGAACAGCACTCCAATACCACAGGAAACAGCCCCAAGAGTTGACAAATGGTACTGATGAAATTAAAATTTTCTCACAGCAAATGGAACAGAGTAAATATGCAGAGTAAATATGGGAGAAAAGTGATATCAGCTATACATTAAACAGGGATTAATATCTAAAATGAGCTGCAAAAAATAAATAGCAAAAACCCTACCTCTACCAATCAACAAGTGGGCTAAAAAAAAATTAACAGACAGTTCTCAAAAGAAGAAACACATATAGCCAATAAGTGCTCTAAAACATGTTTAATATCATTTGCCATCAGGGAAATGGAGATTAAAACTATTTGACATTCCATCTACCCCTAACAAAATGATTATTGTTAAGATAAGAGACAACACTTGCTGGTGATGATGTAGGGGAAGAGGAATCCCAAATCATTGCTGGTGAGAATGCACCGTAGTACAACCACTATGGAAATCAAGAGACCTTTTCTCAGAAAAGTTAAAAAGAGAACTACCATATGACATAGCTATATTCCTGTGATATAGCTGTGATATAGCTTTTTATACCTACAAAGAAGATGCCCTGCACCTCCATGTTTGTTGCTCTGTTATTCACAACAAGAAAATGGAAGCAGACAGGATGTCCATCACAGAAGAATGGATGATGAAAATGTGGTATAGATACACAGTGAAATTTTTTGAAGCTGTGAAGAAAATTGAAAATTTCAGAAAGTACATGAAAAGTAGGTAATTCAGACTCAGAAGATCAGCTGTTCTCTCTCACAGGAATCCCAGTTTTTTATACTTACATGTGCAAGTGGGGTTGAGCATGGGTATAGATTGGGAAACCAGAGAGCAGACCCAAAAGCTTGAGGGGTTGGGGAAGAGATGCTGAGGAAAATGGGGACAATAGACACAAGTGACATGAAAACCAAAAGGAGACTATGGGGTTGGGTGGCAGGGGTACAAAGTAGAGAGAGGGGTTGGGACGAAGGTAAGCCTAAATTTTTCTTGAAAATGCCAGGATGAAAGAACATATAAAGTTAGGAAGGGGTCACGAGGTGGGGATAGATCTTGGAAGACTATGAGGAAGGGTGGAGGCTGAACATGATCAAAATATATTTTACCTATCAGGTCTCATCAGGATTGGCTGCATTGTCTTCCTCTGTGGCCTGGCAAGGCTGCTCCCCCCTAAAGGGGAGGTGATCAGAGAGCCTGCCACTTAGTTCATGCCAGAGAAAGTCCCTGATCCTCTTACTAGGGACTCCACTTGGAGACTGAGTCTATGGGCTACATCTGAGCAGGGGTTTTAGGTTATCTCTATGCATTGTCCTTGGATGGGGAACCATTCTTTTCAGGGCCCCAGGGATCAGTTTTTATGGCTATTTTGGTCTCCTTATGGAGCTCCTGTCCAGGTCTTTCTGTCTTCCCCTTCTTTCATAAGATTCCCTGCACTCTGCCCAATGTTTGGCTCTGAGTCTCAGCCTCTACTTTGATACCTCGATCAGTAGAGTCTTTCAGAGGCTGTCTGTGGTAGGCTCCTGTTCTGTTCCCAGTCTTCTCCATGTGAGATATCCCCTCTTCTATTAACAGTGTAAACAAATTTTACTTAATGGCTTGTTTTCAATATTCATTAATGTTTTGGCTCAGCAAGTAAAAATTTTGAGTTTCCTAATTATGTTTACTAATTACTCTTTAAGTATTTAAGCATGTAAATAAAATTGATTTTGAAAAATAAATGATTAAGTTAAAAGAAATCAAGAAGGTGAATTCTGATCTATCCTGACTTTAAATGAGAGGAAATCTGAGATAGTCCTTCATGTAGACTTCTGTAGCCCTAGAGAGTATGGGGATCTGTTGTAGAGTGAGTTCAAAGGCAGCCTGTGCAACTTTGTGATACCCTACCTCAAAACACACACACACACATGCACACACACACATACATGCTTATATACACATATATATACTTGGGGCAAGCAAGTATATGTATGCAAATCTAGAAGCAAACTAGGAAACGTGTGCATATATATGTATAAATATGTACATAGGTACATATATGTGTACATACACACAAATTATATATATGTGTATATATACATGTGTGTGCATATACAACACATATGTATGTGTATATATGTGTGTGTGCATACGTGTGTGTGTTTATAAGGCTGAACACATAGCTCATTGGCAGAGCACTTGGATGGTATGCTAAAGTCCTGTACTCAATCCTGAGAACTACCACCTTCTCTTGCAAAAATTAAATTTAAACACATGAAAGGACAACCGAGATGGATATGCATGTGTGGAGAGGTCACATGAGGACACACTGAGGGGGAAGGGCACCTCAGAAGACACCAGATCTGCAACATTTTGATTTTGGACTTGTAGCGAGCCTCTAGAACTGTGAGGCAGGCAGATCTCTGTGCTATCAATTTGGCCTAACTAATATGAACTTGCTTGTAATTCTGGGCTAACCTCCTCGTTTTCTTTTGGGTTAGTTTGCCTTCTATTGATCCTAGAAAGGCTTGTAGAGACAGTCATTTGTCTTTTAAATGCAGACCAGAGAAACTGAAATCCAACTCTTCATTTTATCCTGATAACTTTCTCAGCCATGATTAGTCATAGCAAAGTCTTTTCACACGGCGGGGAAGTCTACTTAACATTCAGATTGTTCTTTTAAAAATAGACATTAGTGAATGCAAATTATTCTGGGACCTCTCTGAAGACTTCAGACTCTGCAGGATTTTGAGCAAAGGTCACTCTCCCAAGTTGTTGCCTTTGCTGTCTTTTTAAGCCACCCCCTTCCACTTAAAGATACTTTGAACCCTTTGCAATGAAATAAAGAAACACCCCAGGATCTCCAAGGGGGGAGTACAGACGCGAGGAAGGGGTGCACTGCCTGGAAGCAGCAGCAAAGAAAATCCGGTGTGTCTCAGTGATGATTACTGAGGTTGCCACCTCCCTGTACTGTCCCCCGAATTGACCCTTGCACTTCCTCCAGGGTTGTTCAGTACTGGAAGCAGCAGCAGTCACCCTATGCTGATGGCCTTAGCTGAGTGGGCACGTGGGCTCTTGAATGAAGTGTCTGGGAGGATCTGAGCACTGTAAGGCCAAGCCCTGGAATGCTTGTGTAGGATGAGAAGGAGCAGCTGGGTCCTCTTCAGCGCTCTTCCCTGAGTGGATTGGCAAGATCCAGCATATGAGCCACAGCAGGTGGCATAACATGCCCATTTTGAATTTCACCCAAATCCCAGAGAGCATCATGCACACAAGGGCATCTGAATGTGGGCCGAGGTTTCTCCTCTGCGCCACCCAGCTTCCTGCAAACCCTTCTCTTGATCCTGGCCGCTCTCTGCGGAGGCAAGACAGCACAGCGTTTCTCTTTTGCTTCTAAAGAAACCAAGGCATAGGGACTTACCAGGAGACTTAAGTGAGCAGGTGTGGGTGAGCTGACTCTGCTATTAAGAGCTTCTGTGCCCCAAGGTAGCATTTTATAGGCATTGTTCATAAATATCTCGGATATAGGAAATGGCATCTGGTCTCAGAAGAATGCAGACCGAAGACCCCACAAAAGTCAAAGTCGTGACTGGGGTGTAAGTCATGCACCCGGGCAGTGTCTGGGTGGCACATAGTTGTGGTCATGGCTGCATTGCTGACTTCTCACTCAGCCATTTGTTGCCGCAGTCCCTCTGAAACCCAAAACGCCATCAGTGATACCCTTCTTTATACAGCCCGTTCTCATGGCTTGTGGAATCTTCCAGCCTGCTGAAAAAAAAAATGTCTACAGAGGGACTCTTGGGGTAAAGACCAGTTGTGCATTCATTCAGTCTCCCAGAGAAGTGTCTCAGCACAGAGAGGTGAGCCAATGTGAGCAGAACTGTGTCCTGAGCTTCTGGCTGCACTAGTCATTTTAGGGTAATGATTGGAAATGCCCAACCCCGGGCCCCATCCCCAGATGTTCAGCTTCAACCTGAGTTTTAGATGACTCTGAAACAGGAGGTCACAGGTACTTCCTCATGAAGCACAGCCAAGGCAGCATGCAGTGCTCATGTTCTTTCTGATTCTGAGTAAGTACAAGACATATTTGCTCAGGTTCTTTCAAGAACTTGGCAGTGATATGGCTGGGCTGAGGGAAGAGACCCAAGCAGTGCTTCCGCCTTGGCTCCCTTCAACCTCTTGATCTTGGCTTTATGAATGAAGCAACTCTTTCTCTGAATTCCTTGCTTGTTTTTGTTTTGTTTTTAAGACAGGCTTTCTCTGAGTAGCTTTGGCCGTCCTGGTCTTGTGTTGTAGACCAGGCTGGCCTTGAACTCATAGAGATCTACCTGCCTCTGCCCTCCTGAGTTCTGGGATTACAGATATGTGCCACCGTGTCTGGCTTCTTATTTCTTAAGAGTTCTGTATGATAGCTGGAAATATTGAGTAAAATGTGCCTTAAGATAAGATAAAATTTGACAGTGGCTTTCACTTATATCTTGGATTTTCACTTTACCTTCTCAAGAATGTCATAATGAATTATTTCATTCAGGAAAAAATGGAGGCCCAGGGATGTGTTCTAGTGATGGCAGTGACATCCAGCATCACCCCGCTGTCTGGAAAATCACATCTTTGAGCCTGGGGACCTGATCAGCAAATGGCCATTGAAGAATCTATTGTGTGAGGATTCATTGAGGACTTTGTGGTGTTTGGCTGTGGCAGGGTGGGGGTGGGGGGTCCTCTGGAATCTCATGCTGACATTTTCCATTCCTTTGATTTCTTGAGCTCACTAGTCTTAGTTTGGAACACTGTCCAATTGCCAGTATGGCAGTTATTTCTATCACATTCTCCTGCTGTTGATATAAAATACATAATGTATCTGTACCTATTGGTACTTGATTGTGGGGTATAGGAATTATGTTTATTATACTATTCCACATGGCTACCAAAAAGATGTTTTAGAGCATCATGAAAAACTTAACACTTTTTTTTCCAGCTTTAACATTTGTATTACTATAAATTTGAAATGGCAATATCATAGGACTATGAGGCAATCAAATGAAAAGTCACTCACCACCTCACTCACCGAGCCATTTTTTCCCTTTTTTATTGTTATCACTTATTATAACTTATTCAATTTGTATGCTGGCTGTGGCCCCCTCCCCCCTCTCCTCCCCATCCTACCCTCCCACCCTCTTCTCCTTCTTTGCCCCTCCCCTAGACTTTTATGCGACCATATTCTCTCCTGTAACTAGGCTAGCAAAGAAGGTGACCCAGGTATTTCATGTTTGGGGTAGATTACAACAGGAGCCAGAAACCTTAGCTCTGGTCCCGGCCTACCCAATAATGTGCTGTGATCTTGGCAAATTTAGTGATCTAGAGTCTCAGTTTCTTCATCACTAATGCAAGAGGTTTTGTTAATATACATCAGTCAACATACTACTGTTATTTTTCTATTAAAAAACCCATAACATAACTTAAATGACATGTTATGCCTATAGAACTGTGCCTCAACTCATCCCACGAGAAACTTCTTGCAGAGATGGACACTAATGCAGAGACCCACAACTGTTCACCGAGTGAGAGATTTTGTAATACTAAGTCCTAAATGGGATGTCTTTGCCAAACCCTTTCCCTCAGTGGTCTGTGTGGAAGAGGAGGCAGAAACATAGAAAGAGTCACAATCTCAAATGGTGGATGACTCCAACGAAGCCATTTCCAGAGAAGGCCCCATGCCAGGAGTAGCTGACCAACACAAAACCAGACTTCGTTGCGCGCGTGTGTGAGCATGCACATTTTGTTTGGGTTTGTCTTTTTTGGCCATTTTTTTGTATTATTGTTTGTTTCATTTTTGTTTTTGTTTTGTTTTGTTTTGAGCAAATAAGGAGGTAGGAAGGATCCGGGAGGATTTGGGGAGGTGGAGAAAAACATGATCAAAATATATTGTATGGGAAAGATATTTAAATGATTTTTTTCATTTTATTTTATGTGTGTGGATGCTTTGCCTGAGTGTGTGTCTGTGCACCATATACATGCACAAAGGCCAGGAGGGGATCCCTGGAACTAGAGTCACAGACAGTTGTGAGCTTCCACCTGGGTGCCACAAATCAAACCTAGATCCTCTGGGAAAGCAGCCAGTGCTCTTAACCACTGGGCCATTGCTAACATTTTTAATTTATTCCTTCATACATAATTTCATAATTCATATAGCATATGCCAATCATATTCAACCTTCACCCCATTCCTAACTCTCCCCATATCCTTCCATGTCCCCCTTCATACTCACATCTACTTTAAAAACAAAATAAGCCAGAGTCCAATTAGTGCCGTCCATAGATGCACAGGTGTGGGGAATGCCATCCACAGGAGCAGGCTCAACCTCCAAGGGACCACACACCCAAAGAATACTGATTCTGTTTCCACCAGCAGCTATGATCATCGCCGACTTTGCGGTGTTTGGCTATGGGGTGAGGTGGGGGCCCCTGGAATCTCATGCCAACACTTCCATTCCTGTGATTTTTTTTCTTTTCTTTGCTGCTTTCTCGCTCTCTCTCTCTCTCTTTCTTTCTTTCACTTTATATCCTGGTCTTAGCCCCATCCCTTCTCACTTTCCTGTCCCATCCTCTCCCTCTCCCGCACCCCCCTTCCCTATTCCTCAGCAAAAGGGAGTTCCTCTTCCAATCTGTCCCAGCTCATCAAGTACTATCAGAGCTGAGCCTGGCCCCTTCCCCTGTAGGAGCCAGAACCATATAATGGAAAAAAGACAGCATCTTCAACAAATGGTGCTGGTCTAACTGGATGTCTACATGTAGAAAAATGCAAATAGATCCTTATTTATCTCCCTGCACAAAACTCAAGCCAAAGTGGACCAAAGAGCTCAATATAACACCAGATACACTAAATCTATTGGAAGAGAAAATGGGAAAGAGCCTTAAACTCATTGGCTCAGGAGACAACTTCCTGAACAGAACACCAACAGCACAGGCTAAAGATCAACAATTAATAAATGGCACCTCATGAAACTGAAAAGCTTCTGTAAAGCAAAGGACATTGTCAATAGAACAAAGCAACATTCTACAGATTTGGAAAAGATCTTCACCAATCCTACATCTGACAAAGTATCCAAAATATATAATGAACTTAAGAAATCAAGCACCAATAACCGAAATTACCCAATTAAAAAAAATGGGGCACAGACCTAAACAGAGAGTTCTCAACAGAGGAATCTCAAATGGTCAACTTCCTTAGTTATCAGGGAAATGCAAATCAAAATGATTCTGAGATTCCATCTCACACTGGTCAGAATGGCTAAGACCAAAATCTCAAGTGACAGCACATGTTGGCTAGGGTATGGAGAAAGAGGAACCCTCCTCCATTGCTGTGGGGAGAGTAAATTTGTACAAGTGCTTTGAAAATCAGTCTGGCATTTTCTCAGAAAACTGAGACTAGCGCTACCTCCTGGATATATACCCAAAAGATGCTCCACCGTACAACAAGGACATTTGCTCAGCTATGTCCGTTGATTTCTTGAGCAAAACTTTCTAATGCAAAAATGTTGATTGGCTTGATCTTGTGTAGGTCTTGTGCAGACAACCACAGCCATATGAATTCATTAGTATTTTGGTCCTATCATACACATAAAATACTATTTTGCTCCAGGCCTCCCTAACCATTGGCTCTTATGATCTTTCTGCTCCCCTTTCTGTTATAACATAAGGTTTCTTACCTTACACCTTCTGGGTTATAACATTCTTCAGTCTAGTTCTCCACAAGTCACTTAGGAATGCTAGGGCTGTACCTCAGATCTAACCTATGCATAAAAAGACTGATTCTCAGTGGATCTCCAGAGGTATAGAAAAACATTAGGCTCACAGCTTGGGAAAAACATGAGAGTAGGGTACACTTACATTTTCTTGCCCACTTGGCTTGAGTCTATTGCCTCTACTTTCTGCTTCTTCAACGCTACTTGAGAGAAGAAGAGAGGAGGCAACAGAGAGGGAGAGAGGGCACAGAACCTCTTGAAATCTCAGCAGAGCATGGCAAGTAGGAGGCTGATGAGGCAGCACTGGGTAGTCTCACACCCATTGTGCTCGTGAAGACAGTGGGCATCTCTAGCTATGGGCAGACCATGGGGCTCCGCTATAGTTGCCTCATCTTAATGGAGGGCATGTTGCCACTAGTTACGGAGCCCCAGAGAGGGTGGCCCCTTTCAGGCAACTCTTCCTCCTCCAAGAATGTTTAGAAGTGCATTGACCAGGATCTGGACTCTACTCAGGGACAGAGATTCTGCTGCCGTGTATCCTCAGAGCCACAGTGACAGGTACTCAAAAACCACCTTCTGGACGGTGAGCATCCCTGAAGAATCAGATGGCAAAAACTCCAGAGGAGTAAACTATTTTCCTCTGGTGCAGTTTCCCAAGACTGCCATGGAATATCAGCACCAAGGATGTAGTCTCTTTTTTTTAATTTTTATTTTATGTATATGTACATTGATGTACATTGGTGTACATGTATATGTGCACTAATGTCTGTGTGAGGGTGTCAGATCTCCTGGAACAGGAATTACAGACAGTTGTGAACTGTCAGGTGGTTGCTGGGAATTGAACCTGGGTCCTCTGGAAGAGCAGCCATTACTCTTAACCTCTGGAAGAGCAGCCATTACTCTTAACCTCTAAGCCATCTCTCCAGCCCCTGTAGTCTCCTCTTAATGTCCCATTCCTGCTTTATCTTCTCTTGGTGTCAGCTTCTTCCACCGAAGAAGGCTGGGTGAGGACCATTTCTGGTTTTTTAGATATGTACTTGCTCACCTTTTTTGTTATGATTAAAAACACATATAAAATTTACTAGCTTAACCACTTTCTAAGTATATAAACTTTAGGAATGTTGACTATAATCACATCATTATGATACAAAGACCGTGTCCTTGTCGTCTTCTTCTTCTCCTCCTCCTCCTCCTCCTTCTTCTTCTGTCATACTGGGATTAGACACATGCTGGGCCATATCCCCAGGCTGACCATAGTGTGTATGTGTGTGTGTGTGTGTGTGTGTGTGTGTGTGCATGTTCATGTATGTGGAGGTCAGATGACAACTTCAGGTGTCATCCTCCAGGCACCATCCTCTCTCTCTCCCTTCCCTCTACTCCCCCACCCTCTCTCTGTGTGAAGAGTTCTCTTACTGGCCTGGAGCCTGACTAGGCTGGGTGACCAGCAAGCCTCAGGGATTCACCTTTTTCCCAGGGCCAACACTACGTGAGGCTTTTGCTATGGCTTCTGGGGATTATACTCGATATTTCTAGTTGAAAAAAGAAGTCATTGTGAAAGTCATGTCTACCACAGATGCATTGGCTGCAGTTTTCCATTTGGGACTCTTATGGCATGAAAATTTTACATAGTATATTCATATTTATGCAAATTATGTTCGGAGTCAAATAAGGCTGGGTTGCAGGACCACATAATGCCGTTAGGTGCTGCTGTTTAGTATGACAGTAAGGAACTGGGGGGAACAGAAGAAAGCTTTCCTCCCTTCTCTGTCTGGTTCGTCCTCTGATGTCAAGCTCTGCTAGGCTCTGCAGACACAGCTATAAGTAATAAAACAACACCTCTGAGTGACTCGGGTCACTGCCATAGGAGGTGGCCATGCATTCAGAAAGAATCACCTGTTTACAATCTTGTGACCAAATAGGTGAGTCACGAGGCAACCCAAAGAAGGATAAAGGTTGTTGCCTGGAGAGAAAAGCGGGGCTTTGGGAACAAACTGATGGGCTTGTGTCTCGAGGCTGGGTGTGGGTCCAGGTGGGCTGACTCCGTGTGTCATTGGGGTCATAGTATACTTCGGGGTTAAGAAAATGCTCTACTGCAAGCTTCTTTGATTTGGCTTGCATTACATTTTTGTTTTTTGAACCTGTGTTATTTGCTAAATTGAAGTACAGACTTCTTACTCTATTTGGCTCATGATGTCACTTCTTGTGGGGGAACAAGGTCTTAGCAGCAGCAGGCAGGAGCCAAGTCATGGCTGCCCCTCATTTCTGTACTTCCCAGCTCCCTTTGGGCGAAGATGATATTAGTGGACATTGGAACTGACCCCAGCGTGCAAGCTGTGAGGTTGGTGAGATATTTCTGCTCTGATTAGTAAGCAGCTTTCAGAGCTCCCAGGGTGTCCTGCACACCCCAGGCCATTCTTCAAAGGCAACTTCTTCATCTATTTCTCCTCAATCTGGATTTAATAAGACGCCATCTGGAAGTGCAGGGGCCCCAGGTCCCCATTGCAGTGCTAAGTCCAACATCCAGTTTATGATTTCTTCACGCCTCCCCCTGGCTACACTCACTTTTTCAGCCAGGGTCTCAAATATGTGGTCCTGGCCTCTCTGGTGCTCTCTGTGTAGTCCAATCTGGCCTCAGACTTGTGAAAAAAACCTCTGAATACTGGGGTGACAGGCACAAGCCACCACACCCTGGTTAGTACATACCTTCAAAATGGTCGTTAAAAATTTGGCAGTCACCTTTGCTCTTAGGGACTTGATCTGTGCGTATGGCCATGGGGACTAGACCATTCTTGTCTCATGGAGCAATGATATGGGGAGGCCCATGAGCAAGGGTTGGGCACAATCTCAAACTACTTTGGGGTTCATGTTGGTTCCACCTCAATGCTTTGCTTATAAAAACTTTTATTTTCAAAAGTCTGGACTTCCTTATAGCATGGTACTGAATACGGTCAGTCTAGAGAGGATTATGTAAAAATTTATAGCCTAAGGGAGACAGGAAATTATTTTTTACTTTTGCAGCTCCAAGCCATTAAAATAATGTGATCTCCCTCCCACCCCCTATGGAATGCCACAAGAGACACATTCAAATTCTTTGTTGTCAGAGTCAGGTAGTAGCCATGCAGCTAAAATAATAACGGTGATAATTAATAATAACTCCATGAAATCTACTTGGCCTTGCAAACCCCAGCCCTGTTGCCTTTCTGCACCAACAGTTCATCAGTGTGTGTGACCCAAGAGGCAACCCCGGGGGCACCTGCTGTTTCTCCTCCAAGAAGTTCTGTGCCCAGGGAAAGGCTTGTTCCGTTCTCCCAAGAAGATAGTGGGCGCTGGGCTGGCGGCTGGCCGCAAGCTGGGAGGGCTGAGCGGAGGCCAAGGAGACTGAGCATGTCTTCAGGGAGAGATATTTGATTACACAAGACAGGGGGCTGATTGCCAGTCCTCCCATCTGAAGAAAAATTTCTAGGTGGCAGGAGCTAAGGATAGGGTGAAAGAAAGTGATACACTGCTTGAGGGTCGGGTGAGGCGAGGAGAAGAGGCTGGACCTGGCCAGACTCCATGTGGGAAGCCAGCAATGCCTCCTCCGTGTTTATCTAAAGGGGAACTAAATGTGACTAAGTCACAGTGGGGCTCCGAGGGGGTTCTTTCCACGGCTGCACAGTGCTCTCCTCCCACTCAGCAGGATGAACCCATGTCTCACCCACTGGAGAGAGGGTTATTCTGGAAATTCCTGGCTTCTTGAAGCAGAGGCAGTGGCCCTTCATTATCTTTCCCCCGCAGGTGGAGGCTTTCTTTGGGAACAGCTCTCATTATAAAGAATTCTAGCCGGAGCCTCTAGGGTTCCAGCAATAATGTGAACTACAATACATGATGGCATGACCAAGGTAGCTTCCAGTCTCACGGGTCCAGTGTCTAAAGCCTTATCGGTGCAAACACACCGTCAGTAAGTACTAATCAACTAAGGGAAGGAAGAAAGTTCCAAATAGTTAGCACCAGCACTGATAACATTGCCACATTACCCAAACTCAACAGATTTTAAGCATCCAGAGCATAGTAAGACCTTGGAGGGCCTGCAAAATCACAAAGAATGCATCATGTGGGGAGATAAGAGTGAGACAAACACAGCCAGTACAAGTTTACCCACTGAACTTATTGAAGAGCTTGGAAATAGTCTGTTGCTCTTTGGTAGCTCAGGCACAGGTTTAACTGTCCAGAATCAGTCTCTCCCATTCTAAACGCATTAAAATTTGCTGCTTATCCCAGTGTTGAAGTGCAGCTGGATTTCTCCGGCGGTCAGTTGTGCTGACCATGTGTTAGGCTCCCACCTCAACTGAAGCCCTGTGTGAGAGGCCGTGGTGCTCTGAGGGACCGTGTCCTGGGGCTGGTAGAGAACCCAAGGACTCAAGGTTGGTAAAGCAGCACAGCGTCATGGAAAAACCTCCCTCTGGGCTGGGAGAGACTCAGTTTCAAAACCTGGCATTAGAGTTGGGGGCGGGAGGGAGCTAAGCCAGCAATTCAACCAGTAAAATGAGACTATTTAGAAAGAGACTGATATCTGTCTCACCTAACTAGGTAATGCAGAGGAGCCGAAGGGTACGGATGACCTGTTGCATACCAGATACACACATATTTGTGTGAACTTTGTGACCTCTTGGCTCTCTTTCACTGAGATGTGGGGAGAGAAATCTGCGGATCAGCTGTACTTTTGATCATATTTGTTGTCCGGTTTCCACAAAGGACTGGTTCAGTGAATGAGCTGGATGGGCCACGTTTTTCTTTTTCCAGAGATGAAAGATTGATGACCTACTCAGCAAAACAACAACAACAACAACAACAACAACAACAACAACAAAACCATTGCAAGCACCTCATTGCGCTTGTTACCCATTATCTTCCAAATATCAACTTGGGTTGAAAGGACTGCCTGGCCCCCTGACAAGCAGTCGCTGGCCTCTGCACAGCATGCTATTGTATGGCACTTCCTCAGGAACTATAATTAGGTGATCGTGTAAGGAGTTCACGGTGCACGTTTGAATAGCGACTCTATTTGGCTCATGATGTCACTCGCTCTCTCTGGTGCCTTCTCATTATATGGCTTTTGCTGCAGTGTGCTGGCATTCAAAACATGTGAAGTCAGGCCATGGGTTTTCTGTGAGGTAATGACAGCCTTAGGATGAGTCGCTTGCTACGTACCTGGAATAATGACAGCTTAACTGCCAGGAGGCTTGGGAACCCCACATTTTATCTACTTGGTCACTTAACCTTCCAAAGGTTTGTTTGTCTGGAAATTGGGGGCTCTGATACCAGCAGCCTCGGCTGGATTAGTGTGTTTTCAGTTGCCATAACTGAGTCTCACAAACTTGGTAGTTTATAAAGAAAAGAAACCCATTTCCTACAGAAATGGAAGCCTGGAACTCCCATGGTAAGATGCCAGCATCTGGCTAAGGCTTTTCTGCTGTATCTTCCCATGGCAGAGAGTGAGCATATGAGAGAGCCCAGGGTCAAGGGTAGGGTGTATCCTACCATCAGGAGCTCACTCGGTGGTCTTTAACCCACTTCTGTAATAATGCATTCCTCCATTTGTGAGGGCAGAACTCATGAGGCCCAACTCCTCCCAGCACCCTGAAGCTTCCAACACGTAACTCTGGGAGACACAGCCGAACCTTTACAGTCACTCAGCTGTAAAAACAAGAAAAAAAGTCCTGATGCATACGCAACATGGATGAACCTCCAAAACAGGCCCTGTGAAAGAGCACTCATTTTCTATTGAAATATCCAGGACAGGCAAATCATGGGATAAGAAAAAGAGACTGAGGAATAATCACTGAATGAATAAAACTGTTTTTCTGAGGTAATAAAAACATTTTGAAACTAGAAAAAAGTTGGTGGTTGTACAACTAAATGAATTGCACACCTTAATGGTTACTTTTATACTGTGGTGTTTTTTTACATCAACTAAAAAGAAAAAGACGATAAAATGAAACATTTTAGGGTGGTGTGAAGAGCTAAAGTTTTGACTTACAGTTAGGTTGGACTCTGTTGTGGTTATGCTTTTTTCCAAGAGTGGGATTGAGTTGACTACAAAGATGATGATTCATTCATTTAGGCTAAAAAATATGTGTGTGGTGAGTCTATGGTGAGCGCTGGAAGCCCAGTTTCTACCTTCAAAGAACCATCTACATCCTGCTCCTAAAGACTAGAAGGAATTACTGAAGCCACGTGCTGAAAAAAGCAGGACTTTGCTGGGTTTAGTCCTTTGAGGGATATCTTCTGATGTGGCACTGGGAAGGCTTTTGCCTTCCAGATACTGACAGAAAATGCAAATACTTCTCAATGGAGGCGAGAAACGGGGAACCCAGGGAGTAGAGCTCCATCTGTCCCTTAGAAGAGTGGCTAGCTCTAGGAGAGGCTGAATGGTCACCTCTTCCCTTCCTCCCAGTTCTTTGTGCAGATTTTGTTGTCATGATGGGAGGCTTGCTAATTCTCCTGGAGAATGGGAATGTTCAGGTCATCAGTGCTGAAGAACTCATGACTTAAATTTTCTGCAGGAAATTTAAGAGCTCAGCTTGCCAGATCTCATAGTCCAAGGCCAGACCAAAGCATTAGTGCAGTGCGACCATGGTCAGGAAGCCTCCACTTGGCTGGATTCTCTGCTGCTCCTGGGAGGAGAGTTCCAAGCTGTGAGACAACTGAGTTTCCAAGAGCTGGGCTCGGTGGTCAAGAGATCCTTGCTGTTGCCACTATTTGAGGACACACTGAGGAGACACCATTCTGTTCTGCAGGCCAGCGAACAGACCCTCCCTCACCAGACATCAGCTCTGACAGAGCCTTGATCTGAGACTTCCAAGCCTACATTAACCGTAGGGGACAAACCCTGTTGTTTATCAGCTGCCTTGGCTTATGGTATATTGATAGAGCAGTGCAAGGATTAAAATGCATTCTTTCTTTGTTACAGGATCCAATCCAAGACGCCATACTGATTTAGCTGTTGTGTCCCCTCCAACTTAGAACATTTCTTAAAAACTGGCTAGTTATATCGCAGACTCTTCCCAATTTGAGTTTTTCTGATGTGTCTTCAAAATCAAGTGAGGTTTCACATTGTTTGGAAAAACAATCCAGAACTGATGTCTCCGTCTCAGCACAGCGCTGTATTAGGAAGCACAATATCAACAGACTGTACTTCTGGCAACCCTAGCTATGACCACTTGAGTAAAGCAGTGCGTGCTGTGACACTTTACCCTATGTAACTAAAAACATATCTTCTGGGAGGTATTTTGAGATTTGAGACTATCCAGATAGCCATTCTTCTATACCATCTGATCACTAATTTTTAACAACCAATGATGGACCTGCTTGTGAAAGTTATTACTGTGGCATGTACCATGTGTGTGCTCACAAATATACACAAGGTGAGTAAATAGAGTTTTCTATTAATTGAAGCTAGTTTGAATTGTCTTTATAACAGGATCCATTAAGACAGAATTTTAGTATGATAAATGCATGACCAAATAAGTAAATTATTTTTCATTCGTGTATCTCTCTCATCCATTCCTCCATCCATCATTCATGGAGTTCTCCTCCTCCTCTTCCTCCTTCTCATCTTTCACTTTCCTATCCTTCTCCTCTGCCTCATTTTCCTTACTAGAAAATAATTAAGGGGCCAATGTTCATACTTATCTCAAATGTGCCCTACCCATCTGCCCTGCTCCCTGCTGATTCTGATTGAATTGTTATGTAAACTCAATCTTATGGCCAAAGCAGTCAGCCAAGATGAGAACATTAATTTCTTTGAGCAGATGGTTGTCAAAACTGATATGAAAAAAAGAAGTGTTAACTTGTTCTGCTGGAACAGGCCATCACCCAAAATCGACTCTGTTGTGGAAATCTGTTGTTCTTGAATCTTGGTACCTATCACCCCATCTTCAGGTCATAGCAGTCCAATCTCCTTCACAGAGTCTCACCTCCTTTGTCTTGTGTGTGCATGTGTGCATGTGTGTACAACGTTAGGTATCTTCCTATCATGCCACATTACTTTTTGAGCCTGGGTCATTACTGAAGTTGGAAGTTCATTGAGTTGCCAAGACTTGCTAGGCGCTGAGCTCCAGGGAGTCTCCTGTCACTGTCCTCCAGTGCTAAGAATACAGGTGCACAATTCAACACTTGCCTTTTTCCACAGGTGCTGGGGGATTCCAGCTCAGGTCCACAGGTGTACAGTAAGCACTTGGCCTATGGTGCACTCTCCTAGTCTGTATTAGTTACTTTTCTGCTGTTGTGATAAAGTACTATAACAAAGAGCAACTTAGAGAAGAAAGGATTACTTCAGCTTACAGTTCTAGCGGGCTAGGATCATAGCAGGAAGACATGGCAGCAGATAGATGTGGCAGCAGGAGAAGGAAGCTGGGTGGTCACGTTCATCCGTACATAATGTGCTGGTTGGCTTTTTGTTCACTTGACACTAGCCAGGGCCATCTGGGAAGGAGGAAGTTCAGTTGAGAAAATGCCTTGAACTGATTGGCCTATAGGCAAATCTTCAGGGGCATTTTCTTAATCAATGGTTGATGTGGGATGGCCTCTGCTTTAGTTCCTGCCTTGAAGTTTTTGCCTTGAGTTCCTACCTTGACTTCCCCCAAGGGTGGACTGTGACAGAAAAGAGAGAGCCAAAGAAACGCTTTCATCCTCAAGGTGCTTTTGGTCAAGGTCTTAATCACAGCGATAGGAAGCAGACCAAGACACACAGGAGGAAGAGAGGAAAAACAGGATGAGGGGCCAGGCCACAGAAACTCAAAGCTTTCCTCCAGTGACATACCTCCTCCAGCAAGTCTCCACCTTCTAAACGTTTCATAACTTTCCCAAATAGCACCACCAGCTTGGGACCCAGTATTTAAATACATGAGCCCACGGGGAACACTTTTTCATCTGGACCACCACATAGCTCATTTCATATTCTTAGTCCATGTGATTTAGTCAGAGTAAGCCCACCTCCATACACCAGAAATAGACATATGCCCTAGACCAGAACAGGAAAACCCACTCTCTACATCTTAGCAAGTGGTCAAGAGATTAGTGCTTGGCTCTAGTTAGTCAATGAGCATCTCCCCCGAGATTCTTGCTGGAATTATCAAAGGGGAAGTTCACTCTTTCCACTGAAGACATACAGAGTCTAACTGAAGCCTGTAGCTTCGACCACACATCTCTGTTCCCATGTGGGGAAAGACAGTTGGAGAATGAAGCTCACATGGATAAACTGGTGAGATGGGAGAGAGCATGAGAGGCCATGCCCGTGGCGTCATGTGATTGCTTTTTCTGAAGCCAGATCAATGCCAGGATTCTTCAGTTGTCTGAGCTCATCCATTCTTTTATTGTTTAAATATGCTGTACTATGTTTATGTCACTTTAACCAAAGTCTTGACAAATGTGGGTGATTTTTGAGCATTTACAACACATGAAGTATATGATTACGACCCTACAGAGCTGGCCCTGGACTTGGCAGAGGGCACGAGAGCAGTGTGCATTTTATCTATATGTGTCAAGAAAGAACTTCTCCAGTCATCAGATCACCAGCCTGCACACAAAAAGAGTGAGGACCATAGGATCCCAGTGAAGCTGGGATCATGGAGGGGTTGGAGCATTGGAAAAAAAAGAGGAACATTCTACCTAGAAGAAGACTCGACTTGGACAATGGTGCCATGGAGACAAAGGGCCAAAAGCTGAGCGTGTGTTCTGAGCCTCTGTGGAACACTCATAAGTAAAGGAAGACAGAGCTGAGGCTCAAAGGGAAGAGTTGGGGCCGAAAACAACAGCATCCAGCTAAGGAAAATATTACTTTGAATATAGTGTGGGGTTCTGATGGGTTGGATGCTCTGACTGGCAGAAGAATATGACTTCTGGGAGGCAATCAGCTGTCCAGTTGAAGCATAATGTAGGGCTTGGGAAGACTACCCAGTAAAAATAAGTCTAGATGTGATTGGGATCCAGCCACTGAGAACATTCTGCAGACAGGCTTTGGCCATATTTGCTCAAGACTCTTTCGTGTGGCAATGTTTGAAAGCCATACTTTTTATTTCATGCTAAACATTGTCAGAGGGAGCAGTGGTAGATTCATCCCAGAACCCTAGTCAACCTGCCTGGCATGCATGATTTTAATGGCATTCCAGAGCTCTGGCCTGGCAGGCTCCCTCAGATCCTTGCCTTGAACTGCCCCCGGCTTTACCCGGAGCTAGAATGCTAGGAGGGAAAGTCTTCTTACCTTTTCAACACAGGGGGTCCAAGATGAGACACCAGCTCTCACCGGCATCAAAAGCATCGCTGCAATAGTGCCAGACTCCTGCAGCTTAGGTCACTCCTCTCACCCTGGCTTTCCTCACAGCCAGTCCTGAGGAAGCCAGTGAGCAGCAGCATTGCCAAGCTCTGGTCCAGTCCCTAGCACCGCCGGCATGGACTCTTGCAGTGGCCTGAGACTCCTTGCTTCTGCTCTTATCTTCTCTACAATCTGACATCAACAAAGCTAGAGCAATTCTTTAGATATGTCCCACCTGACTTTTTTTTTTTTACTTTTTATTGATTCTTTGTGAATTTCCCATCATGCACCCCAATCCCACTCATCTCCCAGTCCTTCCATGTCTGACCTCCACCCTTACAACCTCCTCCCTCAAAAGAAAAAAAAAATCTCCCATTGGAAATTGCAGTGTGTCACACAGTGTACCCTTTTGTCCACACACCGCTACTTGCAAATGTTCATTGCAATGAGCTGTTAGTCTGGTTTGGGGCCTCTGGCTTCTGATACTCCATCAATATTGAATTCTCACCAGGACTCCTATCTGATAACCTGTTGTTGCCTGTGTCATGGAGATCCTTCAGCTTTGGATCTGCAGGAGCAGTCCCCTTACACGCTCCAGTAGCTGCAGACTGTTTGGTTTTCTGGGATGTCCCACTTCCTTAAAGCCCTCTTCCTATCAGACTCAAGATGGAATCTTAACCACCACCCCCGCCCCCATGGCTCAGACAACCCTGCAGTCTACAGAATCTGAACCTTGGCTACCTATTTAGCTTTATTTCTCACCACTTCTCTATCGCGCTGACTCCTTGGACTAGCTATTCTTCCTACCTTTGCCTGGGCATTTTGCTTCCCTTTGTGGTTCCCTGGTGCCTCATCATCGTAAGTGTGTAGCTGGTACAGCAAAGTAACAAACAAACCTCCAAATTTCTGTGGCTTACGACAACCATGGTTTATTTCTCAGTTGCATCACCATGTCAGTTATGGACTGGCAAAGTTTCTGGCTTCCTCACAGCCACTTAACATGAACACAATAGCCTCCCTCTTGACTCTTGCTAGCTCAGAGGGAAAGAGGCCCTTTTTGGGGGGAGGGGGAAGGCTCATAAGGCCATGAAATGCTCATCTCAGAAGAGACACTTGACACTTCTTCCCATAATTGTTTTTTCTCAGTTAGGGTTGGCCTATGCAGAAACAACTTGCCATTTGATGTCCACAATTCTTCCATGAGAGGCAATCTTTGGATTCTAGAATAGTATTTCCTATGTCGTAACCATCAGAACACCTCTATTAGAAGACAAACTCCTTGATCGAATTGGATTGTTAATGCTGAGATTGAATGAGATTAAATGGGTCTCTCTGCCATGGGCCTTTGTACAACCTTGGTTACTACTCTAATAGAGATGTTTCTTCTTGAGAGGAGACTGACGTGACAGCATTTCTCTACTGTTAGTACTAAAAAAGCCCAGCCTCTGTGGAGGCCTTCAACAGCTCAAGGGTTCAGCTTAGACAAGGCTGGTCTGGGAGCCCTCACAGTCTCCTAACTGAAGAGAATATGCAAGTGAATGAAAATCTCACAGACAAGGCCTTGGGTGGGCGAGCCAGGGGAAGGTTCTATTGTTGTGAAGGCAACACTTATTATTATTATTATTATTATTATTATTATTATTTTAAAAGCATCTAGAGGCTGAGACTCATAGCCAAACTTTGGGCAGAGTGCAGGGAATCTTATGAAAGAAGGGGGAGATAGAAAGACCTGGAGGGGACAGGAGCTCCAAAAGGAGAGACAGAGAGAAAAAAAAATCTGGGCACAGGGATCTTTTCTGAGACTGATACTCCAACCAAGGATCATGCATGGAGATAACCTAGAACTCTGCACAGATGTAGCCCATGGCAGCTCAGTGTCCAAGTGGGTTCCCTAGTAAGGGCAACAGGGACTGTCTCTGACATGAACTCAGTGGCTGGCTCTTTGATCACCTCCCCTGAGGGGGGAGCAACCTTGCCAGGCCACAGAGGAAGACAATGCAGCCAGTCCTGATGAGACCTGATAGGCTAGGGTCAGAGGGAAGGGGAGGAGGATCTCCCCTATCAGTGGACTGGGGGAGGGGCGTGGAAGGAGAAAAGGGGGGGGGATCCGGAGGGGACAAGGGAGGGGGCTACAGTGGGATGAATAAAGTGAATAACTGTAATTAATAAAAAAATTTTTTTTGAAAAAGGAAAAAAAGCATCTAATTGGGGGTTGGCTTTCAGTTTCAGGTCCATTTTCGTCATGGCGGCAGGCATGGCGCTGGAACAGTAGGTGAGAGCTACCTCCTGATCTTCAGGCAGAGAGAGATGTTGGGCCTGGCATGGACTTTTGTCCTCATCTTTAAAAAAAATGTAATGTGCATTGTTGTTTTGCCTGCATTCATCAGTGTAAGGATGCCAGATCCCCTACAACTGGAGTTACAGACAGTTGTGAGCTGTCATGTGGGGGCTGGGAACTCAGGTCCTTAACCACTCCGTGCTCCTTACCACTGAGCCATCTCCCCAGCCCTCCCCCGGTGTGTTCATGCTGCTTCTTCACTGGTAGTTCCTGGAGGGCTCTGTCTTTACCTCTGTATGTTTTCTTTGCAGGTGATAGATGTTCAACAATTATTCCCGTGAAGGAGAGTCTGAAATAAAGCAGGGACTGGGCTACAGTTTCTTACACACATTACTCTAAGGAACTTCTCAAGTTTAGAGAACTTATTCTGCACATTCAAGAACTGCCCCCTTTCTAGCATTATATAACCCCATGGTGCTCTGCTATCCTGGAGGCAAACCTCCTCTCTCAGCTTCCCCTCCCTGTTCATGGACCTGGCCTCTTTGTTTCTGTTCCCTCAGTAGCCAGTAGGTTCTAAAACATTTATTCTGTCTTTTCTCAAAAACAGCAATAACAGAAACCAAACCAAACCAACAAAACAAAACAAAACAAAACAAACAAACAAACAAAAAACAAAACAAAATCAAAACCCAAAAACTTCATTAACAAACCCTGGATATTAATAACTTATCCTTAGCTTTGCATTTTCCTAGGTAGGAAACAAATGCAAATATCTTGAGTAAACAACCCAACTCTGAGGATGGGAAGAAGCCTGGCCAAGAATGAGATTGGTTTCAAAATTAACCAGAAGGGGGAACTCTAAAGAAAGGAAGCTAGGGTGGGAAGGTATGTGGCCAGTGCCCATCCTGGATCCATCAGGACTCTTGTGGGCTCTGGGCAATTTCACCTTTGTAAGCCTCTTTTCATATAAAGAAACATATTTTACATATCATGCATCCCAAATATTGTAGGAGACATGCTTATACTAAGAAATCGTATGTGCTTATTAAATTTGACCTTAGCAGGACAGCCTGCCTGTATTTTAGCTGACAGCCGTATTCTGGGGTGGTTTTCATTCTGCCCTTCGTCTCGCCCGTTGCTCCTGTCATGGCACTGTCCACATACTTGTGTCTCCTCTCCCGCCTCCGCCCGGGGCTGTCACTGGCTGCCTCCATGCTCTCTGTCTACGGTCCCATCTCCATTATAATCACCTGCATGGCCTGGAGACGTGTGACTAAATGCATGTTTTCTCTTATTTCCCCATCTCCCTGTCTATTTTCAGGGATGACTTAGCAGCATTTGGTTTTAATTTCATTCAGGATGTCGTGTGGGTAAGGCTGGGGATGAGTTAACTATTGCGTGGGATGACAGTGGCAATCCTGCTAACATGTCTCAACAAGACTCCCAGGACTCAACATGTCATCACCCAGTGGAAACAAGCCAGAGGGCCCTAGTTGAGACCCGAGTCCCCCTCTGCCGTTTGCAAGGGTGGACCATGGCTCAGCTTCCCTCTTCCCTGGGATTTTGTTTCCAGAGTGAATCCATTGCAGCTCACACAGAACTCTGTGTAGGAGACACTCTTTTTGGTTTGGAGTCTGGGGTTCAGAAAGTGATGAGATGAAAGGCACATGGGCACCACGCCCTGCAAGAGTGGACCTGTTCTCTTAGGAGTGATTTCACACCTACTTCTCCTGTTTAGCACAGGAAAAAACCTTCCTAAGATAATTGCATGATTAGAAGAGCCTGTCCTAGAACAGCTCCTGTCCTAGGACACATACCCAGGAGAGAACCAGCTGCTAGACTGAGGAGGCATGACCCTGAGGAGAGTGTTAAGAGGCATGGTGAAAGTTTCCTTTGTAATTTTTTAAGGATTTCCCAGCTTTTAACACACTCACTCTTCTTGGTTGAATGAAATTTCCAAAGTTGGCCACTGGTTGTTTTGTTTTTCTTGGTGAGCCACAAACCACAATGCCCAAATACAGTGTGTGTGTGTGTGTGTGTGTGTGTGTGTGTGTGGTCTGCTCCTTTGGTTCAATTCAGGATGGTCACATGTCCTCTCTACTCTTATTTCCACCGGAATACAGTAAACTACAAGCTACCTGCACAGTTGTATCAATTCTGCTACATTGCCATGTAGAAGGGTAGGGAATGCTGCTGTCCAGGGGCGCCATGCAGGAACTCTGAGGCTCCTGCCTACCTCAGGTTCTCACTTATGTTGCTGCTTCTGTTGGGATGATCCTGATTGGTTGACACTATTTCTTATATTTAGCCCCAAGGTCACCCGTAAGTGGGCTCTACTGCTATTTTTGGGTCCAGCATCTTCCTGATAATACCCATCACACTGAAGACTGTGCTGTTCTCCAAACGAAATCCTAGTTATTCAAGGCCAAAGATAGATTTATTTATTTATTTATTTATTTATTTATTTATTTATTTATTGCCACTTTTGGATCTCCAGTGCTCTGAATGGTGCCTAATACAACATAGGCACACCATAAATATTTGTTAAATGAGTAAGTGAAGAACAACTTCAAGCTTTTTTCTCACCTGAATAGTGATTGTTCATGAGAAGCTGATGGGTATGGTCACTGACCAACCATGACACTGCACCATGGTAAAGGGTCCAGCTCTCAATCAGTACCTGATGCTTGCCTGGCCCAGCCAGAGTTCGCTGGCACTTGAGGAAATAAATACAAAAGTACAGAAAGCAATAGAAATGAGCTTTTATTTGTAAAAAGTTACAAAATGATATTGTACAAAAATAAAGTCTGTAGAGAACTTTGGTTGTATAACACAAACGACCGAGACAGATCAGAGAGGTCAGAACTTCCAAAGAAGCGTGCTCCTTACTGCTTCAAAAGCTGATCACAACAATAAAGGGAAAAAAACCTCACAAACTTTACCCTTGTGTGGACTTGGTGGTGTGTAGATGATACTGAGCACACAGGGGACCCCTCCCTTCCCCCCCGAGAGCCGGAAGCTGTGTCTGGACCTGGGAATATCAGCTACCACATCTGCCAGGATTCTCTGAATTGAACGGAGGATCCAGAACTACAACTGAATTGTGCCGGGGAGCTAAGGTTGTCAACGTTTTGAGCAGGAAAGGGTGAGAGAGAATCGCTTACCTTCACTTCCCAGTCCTGCAGAGGGCCTGGAACCACGTAACTTGGATCTTTAGGGCCACAGGAGGGGGAGGAGCTGTCTAGTAACTTTTTACCTCTTGGTTACTTTGAAAATTTGACACGATTATCTGAGACAGGCCAATTGGTCATTTATTTGCCATGTAAAATAATAAATTATTATTTTATTATTTTAGATCTATCTGTCCTACTTTGGGGGGCTGCAGCCACAAAGGTAGTGATAAATTAATTTCTGCATAAAAATTTCATTTATGAAATGTGTAACAAGCTCTAACATACGACTCAAGGCATGACCCATACATGAGCTGCCAGACTCTGGTACACTCTGGGGGCAATGAGAGGTACCGTTCCTACCCGCTACTTCCTCCCCTCTGGACAACGATGGGGGCCTCTCGAATGTCCCGTGGCAGGTGTCTCTTCCTATCCACCTTTCTCCCTAGATCCCATTGGGTTGGAAGGGATGGCAAATGTTGAGCCCAGGTGTCCGTTGAGCCCTGGCAAAGGACAGAGCAGACTGCCTCTCCCTACAAGTTTCATCCTGTGCACCTGCCTGTGTGACCTCAGGGAGGAGGCAGGTGGGCAAGCATGGAGGAAAAGATGCCACCAGGTGGGGCTAAACGGTGGCCACCTGGCAGGGCCCTTCATTCCACTTTTCAGTGACAATAAGTCCAGGGCTACCAAGAAGGGCTTCAGCCTTCTATGTGGTTATGATATCGTGTGTGGGGGAGGAAGAGCTGTCTAACACAGAGGACAGTGGTGCTCGGGGCCTGTCTGCACAGCACTGGACAGAAGTTGAGCTGGAAACAGGAGGCAGTGAGGGGGCGGGGCTGAGATGGCCCTTCCTTTAACAGATGAAAAGTAGGGACTGGGGTGTAGCTACAGCTGCCTAGCATGGATGAAGCCCTGAATTCAATCCCTAGTGTGCGGATGTGGTGTGATGTCAGTGATACCAACACCACAGGAAGCCAGAGGATCAGAAGGCCAAGGTCATCCTTGACCAAATAGTAAGTTCAAGATCAGCCTAGGCTACGGGACACCCTGTCCACAAGATGAGGGGGAAATGCTGAAATCTGGGGCGGTTAGTTAAGGATTGAAGGTAAAGTAAGTGATTTTTGCCTAGCAAAAAATCCTCTTAATACTTTGAAGAGCATGGACCCTTGTTCTCAGTATTTCCTGTTGTCACCTTTCTTTGTATTTTGTGAGCACATATACTTTGGCACCTTTGAAAAGAGACTTTTAATAAATAAGGGAAGAAAAGAGAAATTCATTAGTGAATGGTAATAAATAACAATAACTTAAATCTCAATAAATATCTTCTCTATATCTCTGTATTTGAAACAGATGCACTGCATCGAGTAGCTTCTGGTCACTGGTGACCACGCATAAACGGAGCTGTGTATGTAACATCCGTCTCTGTAAACCAACAGGCCCCGGGGTCTCCCTGGCCGGGGCAGCCGGGGCCTTCCCCACTAGCTCTCCTACGAGAACGCTGCCGAAAACCACAATTCACTTCCTGTCTCGGAGGGCATGAAGCAAAGGCCTCCGGGTTGGTTTCTAGGCACGAGGACAGCCTTTTGGGTTCCTAGCCAACTTCTCCCTACCCGACACGCTGTGTTCAAATTCAACCACCAAGCATCCCCCAAATGCTGAATGTAGTAAACCTCAGGCCTCAGTTTTCAGATTCAAAGGCTATCATCTTTTTTACGTTTCGGCTTCTGTATCCCTCCCCCCCTCCTCTCCAGGGTGTGAATCCGTTGAGTGACAGGAAAATACGCCATTCTCATTTTCAGCAGTAAAATGTAGTGACAAGAGGTGACACCAGAATCATCCCATTTCCCTGGTGTCCTCAGACACGTGAACACGAACCACAGGAGACACACTGGCTTGGTTCTTTGCGTGCATCCGCGCGACTCGGCGGCGATCGCTGACCTTGGGCTGTAGTGGATAAACGCTGGCTGGCGACAGCTAGGCAGGGACACCAGCCCTGGGCTTCTGGTGACAATCAGCTGCCGTCCTGGAGGGCTCAGACGGCTGTTCTCACTCCTATCCGGTCTTCTGTAGCTGGGCCTTCTTCCACCAGGCTCCCACGATGGCTGCCTTCCTCCTCTTCCTCTTCTTCCGCCTCCACCTTCTTGGTCCTTATCTTCCGTTCTGGGCAAACATTTCCTGGGAACCTTGGTCCCTTTCTTCGCACTGTAGCGGGAATGCAACACACAGCAGTCTCTGGAGCCGGAGTCAGATACACGCACACCGTTTAGCGGAATGCTTTCTTAGAATATGGTAAACCAGGTTATCATCTAAAAAGGACAGGTCGCCGTCGAAGGCGACGGGTCGACAACATGCCTGGCCTACTCTGTCACTTGCTAGTCTTCTACTTCGAGATAAGTTTTTTAGTATTTTGTCATACATTGTCTCTGCTGCATCACAGGAGCCGCTGCAATACCGAAAGATGAGTTCCTCCTTGGTTTCGTAGCCCAAACCCAAGTCAGTGACATTTAAGTGTATTGCAGTTAAGACGCACCCCCGGCTCTTGCCCCTCTGGCCTCTGCGGCCTTTCCCTCTGGAATTCTCTGGGCTGGCAGCCTGCCGATTCCGCTCTCTCCGAGGAAGCGCTGCCACCTGTTTATCTGGTGACCTTTTTAGTCTCTTAATGGTGGCTTGAATAAAGTCCATGACATCATCAAACTGGTCAGGATAATCTTCAGGCATATTGGCTGTTCAACAAAACAGAAAACATCACATGAGATACCAATGATCATTTTGGGCAGTCTTCTAAGTCACTGGAATTTGGTAGAGTGGACTCATGGCAAATGATCACCCGTTTATGGTAAGCGTTCATGACGGCCCCCTACAAGCAAAGGCTAAAGTGCACCCTCTACCACTGAGCAAGATATCGGGGTCAAAAGAGAAGAGGTACAGTTCCCTGTGGGAAAGTAGTCTTTAAGAATGATTTGTTCACACGAAGGACATTTGCCAGGGCGAGCAAGTAGACAGGTGACTATAACCAGGTTGGCATCCAGGGTCCCATTTTATAGTCCTGGTAATGGCTCTCACTTGCTGAAATGCTCACAAATGCTCCTTGAAATGCAGATTCTGGGCCTGTGCCCAGAGACCTTGGTGCCCTGATTTGGGGCGAAATGGAGCTACTTGCATTTTATTAAGTTACTGCAGAATTCTGGTATATGTGGATATCAGAGCAAACTGAGAAACCAGGTCTCAAGGGCTGAGAGAATGTGACATCTCCTGGCTTTGCTATTTGCTGTATGTTTACCTTAACTCTACCTCACTGAGCAGGACCAGATTCAATCAGAACATAAAAAGATATCTAAAATTCAGTTCTATTTTAAAACCCATCCTCCCAAACAGAAAAGTAGATTATATTTGTATTTCACTGACAAATGAATGGCAAATGGTATGACTCTAACAAAAGAACAGAATGATTTAAATATAAAGAGGAGGCTGTTGGGGATAGATGCAGCCTTGGGTCTAGGGGTGAAGCCAGTCTATGCTGCAGCTGCCACAGGCTCCCACTGTGTGGTTACAAAAAGTACAGGAATCGTGAGCTCCAGGGTGACATCACAGAGGAAAGCTGAGAACACAGAAGGATGTTTGAGTCCACTGAGGAAGACATGGATTTATAACCATCTGAGATTCTGAGTACTCCAGCATTTGCCTTGTATGACTAACTAAGGGGAAAAAATAGCCTTTGGGCTGATTTAAAACATACCAAGAGTAGGGAAAACCTAACTCATCCCTCCCTGAGTTTTGAAATCAGGTATTAAGCTTTTCTGGTCAATTCATCCCATTTCAGGCAATTCAGTAGGTCCTAGGTTGTATATGTGCCTTAGAAAAAAATATACTTCAAAAGAGTTGTTTTATTTTTTATTTTTGACAAGCTCAGGAAGATTGAACTGTTTCTATTCTACCTCAAATTACACTTTTATAAACCTAACGTATTTGTTAAAACTCTGCAAGAATCTCTCTCTCTCTCTCTCTTTTTCTCTCTCTCTCTTTCTCTCTCTCTCTCTGTGTGTGTGTGTGTGCTACTAGATTTTACACATGCATATACTCTCAGCGTGAGACATAATATTGAAAAGACTGGGAACCGGAATCAAGAGCGCACTGTTGTTTGTTATGTGAAAATTAGCATGGGATTGTTCAGTTGCTCTAAGTGACAAAGTGCTTCAGTACTGACGAACGCCCCTTCATCCCTTGCCTAAAAACTGGCCCCTGAACCGTCATCCTTATCCACCTCCACCTCTCTTTTTTGGGTGTGTATACATGTTTGTGGACATGTGTGAGCAAATATAGGCATGTATATGGAGTCCAGAAGTTGACACCCGTGTCTCCTTCAGCTTCTCTCCAGCTTCTTTTTGAGACACGGTGAAACTCACTGACTGGGCTACACTGTCTGGACGGCAAGACACAGGGACCCTCTCGTCCCACGCGCTAGGACTGCAGGTGTGTCACCGGCCCTGGGTCTTTATATGGGTGTGAGGGGTGAACTCAAATGCTCAACAGCTTTCATAGCGTGCGTGTTATAGCAGCTGAGCCACCTGCCAGCTCCTCCGTCTTCCCGCTCCTTGCGATTCTCTTTAATCTGTTTTCCATTCAATGGTAAACTTTTGAACTCAGATCACTTCCCCTACCTGCTCAGAGTGTTTGCCGTTCCCAAGCCTGGCAGAAAGCCTGTACTTGACCTGGCTTCTGCAATGTCCTGGCCTTTGTTATCTCTGACCTCATCAACTTTTCTTCTTTCTCCCTTCCCAACGTGTCGCTGGCATTTTGGGGTGGATCGTTTCCTGCTCTAGGAAGCTGTCTCCGACATAGGACAGCTCCACGTAGGTGTCTCTATCCAGGCCACACCAGTACCGCCACCTGTGACGGCTAATCTAGATTGCCAGCTTGACAGTCTTGGAGAAAAGAGACCTCATTTAGAAGAGTTGCCTCCACCAGACTGGCCTGTGGGCATATCTGTGGGGCATTTTCTTGTCTTTCTTCCTTCTTTTCTTTTTTTTTTTTTTTTTGCTAATTGATATAGGAAGGCCCGTCTTGTAGGTGGAAGTATCCCTAGATAGGTAATCTGAAGCTATATAAGAAAAGAAATAGAAGATGGGTCTGAAAGCAAGCCAGGAAGCAGAATTCTCTGCTCTAGTTTCTGCCCTTAGTTCCTGCTTTGCCTTCCATCAGTGATGGACTATAACCCCCAAGTTGAAATAAACCCTTTCTCTCCCTGGGTGCTTTCAGTCGCAGCATTTATCAAAGCAAAATACAGTACCACAATACCACTCTCCATCCCAATAACAAACTACAGTCCACCCTCCATCCCAATAACAAACTACAGTACCACCCTCCATCCCAATAACAAACTACAGTACCACCCTCCATCCCAATAACCAAAGAGTGGAATTATCTCTAGCCTTGGCCAAATGTCCTCAGGCCTAAACCATCCAGGATAAAGTACATCTCAAACACAGGCCTCGGTGGGGCTGTCTGCCTGGACCACTGCCCTTCACAGTGCACTGCCTCTTCCAGGCTTCCTTTAAGTATATGCTTGACCGTGACTGACTTGGGCTGGCCTCCTTGCTGAAAATGCAGCTCTCCCTAAGACCCTAGTTCCTCCCCCTACCCTTCCACCCCTACTGTAATTCCCTATGTGCTAACATGCTTGTGGTCTTGTTTGTCAGTTCTTCTCTACGGTCTCTAAGGCAATGAAAAGGTGAAGGAACTGTAGGGGTTCCTGTTGCTGTTTTTTTTTTTCCGAGACAGATTCTTGCCTTGCAGTGTAGGCCGGTCCACATTTGCTTTGTGTGGAGGCTGATCTCAAATTTGAGACCCACCGAGGCAGGAACTGATCACAAACAAATGCTTGGGATCGGAGTCTGGGTCTGGATGCCTTGACAATGGCGTGAGGTCACTTTTAGAGGGGGAAAGAAAGTTCATTTTTCAAGATGATACCAATGGCTTCTGTGGAAGACTGCATCTTCATAACGTGAAAAGCTCTATGTTTTGAGGGTCTGAAATGTTTAGAGTCTAAAATAACCCACATCTTAGGGGTGAAGTCCTGAGCGGCGTTGCTACTTGAGGCCCGAGAGGTGAAGAAGCATTCCAGTCCTTCCCAGTCCCCACAGCCTAGCCCAATGCCTCTCAGCCCCCTCCTCCTCAAAAAGAGGAAGGGTCACAATTGGGGGGGGAGGGCTGAGGCAGTGGAGATGCCTGGTTCCATTACCTCAGAGCCTCTTTCTCACAGGACTTCCTTTAGGGCGTTTCCTTTAAAAGACAACAGATCCTTACATTATTCTATTTTAATATGGGAAAGTACTTATTCTGACCTGTTTGTACTTTTTAAAAAATTTTTATTAATTACACTTTATTCACTTTGTATCCCTCCCATAGCACCCTCCCTCCTCCCCTCCAAAGCCCTCCCTTCCTTCCCCTTCTCCACGCATGCCCCTCCCCTCCCAAAGTCCACTGATAGGGGACGTTGTCCTTTTTTTTTTAATTTCACAAATAAATTAGTGAGGAGAAAAAAAATAAATGAAATGTGTTTAATTATAAAAACTACATTTTTATCTTGTATTTGTAAAAAAAAAAGCTTATATAGAAACCCAAACTTCTAAAATAGGCATATTTGAAGTGATTAATTAAAATGCAAAAATGCTTTTACTTTTCTAGAAAAAGATTTTGTTCAACAAAGGACCATGGGGTCTCTGGCTCTATTTAAAAATTCCTAAGTAGATCATTAACTTAGGAACCTGGGAAGATGAAAAGTTAAGATTGATTACTAATCAACTGAAGAGTAATCAAAAATGAGGACAGAACATAAAAACTCACAAAATACCAAGTTTTCTGGTTTTAGAAACTCATGAATTTATACGTGACACAATTTGAACCAATGCTCCAGTGACATAAGATGTTGGGCTCCAACATCTTCAGTCTTCTTAATTATTTCCCAGTTTTCCAGACTTTAGCTTTGCCATAGGCTGTGTTCAGCAGATACAACATGGGATGCTAAGTTAGGTCAGCATCTGGCATAAACACTGAATAATAATAATAATTCAATAGTTCTAAATCTAGCATGGGGCAAATATTGTGACATCTGAGACATAGTTATATGTTATTATAAGACAGGTTGGTGCTTTTTCTCTTATTTTAAATTCCTCTTGTCCTTTCCACAGAACCAGGGTAGAACCTTGTTCATCATGAATGTACACAGTAATAAGCTACTTCAAACCCATGCTATGGACAACACTGAGAATGAACTCCATGTAACCTGTGGGCTCTGGGTGATTAGAGCCAGTATTGTTCACATGAGGGCTCTTGGAGGGGGCTGTGTATGGGTTGAGGCAGAAGACAGGTGAAAAATCTCTGTACCTCCCTTTCAATTTTGCTGTAATCTTACTTCAAAGTACAAAGAAACAAACAAAACTGAGCCAAGAATGATGGCACATGCCTTTAATCCCAGCACTCCAGAGGCAGAAGCAGGAGGAGTTCCGTGAGTTTGAGGCCAGCCTAGCTTACATAGTGAGTTCCAGGTCAGCCAGAGATTCATAGTGTCAAAACAATGCCGCGGCCACCGCCAACCAAACAACAACAAAAGGCTTTTCTGTCCTTGGGACACTGATTCAACGTGTTGAACTAAAGAGTTTTGGTGAGGACTCCTTTTTGATGAGAAACCTCTCTTTTACATGGATGCCAAGATGGAATCTAATTTAATCACCTCATTCAGGCTTTATATGACTCTTCATTGAGCTGAAAGTTTTTTTTCCATAGTCTTAGAAGATGAACAAAATATATTTATAAGGAAAACTTTACACATGTAAATTGTGGACCTAAGAATTAATAATCAGAAATAGAATAAGACATCATATTTTTAAACCATGAGTATCACTCATGGAGACAACCTCACTTTTATTTTTATTGTATGTATTTTTTTTTTTTAAGACAGGGTTTCTCTGAGTAATTGCCCTGGCTGTCCTGGAACTAGTTTTGTAGACCAGGCTAGCCTTGAACTCACAGAGATCCACCTACCTCTGCCTCCCAAGTGCTGGGATTACAGGAGGTGCCCTCAGGCCTGGCTCCCCCCAACCTGTTCATAAGAATCCTACAGAAACTTCTAGTCTTGGGTAGGCAAGTAATATCCCACCTTGAATTCAGAGGCCCGCAGTTGCTTTAATCTTCTAGAATGTCACTGAGTTGAGGGGAGAGAAAAGGAGTTTGGGTTTCTATTATGTCCTATATATTATGGCCTAATGGGATAGCATGTTCTTATACTATGAAGAGGTTCCAGAACATCAGATATGTACGCATACCTACCAATATTAACATTACAGTAAAATACTTGAAAACCATAAAAGTTGTGTAAATAAATAAAACAATGCAAACAGGCAGGCCAAACCCCGATACCTCCCAGATATGGTTGGGGGCTAGCTATATTTTGAAAAATATGTCTGATTGAAAGCTGAAGTTTTGAAATATCAAAATTCTCAGTTGCTTTAAGTCGTCCTTTATAATGTAACCAAATATTCTGGCATTGTTCTGTTTCAGATATTTTAATTCTGATGTGCCCTTTGTATAAACAGTGTTATTTAAACAAATGAAACCTTGTGCTGACGCATGACTCTGGGAACAAACCGCTTGCTGCAAAGGCTTTGTTTCCCTTGATTTTTTGGGGTGTGGGGATAGTAATGTCACCTTAAGAACTAAGGACTGGGATAGTCACTATTTTGTAAAGTCAACTGTGTTTTTATTGGAACAATAGTGAGAGCTCTGAGCATTCCTTGTAACAGATAAGCTAAAAATTTACAAAATTCAAAGTGTTATTACATTGGTCAAAATGTCAAACTTTTCTTAAAATCTGAGGGTCAACCATATGTTAACCATAAGGTCACTTTTTAAAAAAAATCTTTTTATTGGCAGTTGTGAGTCCTCTTCAGGCTGGCTAGGTTGGCATCTCGGCCAGCCTTTTAGCATGTTTCCTGCCTGTGTCCAAGAGGGAAATAGCACAAAGCATGGAGCTGTGACTCCATCCTAGTTGGGGACTGGACTCGAGAATGGTGAGGGTTTCCGCAGCAAGGAATGTTCCAGGAAAGGGGGAGGGGCTGATACTAGGTGTCTCTATGAGAGAAGAGATTTTCCAGGCCGAACTCAGATCTGCCAAGTCTGCTATGGAAGGCACAGGGCCGATTGCGTGGGGGGACCTGCCTCCCGACAGCCCTGGAAAGCCTCCAGCTTGTGTTCTGGAGCAGTAAGGACAAGCTCAGGATTAGGGTTGTGCTGAGCTCACAGAGGGATCCATGGCCTAGTCGGTCATACGGTTAGGAAATATGTCAGAGAACGGTGCCTGGAGGTCTTTGTCTGGGGCAGTGCCCACTTCTGAGAGTGCTTGGCTTAAGGGAGGTACTGTGGAATGCTGCCCTGAGGCTCCTGAGACCTGGGCGGTAGTAGTGTGAAGATTCTCATGAGGGGCCCTGCATAGGCAGAGGGACATGGAAACCCCTTGGGCAGAGGGGTCAAATCTGAAGTTTCTAACCTTCCTATACTTCAGACACTGGACACATGGCTATGTAGGCTAAGTGTCTGAGAAATAGAAATTCTTATGTCTACTCACAAACATACATGAATGCTTATTTCTATGAAGACATCAACCAGCCTAGGACCCGTATAACTTCTCAAGAATGACTAGCATCACTTTGTACCTTTCAGAAAGGTAAAAACACAATTTTCTTTCGCTTATTTTGAAAACTTATTACAAGAAGTACACGGCTTGTTATTACAGTAAAAATTCTTCATTTTACAGTATTTTAAGTGATGTCTTAAATAACAGCTTCCTTGAAGCACTTAACATGGAATCAAGATAGAATGGTTTCCTAGTCTCAGAAAGAGGAAGGGTGAAACCTGACAATATTGCTGCTAGCCTGAACATCTCCCTACATCTCCTTATGGACTGGGAAGCCAAGGCTGAGAGGAGACATATTTGCTCAAGACCAAACAGTTAGTAAGTATGGACGTGGCTGGTTTGGTTTCAAAGGTCACTGTGGGTCTTGTCCTGCATGCTGCCTTTCTGTTTCCAAGTAAAAACTCTGCTATATTGCAGCTTTTTAATTCTGGTGGTAGAGGGAATTTAACACGGAAACAGGGGCAAGATATATAAATTTTAAGAGTTGGAACAGGAAGTGGACAATACACCTGCTGTGGGAAAAATTCAGTATGAGCTCAAGTACCTTAAGCAGATCTCAAGTTAGGCCACCACGGGCCACAGACCAGAACAAAGAGTCTTTGAGAAGGGAAACAGCCATGCCTTTTGGGGGCACCTCTCTCCTGTCTTGTTCTTGTATATCACTCTGAGGCAGATCTGCCAACTCCCCAGTCACAACCGGAACACCAGCAGCCGGCAGTGGGGGCAGCTTCAGACAGAGAGGCCCCATGTCCGGAAGCTTCTCATACTCGATCTGGCACCAGTGACTGGGCTCTAGCTGCAGAGCTGGAGAAGACAGAGCTTGAGATTCCAGGCCTGGGTCAGTCCCTGACCAGCTCGTGACCTTGGACTAGTGGCTTAGCCATCCTGAGGTCAACTTGGAGTCCTTAGGGGCTCCCTAACTCTAAAGCCCTAAGATGCAGGCAGTGTGAGCTTTGGCTGGAAAATGCTAGCAGGCATTGGCTTCCTGCCACCTCTGCTGGGAGCAGCGTCCAGCTCAGCTACCACGATTAGCCTGATTAGCCTCCTTCTCCCTCCACCGTGAAGCCCCACAGGAGGCACTCTGGGTTCTAGAAGGCCTCTTCACTTTACCTTCTCGCTTAGCTGAACCTGTCTGTGAAATTTAAAGTAATCTTTGCCAATCTTCTCTTAAACCAAGTCACATCCCACTCCTTACTGAAAAGACCCAGAAAGATATGTAGGAAGGACCCTGTGTTTGCATTAACAAATGCCCTGGGTCCAGGCATTGCCAGTTTCTACCTGTAAGGATAGAGTTGGCCCCATGGGCCTCCGAGAAGTATACTGTATCAACCTGCTCTAATCTGTCACTCAAAAGTCAGACACTAACTTTCTTAAAGATTGCAACTTTATCCATTTTTTTTGCTGAATCTGTGTGAGTCATTTCCAGATCACTGCTTTTACTCTAGAACCACTCAGGGAAACTGCCACAAATGGATGGGGGTTGTGGGTACCCCACAGCTGGTCCTAGACCTAAAAGGTCATTTGTCAGCCCTTCTTCTTGCTTGCCTTTGGGGGACCTGCAAAAAGTGTGATGAAAGTGTAGAAGAATGTTCAATGCTCCGAAGAGTTCTGCATAGCTTTATCATTGTGTACTGTTTAAAAGTCATTGTTTGATCACTTGAGCTTAAAAAAAAAATCAGAGAATGCTGGTATATCTTTTCTCATCTAAGTACCATCCTTGCTTTCCTGTTTTTGGTATAGAAGCGATCATCCGATGAAAGGTACTCTTGGTTAAATCATAAGGGGTTCAACAGCATTTATGTTTCTGAAACAATCAGCAGTGGAGGCAATTCACAAAGCCATTCTGAGCTTTCCAGGCTGATGGGTGCTCTTTTCTCAGGACCAGTGGGGACACTGGTTTATTTAAAGAGTTTCTGCACTGTGAAACACACTAGTGCTTTGTTGTTGTTGTTTTAAAACATTTCTGGATTCCCTTGAGGCATCAGAAAAAGGTAAACCACCGTGTGTGCCACTTTGGAACATAGGAAAAAAAAACACAGGGTATGTTTGCAAAGCCACTTTGCCCACCAATATGCCATTGTATTCAGCATGTGCATCTGCTTTCACCAACATGGTGATACTTATTAATTATACAAATTTTGAGCTGTTAGCCTATAGCTTGACTAAGAAAACTTAATAATAACGACACATGAGTACAAATAACGGATAAAAATCCACTCGGGGGACAGTATAGTCATTTCATTATTCATATTCCAATTGCTCTGATTTCTATGTATGTGGTCTATGCTTTTATTACAGTTGTGATGATGATTTTCCAAGAATACAGCATGGTTCCCTGTAGAGGGGTGACCATTCTCCTGCTTTTAAATCAGGAGAATACCCATCAGGGTGCCCATTTGTTAGCTAATCCATGAACACCTAGTGTGAGCTAAAAGCACTTGAAGGCTAGCAATAAATACCCCACACTAATGAGCTCGCCATGAACTGTGTAAAAAAAATCATCCCCCCCCCCCAACTTAACAGGGAGGGTGAGGAATTACCCAGCAAAATTAATTTTTTTTTTGCGGGGTTACCAGCAGCAGGCGGCACTGGGGTCCCAGGGAGGGGCTTCAGAGGAACCTGATGGAAAGTCCCTAATTTCTCCTTCCTGAAAAGCACTGTTCTAATCCCAAGGGATCACAGGACCCTACAGAGCTCCTGGATCTTTCTGGGGGAGGGAACAGAGCCAAGAAGTGAATAAAAGTAACTTTGAGAGCCCTAGAGGCTTGGGTGAGAACAGGAAGAGACTAAGAGAAGAAGGTGGCAGAAAGGGCAAAAAGAATGGTCTTGACCATCCAAATTTGTTTGATGGAATCCTCTAGTTCAGGTCTTAACCTGTGCGTCTCAACCCCTTTTGGGGAGGGTTGAAGATGTGGTCATAGGGATCGCCTAAGACCACCAGAAAGTATAGACATTTACATCATGATTCATGACAGTAGCAAAATTATACTTATGAAATAGCAATGAAAACAATTTTATGGACAGGGGAATCACCAAAACATGAGGAACTAGATTAAAGGGTCACAGCTCTAGGAAAGTTGAGAACCACTTCTGTAGTTAGATAGGAAAAAGGAGTTTCTATTCACTGAATGAGTTCACAGAACCCTCTAAGACTTTAGAAAGACCTAGAGAGCCAAGCATCATTCAGAGATAACTGCATATCTCACAACTCAATACTGGAATTCTTTTCCTCCCCCCTTCTTTCTTCCTCTCTCTCTCTTTGTTCCTTATGCCACCAGATGAGTAACCTGTGAGTGTCCTAGGGTAGCAGGATGTAGTCTTGTGTGGAGACAAGAGTGGATATGAGCTCAGGCTGCCCTGAGATCCAGATCCTGGTTATATGGTTTGCTTAGCAGTTCTTCTCTCCACGATGTCCTAAGATAGGAACTGTCAACTCTACCTTCAGGTCAAGATTAATACAAGCAAAGGTCTGAGCTTGGAGCGAATGGAAACAATGGTTCTGTGAAGCAGTGTGTCTGTGAATGTTCTTCATTGATGTTTACATTGGAGGCAGTTGAACAAAGACACTGTGCATCTGTAAACAAAGCACAGGGGGGCCAGGCATGGCTCTCAGTGTTTAGACTCTAGAGCATTTTCTACAAAGGAGAGACCTCTGTCCAGGCCCCGGATCAGTGATTTGTGGGCAGAGAGAACCATCAGTCTCAGGGCCGTGTACTGCCTATTCCATGTTCCTAGAAATGCCTGACAATGAACCCCCTGAGCAACAATAGACTCAACAGATTTCCATGAATGGAATTTTTTTTCCTGTCTTCATCTGGAGGCACATGTCCTCTGGGAATATTATGAGAAAGCCTTTTGCTCGGGGGAGGGGACGTAGCTTCAAGGGGGTTTGTCTGTTCCTCAACTTTTATACCTGTGTGCCCCACAATCAAGCCAGTAATGGCCCTGCTGATGATCCCCCTGCCTTTTTAGCCCATTTGGTTCCTTACTGTGTAAGGTGCACGTTATACTCGTTTGTCTGGCTTCATTGTGGGGATCTATCTCTTGTGCCATTCAAGGACAATTCAGACACAGCCAACATGGGATCATGTGATATTGGGTGCTTCTGATTTAAGGTTACAGCACCCATGAACATAGTCACTCAAAGACATTCACATAAATCTAATCATATAGAAATAATCTAATATGTTCAAACTGAGGGGCGGGCAAGAAAAATTAGGAAAAGGAGTGCCCCCCCCCCACCACTCAGTGTCATGGATTGCAAGAGGAGGCATTAAAGAAGAATAAAGGAGCCAGACAATCAAACACACCTTGTGATTTGGGGCTTAAAAATCTAGTACAGAGGTCATTACCACAGGACCGATGAAGCCTGGATATCTGCTGGTGCATTACACTGATGTCCAATTTCCTGACCTTGTAGCCAGATTGTGTTTGTGTGAGACATCGTGTTGTTCTTGGAAGACATATGTTATTGTACTTAATGATGTGACCTTAGAGCATTCCCAAACATCTTGAAGGGGGAAAAAACGAGGCAAATTACTCCAAAGAGACAAAACTTAGTGAGAGGTGGATGGGTGACCAGCATTCTAGGGATGCTACTTGTTCTGCATGAACAAGCCAAGGAATACTGAAGCAGGTGGCTTCCTACTTCTTCCTGGCCAGAGACTGCTATAAGGCTGGGGTTTGATCTACTTAACATCAGGTCCTGTTAAAATTCAGACCCAGAAGTGATATTTCCACTGTGGAGTGTGTATTAGCACATATATCTGAGTTAGGAAGCCAGACCTTTTCTGATCAAAAAGCTACGTTATCTGGCTTCATTAGTCTGAGAGGTTTTTTTTTTTTTTTTTTGGTATTTGTTTTCGTTTTTACAAAAATATGTTATATACATATACATTGGTTCACCAATGACATAGAACTACTTAAACTCACAATGGAAGAGTTTTGACATCCATCTCAAAGTTTACAAGAAATAATTTTCAGTATTAATACTCTTCCTGCCAGTGCTTAACTGAATACAGCAGTTGGAGTTACAGGTGCGCTCTACCAGGCTTCCACAAGGCCAGCGACTGTTAAAGCTGTGCCTTTCCAGCCCTGCTACATTGTTAAAACCTCACAAGTGTGGTCTTTGCCTCTAGCAAGCTAGCCACAGTAATAGTAGTGTCCCAGTGGTGAGCCTATCACCTGGCAGCATGAGTGATCTGAGAACGGCCGTTTCCCAGAAGGTCTCCCAAAGGTTTGTCCCAGTTTTGTGGGAATCCTTACAGAAACCTAAGTTTTTCTCTGTAGTGTGTTCTAACCGTGGATATTGAGGCAGTTACTAATAATGGTGCCCCAGAACTCCGTGGGCCAGAAAGCACCAGGAAAGAGACCAAAAGGAAATGGAATAATATCTCTTTGTCAATTGACTCTCTTGTGTGGTTTTCTTGGAAATCTATGTTTTAGGGTTAGTTGCTAGATTTTTCATCTAAATGCTTGTATTTTTTAAATCTGCTAACCTGGGACCACAGCGTATGTTGAGCTTAAGAAAAAAAAAGAAGGAAAGAAAAGAAGACTGCTTTTGGAGGTAACCTTATTTGGTAGAGGTCAAACAGGATATTAACATCTTTGCTCCAAGCTAAGTAACTCATTGAACAGCCAAAAGGTGCCAGGATGCTACCTTTAGAACTGAGCTTGTATTTTTTTTATATGTCCTTGAGGGTGAGAGGGTTGATTTGATTGTGCTCAGGCCTTGAAGCTTCTTAAAAGGAACAATACAAAAACTACAAGAGAAAATTTTGCCTGTGCTGAAAGCCCCACTCTCAAGAAGCTGGATAATATTTACCACAGATTGGCTTTACAGCACAGGCCACTTGTTGTCACCTGTGTGCCATAGAAAATGGGGCAAACGCATTTTCTGAGACCTAGAGATAGCACTCCACAACCATCTACTGAGGCATCTCAAAAGTCCCCTCACTTCAGTTCCTCATCCACCATATTCCCCCTGCTTATCTTCCTGGTATGTCCAACTCCACCTCCCCTATAGCATGGCTACAAATTCCTCATGCTATTCTCTAGTCTGGAACATCTCCTTCCATTTTCTTTCAAACACACACCTTTCAAACACTTTTCCTGTCCTGCTCCCTATAGCCCAGTGGGTTCATTGCTAGGAAGTCTTGGTGGTATGGACTTCAGCCAAAGGGTAGATTGTCCTGCTGACAGCCTGTCCATTCACCTGTCTACCTGCCTGACTGTCTACTTATAATTTACAGCTAGATTGATTGTTGCCTTTTGGATGCTGCCCATGCCTGGCTTATGAAAGGCATTTAATGAGGAATGGCTTCTGATGGAGCTCAAATGATCAGTTATATAGTAAGTATTTTTATTAAGTGAAGGACACAAGTACCAGGTAAAGAAGACACCACATACAGTAGGAAAAGAAAATACCAGAAACTTCTCACTTTTGTGTCAGCTAACATTGACCCTTTTGAACATAATGCTTAGGCTGGTTGACCAGGCAATTATAAGTGAGCCTTGAAAGCATTTCTCTGGGTAGCAGTTATATGGGCCCGAGAAAGATGCTGTCTCAGATCTCAAATATAAGATTGTTGTCACCTAAAAAGAGTCTTCCTCACAGATTTTAATTTCAAGAGCCCCTTTCTGAGTGCCAGGTCCTCTTTCCTGACCACATGATGACTTGACTTTTTTTTTGCGTGGTAGGCAAGCACTCTAACAACTGACCTATAGCCCTACCACAACATTTAATAAGTAATTTTCCAGTTGGCTTCTAACCAAGTTTAGACCATGCTACTTGCCCAAGTTTCCGTCATGCTTAATTCTTGTGAACCAAATGTGTACATTCATGGAGGGATGTTCTATAAGGTCAGAGACATCTCTGTGTTACTTGTACCAGATATTTGTGACACTCAGGCAGTCTCTGGAATGAATGGGAATGCATTATTTGGTGAATGAATATATGCAGTTAGAATGTAAACTTTTAAAACTAGATGTATTTTATGTTTTTAATTGTAAAACAGAGTGATGGTTAAGATGTGGGACAAGACTAGTGAACTAACCTTCAGTAAGTTCTGAAAATCTTGTTCAACAAGTTTTAGTCATTGGTTGAAGACCATCCAGCCCTACACAGTTTCTCACTTCCATACAAAATATATTTTAGTGGTATGGGAAAACCCTGGTCCAGAGTTCAAAGACTTGTCCGCTGCCATTCTGGATATCTGGCACTTTAGAACCAGAAAGCTTCCAGTTTAGACTTAAAATGCAATGGCACCTGTATATTCTGAATGACAGACCCCTCATACTAGCTCTAATCCTCTGGAGAAAAAAGGCAGGAAGAAAAAAAAGATGTACAGGGCAGAGCTAGAGACAAAGGCAAACCACAAGCAAGTAAGTTAAAAATGGTCACGGGGCAGTTAATTCATAGCCAAGCAATCGTTATTAATTCTATTTGCTTAGCTCGTGCTCTGCAGGAGCGGAATTTGGGAGGGTTAATTTGTCTTGGGCTCAAGAGTAAGTGTGTGGTGTTTTGTTGCCCCTATAAAAAGTGCACAACAACTCTTAATGAAACAGAAGGTCTTTTGCTTTATTACTAAATTCTAAGCACCTGAAGAAAACTACAGGAACCAAAATTTATAACACTTTTAATTTTCAAATGAAATGCAATGACTTCATGTTTTTCTACACCAGACTTAGCCAGTTGCACAGAGTACAGCGCAGAATATAAATGTCAGTCCCATGGCAGGGTGTGCTGACACCAGCTGAATATTTAAAGTCTGCACGCTGTCATTATTTTGCCTTCCCAGCGCTGACAACTCGCTACTGAATTGAACATACCTGGAGAGTAGTCAGTTGGCTTAGAACACAGCTTAGTTTCTCTTTGGGTGATTTCTCTGCCTAGGCTCTACTGGGTCTTTCCATAGACAAAGCAGAATTGGGTGTATTCTGCTGTCTCGAACAAAATAAGTAGTCAGAATTTTGCCCACATGTGCTTTTAGTATCATTTGAGAAAGCGGAAGTAATCCCCCTCACTGTCAAGTGGGCTCTGTGCAGTCACTGGGACTCAGCACTATTTAATGGCTGACTAATCTGCAGAAGCCAGAGGTTTTTCTAGGGTGTCATCAAGTTTTTATAACACAACCTTGAAATATAACACTAGACCTACCTGGAAAACATCTAAAAGTCCACATACCCAGGCTACACCTCAAACCAATTAAGTTAGAATCTGCTGGCAATCAGTCCAGTATCAGTGGCCTTTAGCATTCCTAAAGGACTCTGGTCTCTTTGTATGAGTGTCTTCTCAAGGGATGGGTAAGACAGGAGTATGGAGGCGGAGGAGCAAACCTGGTGGCTACTGGCATGTGGGAGAAGAAAGGCTTCCCTTCCGAGGAGCTGTAAACTGTTCACACTGAGTTCTAAAGCCATTAACTTGTAAGAATTAATGGAAAGCTCAGCTTAGCAAATCTAGGTACACATAGCAATTTAATATAGCAATTAAACCCCCATGAATTCATCAGCTTGCAATCAAACAGATATTGTTTTCTCCACCGACATCTGAATTAGAGAAGTATTATTATCTACCACTATGTTCCTGTCCCTTTGGCCTGCCCTTTTGGAATGGATGAATGAAGTCAACAGCAGAGAGAGCATTGAGAATTTCCATCAGAGATTTCCACTGGTACACCCTAAACTTGTGATTGAAGTGGCACTCTTTAAAGATGAGTTTACTCAGTTATTTGATGGACACATGCTTGAATTTCAAGGAGTCAACTGTGTTCCTTTTTAAACCACTAATCACCCTTGAAATCCTTACAACATTTTACTTTTTTCCTCTTTTTTTTGGAACTTATACCAGAAGTTGATTTTGTTGTTAAAATTAAACACAAAACACACATCCCACTTCATGCCTGTTTTCTAGTCCAGGGCCAAGGAGTTTGTATGATTTCAGTCCTGGGGCTGATTCAAGTTAGGCGCTTCCCTGATGGTCAAGTGCAAAACCTCAGAGTCAACAGTCCTAAAGGGGTGGGTGGGAATGAGCATTTTGAGATTGTATCAACGGTCTGTTGCTATGTTTGTTACCTTTCCACCCCTCTCTGTAACTTGTTATCTGTCCATTCCACTTTACCCCGTGGAGGAGTAGAGGGTAAGTTGTATCAAGTCATTACTGTAATTGCTTGCTTCTAGAACATGTTAGCCTTTGAGCAGTAAATCACAGACCTGTCTTTAAGCAAGAGTACCCTGTTTTGTTGTTTTGAGTTAGCCTCATGAGGTGAGGTGTGTTCTGAACACTTCTTTCTTTCAGCTAAACTTGCACTAGTCACCGTGGAGTCTTGCTTTGTACAACAGAACTCTGCTGAACAGATTTGACACTAGGCAGATGCTAGCTCTGGAAATGGAGGACCTTCTGTGCTTTCTCTCTGGCTGGGTTTTCACAAAACCCCCTCCAACTTCAGGATGAAAGTGCAAGAGGTTTTAGAAGTAAGCACAGAGAGGCCCAGTTAAAAAAAAACAAAAACAAAAAAAACCCAAAAAACAAAAACCAACCAACCAAACAAAAAAAACTACAGAAGAAAGACCCCTGGGGTGTGTCCCTAGATGAGCAGGGAAGAAAGGGATTAATGTGTATGTATGTGTGTGTGTGGTGATGATTGTGATGGGGGTGATAGAATGATATTTGTTGATGGGAATGATAAAGGGACACTATAGTTGTCCTCTGCACCAGACAAAGGATCTCATCTCACTCTCAAGCCAGGCACCTGGGGACCCTGGGCAGCAGAGTACCCTTAATGGTCTCAGAGCCCTTCCCCCTTAGCCCCCGGGAGTAGGGCGGGCACACAGCTTTCGCTGCTGGCCCCGGGTGGCTGCGTGCGTGCGTGCGGCAATGGGGTGCCCTGGGGTCCTCTGGTGATGCCCCGGGGGAAGGAACGGTTCTTACAGTCACTGGTCAGCGCGAAGGGCGCGCGGCGGCGGCCGAGGGAGCGGTCTTCGGCGGGAACCTCGGGAAGCCTCTTACCGGCGGGCAGCGGGAAGGCGGACGCGGTGTGGAGCAACACCAGGCAGACAGCCACGACATCCCATAACTTCATCTTAGAGTCCCGTCCGGCGGCGGCACCTGTGAGCGGTGAGGAAAAGTTAGGCTCAGACGGCCTGGAGCGCCGGCGCTGCCTCTCCCCAGCCCTGCTCGGCCTCCCCCCAGCCCACCGCCTCTCTCCCGCACCGCTGCCGACCGCGCTTCCCCGCCTCTTTCTGGTCCCATCTCTCCTTCACCTCAGTGCACCCCAGGTGCAGCCTGCATTCCCCACCGGGCCGCCGCTGACCTCTCCCCAGCCCTTCAAGCCCTCAGGTCCCAGAGGTCAGAGTCTGGACGTAAACTTACAACCACAAGCCCTAGCCCGCTGCTTCTGCTGGGGCGGGACAATTCCCTCGGGAGTAGGGGAGGGGAAGCAGACGGGATAGCTCCCACCCGGCTGCCTTTGCCCAGGCCCCGGACAGAAACTCCTGTCCGCCTAGCGGCTCCCTTAGTGAGCCCCGGGAGACACGAGCTTTCTAACTTTGAGACTAAAATCAGGCTCTCCCCTCTGTCCCAGGCTGGACCTGCCTTCTAGCTAGGCAGGGCACAGGCTCGGTGGGAACAGTCACCCTGCCCGGCCGCCTACCCTCCAAATATCCCAGCTAAATAAGAATTTTGTCACCAGAACAAGTTCGTGTGGACTTGAAGACTTTGTCCTGCGTGAAAGTGTCCGGGTTAAATCACTTAGCTTCGGAAGCATCAACTTGGCTTAAAATACCAGTTCCACTTCTTAGGATCATTAACTCACGAAAGAGTCCAGGAAGAGCCCAATAAAATGTTTTACCGTTGCTTGTAGGCGGGAAACTGCATTTATCTTAAGATTTAAAAACCCTTCGTGGTATACCCGAAAATGCTCTTGATTTTATTTTTGCAGCGTTGTGGAGTTTTGGTCCTAATCCCTACCATTGCGGCAGATGCTGGCTTTCTGTGACACCGAGTCCTTTGGACTTTAGGCCTCACGGCCCTAGTGAGGAGGGCCGTGCAGTCTGGGGCATGTTCACTCTCCCTTCCGAAGAGAGGGGAGAGGAGGAACCGAATCTCATAGGGGCACAGTGTCACTTAAGAGGAACCGCTACAGGGGAGCATTCTCAAATCAGGAAATCCATGCATTTGATAAAATAGCCTTGACATTTTCCATGCGGGAGGGCAGAACTGTTTCTAGGTTCTCTCTCTCTCTCTCTCTCTCTCTCTCTCTCTCTCTCTCTCTCTCTCTCTCTCTCTCTCTCTCTCTCTCTCTCTCTCTCTCACACACACACACACACACACACACACCCCTCCCTGTACCTTTCCTATTACTCCCAGGCATTTGCTTCTGTCTCCTTTCCGGGGTACATCCCTCCCTCCCCTCTCAATCTCCACCCAGAATTCCAGTCTAGGCCCCTAGATAAGGCCACCAGGAAAGCGTTTAATTCGGCCGCCACCTCCCACCGCCGCGGAGACGAATGCATTTTCCATCCCCTGGGCGTCTGTCGCCTCCGCAGCTGTTGGACTCGGAGATTGGGAAGCGCCAGAACCTCACAGCTCCGGGGTTCCGGCTGCGCGGGCTGGCTGGCACACCCCAAAGCCGGGGAAACGACGCCTCTGGTCCCGCCCGAGCGCAGGCCCAGGAAAACTCCCGGGCACCGCAGCGCGGAGCGGCGCCTCGCGAGTGGCGGCGGGGGAAGGCCCCCCGCCTCGGGGCGCGTGGGAAATGGCTGGCCGCCCCGACGGGCTAGGGCGCCGCCCCGGATCGCCGTGCCCGCCGGCAGGAAGCGGCGGGGCCCCCAGATTTCCCTTCTGCATTAAGAGGGTTCCCCCCCTTTTTTCCAGTTTGGCTCATGGGGGGCTTTTAAGTTTGGATGTGGAGAGCCTCGCTCAGAGGTGTGAGGGCGCTGGCCAAGGAGGAAAACCCTGGGACAGTCGCTCTCCGCCTCGCCCGAGGAGGCTCTCCGTCTCCTCCTAGGTCGAGCGCCTGGGGAGCCCCGAAAGCTTTCCCCCCTTCATCCGAGGTGGAGCGGGCACACTCTCCGCCGAGGGCCACGGCGCCCGCTCCTCTCCTCTTTCAAGTGGGTGGTACTTGCTTTTTCCCTGGGCAAAAAGATGGGGTGTCCACCTGGGCCTCGCCTCGCGGCATCCCTACCCACCTCTTAACGGCTTTCAACCCCAAAACGTCGGCGGGACCTGTGCTCGCCACGCCTAGCCTTTGCCAGGATAGCTTAAGAAGGCGCCGGCCCGAGCGGGCAGGAGCTCTCACTCCGAGGTTGGTTCAGCTAAGTGAACCCAGGTCTCTTTCGGGCTTGGAAGCTGGCTTCCCTTCTGCGTCCGGGGCACCAGCTCATCCCGGCCTGGACCGCGCTGCGCGCTTGGGCGCTTGTTGGGTTCCAGAACTCGGGGTTAGGGGATGCTCTGGAAAGCCGTGCTGGTGACTGCCAAACCACCGCTCACCGATTTTGAGTTCCCGGCACCAGGGGGCACTAGAAACCGCCCGGGCCTTGGAGTCCCTGCTCGGCTAGGAGGCTGGGTTGTCATTTAAAAATATAAAGCCCTAGAAGAACTTCTGTGTCTACTGTCTATCCCCAAACTAGCCCAGGGACCTGTACGTGTCCTTACGTAAACCCTCACTGTTTGGGTTTCTACTCTTCGGTTCCCTTTCCCCATCTCCCTTTCCCCCACTTCACCTGAGATGGTTTCTTCGCCATCTGCTTTTAGACCCCTGATCCTCTGCGGCTTTGGGCCCTTTGCCAGTGCCCCCGCACTTTTGGGGGCTGGCAGGCGGGGACGTTTGTTTGGGATTTGTTTTCACGACCTGGTTACATGGGAGGAAAGTTCACTATAAACTCCAGTGTTTCCTTTAGGGTCCGGGCAAAAATTAAGATATCTTTTCTTAAATCACTGTGTTCAGTGTACTTGACTGAGGACGCATTCTCTTACCCCTCCCCTCTAACTGGCCAGCCCAAGATGGAGAAGGGGAGCGGGGAATAGGGGATGCGTTCTGAAAGCCGGGGTGAGGGTGTCCGTTTGTTAGAGGACCCAGGGCTGTGTTCTAGGCCTGGAGCCCTCGAAACTTTTGCGGCAGTAGGCTGGGAACGCTGCGGGTTTCCTGGACATCGGACACTTGTAGCTTGTTTAAAAGACACCTCCCCGGAGAAAGCGAGGGCGCGTTCAGGGCAAGGAAGAAGCAGCGAACCCCTCTTTGCAGGCTCGGTGGGAGGATGTGCACTATCATAGGGGCTGGCTGCACTCCCGAACCCCTTAAACACACATTCAAAACATGGAGGAGGAGCAAGTCTAGCGCTAACACACTCCTTGAAGGGACCAGCGCAACTGCGTTTATTCCGGCACAAACTTGGCGAACCCCGGCGTTGGGCAACCTTCTCAGGGCGCGCTCACCGGCCCTGCAGGCAGATTCTGCCCCAGGACAGATTCCGGGAGGGGAGCCCCTGAAAATGCCTTCCTACCCCGATTCACGGGTTCTTTTTCCCTGGGTGGGGCTGGAAATCAACCCATTCAGGAGTCGGCCTCGAAGTAGTGCAAAGGAGAGTGGGGGTGGGTGGGGGTGGGGTAGCCCCGGTGCCAGCGAGAAGAGGTAGTTAAAACAATCACCTCGAAGACTCGGAAGAGACCCAGAGGGTTCCCAAGAGTCTTCCGAGACAAAACCCCGAGGCCGCGGCTCTGGAAGGAGCCCCCTTTCTACTCTCGAGCCGCACAAGGGCAGCGACAAAATGCTAGCAAAAGGCTGGAGAAGGAGGAGGAGTGTCATTTTGCAAAATCTTGCTCGGGGAGGTGAGCCCTCTATTTTTAGGTTCACAGCACCTTTGCAAAGGCTTCTTCCCCGGGCTTAGCTTGCTCACGGAACAGACTAAAACCTGCTCCACAGCGAGTTAGTCTCTGGGCTGTGAGAAGGCGGCACTCTGGGGAAGGCTCTGGCGGCGGTGGGCTAGGGCATAGCCAAGTCTCGCTGGGCTCCGGGAGCGCACAGAGCAGCGCCCGCCGTGTGGGGCAGGGGAATTGCCCCCTTGGCTTTCCGGGGTTCCCGGGCACCAGAGGCTGTCTCTCCGCTTCCCCCCTCCCCCGCGCGGAAAGGGCAGCCTACCCTCCTCACGGCTAGCCTCCCTCGGGCTCAACTTGTCTCGGGAGCTCCCCTCGCCTGCCTACTTCACGCTTAGTCTCCCTCTTGGGGTGCAGCCGCGCCCTTCTGCCTTCAGACGCCGCGGCCCGCTCTGCCCCTCCGGCTCTGTCTCCCTCTTACCTCGGATCCGGTCTCCGTAGACCCCCCGTTGGACATTAACTCCAAGTGGCCCGAATCCCAGCCGGGAGACCCATGCAGACGGCGGGCAGGAGCGCGGGGGCCCGCCCGGCGGATCGGGAGCGAGGGCACGCAATCCAGGGGTCGCGCCGGGCAGCGAGGACACGCAGGAGGCGGCGGCCACCGTGCCCGCCGCCGCCGCCGCCGCCGCGAGGAGGGCGAAGGCCGCCGACACCCCCGCACCGGCCTCCGGGACCCCGCGGAGAGCAAGTCTGCGCAGCCGCCCCTGACTTGGCGCTGGGGTGGCAGGGCTGCGCGCGCGGGGGGCTCAGGGGCGGTCGCCTCCCTCTGCGCCTCCTCGGGGCGCGGTGGCTGCGAGCGTGAGGCGGGCCTGTCTGGTGGAGATGCCGAGGTCTTGCCTGGAGAGCCGAACGAGGCAGCACGTCAAGCCGCGCCGGCGGTCCCTTGAAGACATGAGGGCGCCAGGAGCGCGGGCCGGTGGTGGATAGCCCGGGCCGAAGCGCCGGGGTCGGGGAGCGGGGGGCGCGGAGCCGGGCGGGGGCGGGGAGGGTCCGGAGGCAGAGGCGGCCCGGGCGGGGGGAGGGACGGAGAGCCCAGCGAGCAGGAGGCACCGGGGCTGCGGGGGGCGCGGCGCGGGGTGCCTCTGCCGGGGTGCGGAGCCGCGGCGGGGCGCGTGCCTTCTCGCCCGGTAGATCCTCAGGGGCGCGCGGAGCTCGGCCGCCCCGGGGGGCCGATCCCGACTTGGCGGCGCGTCCCGCGCTCCGAGGGAGGGCGCTCTGCCCGCTGCAGGCGGCCGGGGCTTGCCTCGCGCCCGTCGAAGGCAGTCCTCTCCCCGGAGTGGCGCGCCCTCCTGGCGTCCTGCGGGGCGGAAGGCGGTGGCGAGAGGCGGTGGCCGCCGAAGTTCTCCCAGCACCGAGGAGAAGCGCGGAGCGGCCGGCAGAGGAGGACCGAGCGTTTGCCGGGGGGACGCTGCAAGTGGGGATGCATTTATAGAGCGCTCGCTACGTGACGTGCCCTCCAGTGGCTTTTCTGATTCGCTTTCTGACCTAAACACACATTAGTTTAGTCCCCAGGCTAGGGCCAACACGGTCTCCAAATATCTGCTGGCTGAAGTCAGAGGCTTTGCATATCATGTATTACATGGCAGGCAATGAAGAAGGCTTCTGAGGCTGGCCGGCTCCATTTCCACGCTGTGGTAACATAATACCAGACGCGGGGTAGGCACATACATTCAAAATCCCAATTCCAGAGGCGTAAGATCACTTTATCAGGAAGAGGTCAGCGGAGGTAGGGTGAAACTTGCCTTTGTTCAGAGTTTTGGAAAAGTATTGTGGGAACCTAAGCAAGACAGGGCTGGGGGCAGTTTCCAGCGAGACGGACTCGGCCTTCTTTCTAGAGCTCTGCTAATGGGAGAGGCAGGCGAGACCCGACCAGCATTCCTTCTGCTGGTTAGCCGAACACCAGGAGCAGCCAGGAGCCTTCTGTGTGGAAGACAGGAGGACAAGTCTTTGCACACACTGCACATGGCTGAACTGTAAACACGCGACAGTCACATAGGCACGGAATTCGCTCTGTCTCTGATATATGCTAAATAAGGTACGTCTCTGCTAAGGGAAACCTGTTGACCAGAGACCCGAATTTAGTAGGACCTCTTTAATCTTTATTAGTCGGAGGCAGTGAAAGCATAAACAGGCTCAATTTACATCTATGCATCTCCTGTTTTATGACTCATCCGGTTGTTGGGGAGTATGTGTTCTTGAAAGAGACAATAGATAGGGGAAGTGAGTGTGGCAATGTGTGTGTGGGGGGGGAGATCACATATTATTACAAGTATTCAGAGTCAAAGATCAGCTCCTTTGGAGGCTTGTCAGCGGAGTTAGTGTGGGCAGAAAACTGTTCTTACTAACATTACTGTGACGGAGAGGTTAAACCAAGCGCAAGCTAACTCTTCCAAACATACCTCACCTGAAAGCAAGATGCTCTCTGCTGTCTGCAGAATGTGGTGGGTGCTTCCCTTCCTTGATAGATGCATGATAGCAATGTATATGGGCTCAGAAAAGGGCTGAAGGAAAAGCTTAAAATACTGATTTCTGGTTTAGCATTATTTTGGAATACAAAGTTGACTTGAATCAACGTTGTTTGAAACCACGAATGATTCTCCCCCCCCCCCCCCATTTTAAGGCTTTTCAGTAGGCATAAGCAGGCCCTCCAAACACCTGTAATTATTTAGCACTTGCTGTGTGCTAGGGCAAGTGTTAGGCCTTTCGTACTGTGATGGTCAGATGAGGGGCTGCAAGGGACAGATGCCACCGAGTTAGCTGTGGAAGGAAGGCTTGACCGGAATCTCCACCACTCAGCCACGTGTCTCCCAAAAGCCTTCCGGAAAGGCCACTCAGCCAGGCCTCACGAAAACTGGATTGAAGTCCAGGAACTGGAAGGTCATTCAGGATGCAGCTCTGGGCTGGGTTATCTTGCTGCCCCCTCAGCACCAGACATCTGCCTGTCTCTACTAACGGGGCTTAGCCGCCAAGGCAATTCAGCTCCTCGCTCCCTGCCTTCCTCCGGTGTCCTTTGGCTTCTGCTCCTGCTACCAACTGCACAGCTCTCTGTTGATCTCACATTTAAAATCCTTTAGTGAAAGTGTCTGCTGCTAGGCACTCTCAAAAATATTTGAGCTGGACTGAACTTCTTAATCAGGCCTCCTCGGAGATGCCAGCTCACCCTGGAGATGTGCAGACCTTCGATCAGGTGCAATTCCTGGGCCAAACATCTGAATCCAAATTTTTCAGGTCTTGGAGTTGAATCTGCCTCCACTCTTTGCTGAGGAACCTTTCCGGGTTCCATTCCACCTCCTCTTCACAGAAAGAGCTGTGTCAATGGCAGGTGCTTGGAGTTTTAACTGCTTTGTGCGGTTAAACTGCTTCCTTTAGAACCTTACCCACCTGTTTCAGATACTTTCTTATCCCATGACCAAATGCCTGACAAGAAGCAACTTAAAGGAGGAAGGTTTTATTTTGGCTTCAGGGTGGAGAAGGCATGTGGTGAAGGCTCTAGCTATGGCTGTGGGAGCCTGAGGCACGACTCCTTAGTGGCTTATCAGAGACAGTCCATAAGCTCCACTCCTGTGACAATAGGGAGGTGTTTCTGCCAGCCTGCAATCCTGCCCAGTTGGTTCTACAAGCTCTCAGGATAGAGCTACCAGTATTTAAGCACAGGAGTCGGGGGTGGGGGATGGGATCTTTGAAAGAGTCGCATGCAGTCATGGTGTGACATAAGATGAGAACAGCTTCATGGACGTGTACCTGCTGTGCAAGTGTCCTGGAGTCCACTCTGCTTGCTGCTGGTATTGATGCTGGAGAAAGCACTAAACACAGGCAGCCCAGCCTAGGCCCTGGAGTGGACAGGGAAAGATTTCCCCTATCCCTGATTAAAGATTTACTCCATTTTTATTTTGTGTGTGTGCAGGTGCTCAGGGAGGCCAGATGAAGGTGTCTGATGCCCTGAAGCTAGAGTTGCTCAGTCTGACAGATGCTGGGAACCGAGAAGGTCGTCTGCAAGAGGAGCCTTCTTCCCAGCCTTCTAAGCTAGCATCTCTTGAGGAGTGGGTTCCTGAAGGCATTAAAAACTTTCCCCGTGTTTATCACCAGCTTTTACTTTTTTGACGATGGCAACCATTTTACAAGTCTTTTTTTCCCCCCTTTAAAGCAAAAGTAGGAGATACATACTTTGAGTTCTTCTAGGACAAGATGATGCCTCTTGACACATAAATTATCTTCAGTTGTAGTATATAGGAAACTGAAAACATCTTTCAAAGATTTATTTATGTTTATATATGTATGGGTGTCTTGTCTGGCATGCATATCTACATAGCAAAAGGAGGGCATTGGATCCCATGAGACCTCAGCCACAGAGGGTTGTGAGCTGCCACATGGGTGCTGGGAATTGAACTCAGGTCCTCTGGAAGAACGGACAGTTCTTAACTATGGGGTCTCCAAATTAAAGCTTCTTTTGGGGGTGGGGACACTGTCTCTCTACATAGCTCTGCTGTCCTGGAACTTACTATGAGACCAGGCAGGCCTTGAGCTCATGGAGATCCACATACTTCTGCCTCCCAGTGCTGGGATTAAAGGCATGTGCTGATATGCTTGGCAAAACTGAACTTATTTAACTGAGAGCTAAAAATAAATATTTTAAAGCACTATTTATGTCCGGGATTACGCCATGCACACAGAAGCAGAGCAGTTTCTTCTGAAATGAACACTTCAACACATGGAGGCAAGAAGCAGGCACTTGGTGTCCTGGGGATAAGCACACAGCTTGATGTTACAACTTCTGCACCCCAACACACTGAAAGCAGAAGACCCGAGGCTCGGTCATCTTGCGAACCCAAGGGCATGCCGGATTTGAACCTGATTCTCCTCAGTGTCTGGAAGACAGCCATTTTTAGGACCATCCTGGCTCCCAAAGCAATGTCCTTTGATAAAGTAGCAATAACAGCAGCCGTGAATTCTTACCTGGTAAGAATTACAGGATCTCTGCTTTTCATCTAAAAAACCTTGCCCGAGGAGCAGAAGGAGCTAATGTTCACCTCTTCTTCTGGAGCAAATATTTGAATCCCTAACTTTTCCTGTCACTCATATCTTCTTGTAGATTTTTCTGGATCTGTAAACAAACAGTGTCCCAGGGTCTTGGATACCTGGAAAGAGAAAAACAAAGGTAAAATGAAGAAGACTAATTCATGGTAGCATGCAGCTGTGGAAAGGCAAAGTAAGGCTTTCATAGAGTAGGAACACAGAGGAAGGTGGGGGAGGCTCATGCAAAGTGTGCCTGCATTCTTGCTCAGAGCTGCAGATGTAGAGGGGTAGGTGAGTCTGTGGCCATTCACAGAGCCCCAGGAAACATCTCAATGAGATTTTTTTTCCAGCTGCTGTGCCTATGATGGTGGGATCCAAATACATGGGTTCCCTTCTAACTTGGGTCATGGTGGCTGAAATGGAATCCATCATTAAGCAGGGCAATCTCCTTTTCATAGTCACTTCTTTATGGAGCAGGGATTTGCTTCATGCTGGTTTGCTCCTTACCAGCCATTTTCACTGAAGATATTATCACTTAAAGAAGTAATAATATAAAGAAAAAATAAATTTGTCTTTAGGGCACTTGAAAAAAGAGAAATAAGAAAAAAAATTGAAATGGCACTGCAATCGTCTTTTATTTTTTTCCCCAAAACACTGAGATGAGACAATCTCGTTGGAGCAAATTGTTTTTCATAATTAATCCGTCCTAGCATAGGGAAGGCGTTACCAACGAGTTCCAGCGGCTTCTTTGACAAGAATTTGATTGGCTAATTATTCATTCATTTGGTTTTGGGTTTCTGAGATTACTTTAAGAGACTCCCATTTTCCAGAAATCAGACTTTGATCAGAGAGGGTGTGATGGTTCACTTTGTTCCTGTGCTAATGTAGAGTTGAGTCATGAGATGCAGAGGTGAAAGGGGCCAAGCCTTCTAGTCCAGTCATGAAGGGGACACTCAGGAGGAGGATGCTGTTTGTCCTCGTTCTTTGAGCTTGTGATTTAGGGTACCTTGTTGAAGGAAGAAATGAATCAAAAGTCAGAGAAATCAATTGGTATCTTTACTGGTAGCTGCACTTGATGACAAGCTGAGTGAGGGGGGACAAAGTTTTGACGAGAAATTGATGGCTATCTCTCTCTCTCTTTTTGAGACAGGATTTCTCTTGTAGCCTTGGCTGTTCTGGACTCCTTTTGTAGACCATGTTGGCCTAGAACTCACAGAGATCCACCTGCCTGTGCCTCACAGAGCGCTGGGATTACGGTTGTGCACCACTGCACCCAGCTGGCTCTCTTTTTGATAAAATTGAATTGAGGTTTTCTTTCTTTAAAGCATTTCATGTATGAGTATTTTATTTACATAATTTTTATCTTTCCCCACTCCAACTCCTTCCATTCCCTCTACTCCCTCTTAACTTCTTGACTTCATTAATTATTGTTTTTCACACATACCTGTATATCTGCATACAATCTGCTGAGCCCATTTAGTGATATTATATATACACATATATTTATATATGTACATGTATTTAAATATATGTACAAATATATATTATATACACACATATATATTTACATATGTATTTATATATAAAGAGAAAATTGAATTCTCTCTCTCTCTTTCTCTGGTAGTAGCCGTTAATGGCCTGTACCTCTTTATCCAGGGATGGGGACTTGTGAGATTTTGCCCATGCATACTGCCACGTCAACTGGTGTCACTGTGGAGGTCTTGTTTAGGTGACTAGTTTTGAGATTTCATGGTTGCAGCTTCCCTGTCATTTATGGAAGCAGGTGTACTGGCCCTCTGACTCTCACAGGTTTTCCACTTCTCCTGCACTATTTCCTGAGCGTTAGGCATATGGACTACGTTGTGAATGGGGGTAGGGGCATCTCAGGGTCCACTGTTTGATTGCTCCTGTTTTAAGGGTAGCAAATATCCCAAGGAGAGTGCAAGAGTGCTAAGTGTTGTTTCTGTATTTATACCTGTGTGTGTGTGTGTGTGTGTGTGTGTGTTGGTGGCAGGGGAGATTTAAGTCAAGGAAGTAGAGGTTTGAGTAAAGAATCAAGATACCTGTTAACTTTTTTGTTTGTTTTTGAGACAGAGCCTCACTATTTAGCTTAGTCTGACCTCGAACTTCTGACAGCCTTCCTTCTGTAGCCTCTCGGCCTGTTTCCTTATTGTTCTGCAGGGTATCTGATACCAGTGGCAAAACTGTTGGGACCTTCCTGAGAAGCCAGAATTCATGAGGTAGCTAGAGAATGCTGACTGTGAGATAAGGAGTCAGGGCCTAGATCCTCAAACTAAAACCACCATGTGTTAGTGCATAGTGAGTAGACTTCAATCTAGACTGTTCTCTCCTTCTGTAAAATGGACAACATATGGCCACTTCCAACTTAGGCAAGGAATGCGAGGGTAGGCTCTCTTCACGCTTCCACCCCTTCCTCCGGTACCTTCTCTAGTTTTCTTCAGTGTGGAAACACCGAATTATTTAACAAATGAGTCCTTGTAAACACTGGTGGGTTCAAGAGAGACAAATGAAGGTGTGTAATTTGGGGCTCCCTTGAGCTCCTCAAGGCAATCTCCTTGCTGAATGAGCGGCAAGGTTGAGAGTGGAGTTTCTTATTTTACATCCTAAGGCCTCCCTCCCGTTACCCAAATCCTAGCCCTGTTTACTGAAACTTTAACTTCAGATCCCCAAATCCCAGTGGGGAAGATGTCCTGCAGCACAGACTGCAGCAGCTTAAGTAACTGCTGGCGACCCAGCTTCACCTACTTTTCTGCTCATTTCCCCACTGTTGTTTCTTCTCTCCCTCAGTCTGGGCTACTGTGTGAGCAGATGAGGAAATAAAGCGGGCTTCCAGAGTTTGTAAAGTACTCCCTGGGAATAATTCACATCTTCCTCGCTCTTCCCGGCCACTGGGGTAGGATTTAGTAAATTACTGCCCGCCCGCACTGCTCTAGGTGGAAGCCTACTGATCTGAAGCCTCCAAGCAATTAGCCCACTCTTGGGCTATCATTTACACTGACACACCATATGTGCAGTGATGGGAGTTCCATGAGAGAGTCTGCTCAAGAAAGTGAAGGAATTAATAGTACACAAAGCGTCTTAGCAGTCTATTGTTAAAAGAATCCGTCTTGTTAACTTCTCTGAGCGATTCTGTGAGGTATAGCACCAACTCTGACATTGAGAAGGCTGTGAATGGTCTCTGGGAGATTTTTTTTTTTGACAAGGATCAAATTGCCAAATAATCTCCTAATTTTTCTGGAGGTTCTGAAGTTACTTTATGAGATTCCCTTTTCCCCAGGAATAAAAGTCTAGTTCAATTATTTCATCCTTTTTGGTCATTGCAATAATGTGCCTTAATTCATCACCCTTTTTATTTTTTTCCGAGTGTGTGATTATGTTCTTTCTCTTGTGACCACATTTCCTCCTACGAAGAGTGGTGTCTATTTCTCTATTCCCAGCGAAATTCAGACCGTCACATTCCCAGCATGAGGTCAGCACATAGTACCTTTGCAGAATGTCTTTGCTATGTGAAAAATAATGCACATAGCACGCACACGCTTCTCAGGATATATATATATATATATATATATATATATATATATATATATATATATATATATATATATATATA